>BGPT01001097.1:31112-142553 GCA_003297045.1 Symbiodinium sp. clade C Y103
CCGGAGCCACAAAACATTGGAAAAACACAGTGTTTCGCGACTTTCCTACCTTTTCGCGCACCTGCATCTCTTCTCTTCTGACTTTCTCATCTCTTATCTCCTCTCTTCTGACTTTCTCATCTCTGATCTTCTCACTTCTGACTTTTCTCACCTCTGCTTTTCAACTGTCCATATTGTCGGAAGTTTCACTTCTAAACTTNCTTTCTCATCTCTGATCTTCTCACTTCTGACTTTTCTCACCTCTGCTTTTCAACTGTCCATATTGTCGGAAGTTTCACTTCTAAACTTCCTTCGACTAGCCCATCCCAAGCCTATCTCCAGCGTGGCACAAAAGATAGTGTGGTCGCCTGAGAGGCGTCACCAAAAACATACCCCAAATACTGCCTCAGAAGATACTTGGATCCATAGGGCCATAAGGGTGGGATTCTGAATGTATTCAATCACTGAAAATATAATTTCAACACAACGGGGGAGAATGGAAAAAAATAGCCAACAAGACGATATTATGATACATTATGATATAATATGGTTTTCAAATCCATTGAATCTAGAACTATTCACCATTAAGCATCATCGAACTCCATTAAGACCAGTTTACACCCCATGCAACACCATTGATCACCATGAAACACGAATTGATCAACATGAAACATCATTAAGCACCATTAACAATGATTGAACACCGCAAAACCCCATTGAACACAATCAAACACCATTAGATACCATTAAACACCAGTAGACACCATTAAACACCAGTAAACAACATGAACGCAATTCATCATGATGAACCATGATTAAGCACCATTAAACAACAATAGATTCCATTAAACCCCGTTTGAGCCCCATTCAACACCATTAAACACCATTAATCACTGGTAAGCACCATTTTAACCCCATTGTATAATCATCATTAATCATCATAAACTCCATTAAACACACCATTAAACCCACTGTGAATGTAATGCATGTAACTTCACCTTGGCACGGAAGACCTAATTGTATTTCAGGAACATTCACTGACAGTCATGAACTATTACTTTTCGATTTAATACTATCTTGAGTCAAGATATTGTAATACTTTTTGTGATAAAATTAAAGTTTGTACATCATTTAGTCGTAGAATTTTACAATCGTATTTAATACAAATGACATAATCGTATTGTGGTATAAAAATGATAGCTACGATAATAAAAATAGTTATTTGGTATATACTTTATGTTCTTATGAAATATATATATATATATACCATATATACGATCCCATGGAAACCCGTATGGAAGCCCCACCTCTCGGCGTGTCTCAGAAGACTATTCCAAAGTCATCTCCGGCGAGTCCACCGTCACGGCCTGCTGCCAGGCTGTGGTCCAGTGGGAGGGTCCAAGAACTGAACACTGGTTACCTGTGGTTTAATAATGGATGCTTAATAGTGGTTAACAATGGTTAACCATAGTAATAACCATTATCAACCATTATTAACCATTGGGTTATCCATTAACTATGATGGTTAACAATGGTTAAGAATGGTTCTAGAAATGGTTTTAAAATGGATCTATCATGATTTGAAAAGATGCTTATCTAGTGGGATTTGAATGGGATCAGAAAGGAAACTCCCCAATGGTGAGTGATGATTCATGGCAAATCATGGTTCACATATGGTTTAATGATTATAATGATCCATAGTGAATGGTTAACAATGATTATACACGAATGCTTCACAAAACTCGCAAGCAAAATGGGGTCTAATCATTGTTAATACTTGTTGATGATGTTTGGATAAATGTTTTACTTTTAATGGTTCACCATGGTTGATAGTAATCCCATTCATGGTTCGTGTCAAACACCCCCTTTGTATGGTCCCGAATATGTGTCAATCCCTGACCAACCATGGTTTATTGGGGGTGGTTTGATTTTGGGGGATGGAATTAATAATGGACATATAGTGGGGATTTTAGAAACTATAACATGTTAATACACTCATGCATAATATACATGATCTAGGTTTGTAGGCTCCTTCCTCCCCTCCCCTCCATGGTCATGGTTGGCTGGGTACCCCCCCTCCCCCTTGCTAGTGGCTGTGGTGGTGGGGGGGTGGTATACAGTATTGGGAGTTATACACAGGTTGTATATAGGTATATAGGTATATACCGGGAGGGGAAGGGGAGGGGCAGGGCAGGGGGAGGACAGGGTCGGGGGGATGGTCAGCCAACCATACTGTATATACCATCAGGGGGGGATACCATTGTGGCGGGGGGCTGTCGAACCGCGAGCCTGGATCATACATATGTGTAAATGTATATATATATATAAATACATGTGTGTGTACAATCAACGTTGGTTTATTGCACTAGGCTATCTATGGTTTACGGTGGATATGTCTATAGTATTCCAAACAGTTGGATGAGATTACAAACCCAGATATAAGTGGGCACTACATTGTTCGGAGGATTCTCGGCACATTGTAGTGACACTAGCCAAGTTGACCATAGACATGACGGCTCACACATAGGGAACCAGGTAAAAGGCAAACGTTGTAGGTTTGGGACTCATGGTGATTAGCCCTCATGACTAAAATATGTCATTGTCCAAAGATGATGTCACCAGCAAAACTATCAAAACTGGGGCGTGCTACCAGCAAACATCAACTGATGAATTAGTTTCAGTAGTTTCAATCATTTTGTCTTATTTAAGCTTCGGGCCCAAATCCTTGCCCGTAGGGAGCTGACGCAAACCATCCAGTTTGGGTGATCTAGTTGCCATGGTCCATTTGTGGGGTGATGAAGGGTCCGATACCTCCTGGATTTGGGATGGAAGTAGCAACATTTTGGATTGAGCATGACATCGTTTGCGACTTGGTTTCGACCAACATTGAATCCCTCGTAGTTCTGTTGGTTGGTAACTTCGCCATCAGGTGTTGTGCCATCCCAGATGGGGATTGTCAAGGCTCTCATGCCCAGCTTGTAGTGGCAAGTCGGTAAAGGTACGAACGCAGTTTGACCGTTTCCCTTTCACCGTCCCCTTTGTTGTCACAATTCATTTGGTTGGTGGTTTAACGTTTGCGTGACCGACAAAGTGGGACAAAGTGGTGGTTCAATGTATCGTTTAAGTTTATATTTTATGTTCCGCTTATTCGGGTTTGTCTGCAAATAATTCGACGGTTGGCCGGAATCACAATCTCAGCAAGATTGTCTTCGACAAGGTGCGCCCCTCAGATTTGTGGAGGACAGACTGAGAGCCTTTGCTGTTGATTTTTTTGCAGTGAAAGCGCGCACAGCGACAAATGCCTTTTCTGGCTGACGCGCCGTGCATGCCGTGCATCAGGACGGGCCGATTGGAACTGAAAAAGAACCGGAGACACAACGACGGGTGAGACGATTTTTGTTTCAGAACGAAGATCCGGTCCTCGAAAATATTTATTGTCTTCCCCTGGGGATTCTGATTCCCTTTCTGGGCAGTTCCGACCTGCTCCCGTGGTTCCGATCCACAGATTTTCTTTGGCCCGTAACGAATAAGTTTTGTTTCTCAAACTTCGAAGTATACACGACACTTTGTCGAGATATATATGTAATATATCTGTATCTATATATATATATATATGTGTGCGTGCGTGTGTGTGTGTGTGTGTGTATGTACCTTTATTTTGATGAAAGGCCGTGCTTGCGTTGGCCAATTGATGGCGTCTCTGTGACCGTGCTTTCGCTCAGGAGCTGAGATGTATATACTGTAAGAAGAGGAAGCACAAAGAGGCAAGGTCGCAGGAACTTGGGAATTTTTGCAACTCACACAGAGACTGAGAAGCCGTTCTGTTTTTTCAAGTAGAACAGAGCACAGTCAATAACGGTCATGCATTCCTGCATTGCTGATCTCTTCGGCGGTTGGCCGGAATCACAATCTCAGCAAGATTGTCTTCGACAAGGTGCGCCCCTCAGATTTGTGGAGGGACAGACTGAGAGACTTTGCTGTTGTTTTTTTGTGGTGAAAGCGCAAAGCGACAAATGCCTTATCAGCAGGGGTCGACTGGAACTGAAAAAGAACCGGAGATACAACGACGGGCGAGACGATTTTTTTCCAGAACGAAGATCCGGTTCTCGAAAATATTTATTGTACTCCCCTAATGATTCTGACTTCCTTTCCGGGCAGTTCCGACCTGGTCCCGTTGTTGCGATCCACAGATTTTTTTTGGGCCCGCAACGAGGAAGTCCCGTTGTTGCGATCCACAGATTTTTTTTTGGGCCCGCAACGAGGAAGTTTTGTTTCTCAAACTTCGATATATACACGGCGCTTTGTCGAGATGTATAAATGTAAAATGTATATATACATATATGTAATATATATGTAATATATTTATTTATGTATTATATAACCGAAGGAAGTTTAGAAGCTAAACCTTCCGACAAAATGGACAGATAGCCAAGCACAGCCAGGAAGGAAGTCAGAAGATGGAGACAGTCAGAAGATGGAGAAAGTCAGCAGAGAGAAGATGCAGGTGGGCGAAAGGTAGGAAAGTCGCGAAACATTGTGTTTTTTCAATGTTTTGTGGCTCCGGGGGGTCGAAAAGTAGGCTCGCTAAAGCAGCGGGTGCGGAGACATCTCGGCAGATGAGAGATGACGCCGTTGTGGCGCGAAGCATGTTTGGAAGTAAACAGTGTTAAAAACTGTCGGGTTCGGACTACTTTTGGAAGTCGCGATGTGGAAAAAGTGCACGCCGTTGTGGCGCGAAGCACATTTTGAAGCAAAAAGTGTGAAAAAATGTCATGTTCGGAGCACTTTTGGAAGTTGAGATGTGGAAAAAGTGTACGGCGTTGTGGCGCGAAGCACATTTGGAAGTAAGAAGTGCTAAAAACTGTCGGTCTCGGAGCACCTTTGGAAGTTGAGATGTGGAAAAAGTGTACGGCGTTGTGGCGCGAAGCACATTTGGAAGTGAAAATGTACAAAGCACTTCATTGTCGGACCACTTTTGGAAGTTGTGATGTCGAAAAAGTGCACGGCGTTGTGTTGCGAAGCACATTTGGAAGTGAACCTCGAAAAAAAATGAGGGTCTCGGCCGGACCACTTTTTGACGATTCGATGACGATTCCATGTCGAGAAAGTGCACGCCGTTGTGGCGCGAAGCACATTTCCAAGTCAAGAGTGTTAAAAACTGAGGATTTTGGGTCAATTTTTGAACTTTGGATGTGACTACACCACAACTATAAGTACAAGCACAAGCACAACTACAACCACAACTACAACTACATTACCACTACAACTACAACTACATTACCACTACAACTACCACCACGACTACAACTGCAACTACAGCTACAGCAACAACAACCACAACAACCACGACAACCACTACAACCACTACAACTACAACAGCTACAACTATAACAACTACAACACCTACAACTACAACTTCAACTACATGACAGCTACAACTACAACTACAACAACTACAGCTACAACTACAACTACAACAACTACAGCTACAACTACAACTACTACAACTACAGCTACAACTACAACCACAATAACCACTACTACAACCACAAAAACCAGTACAACTACACAACACTACACTGCACTGCATCACAACTAGAACTACAACTACCATTACGACTACAACTGCAACCACAACAACCACTACAACTACAACTACAACTACAACAACTACAACTACAACAACTGCCACTACAACAACTCCAACTACAACTACAACTACAACAACAACTACTACAACTACAACTACAACTACTACAACTACAACTACAACTAAAACAACTAAAACAACTAAAACAACTAAAACAACTAAAACAACTAAAACAACTAAAACAACTAAAACAACTAAAACTACAACTAAAACTACAACTACCACTACAACTACAACTACCACTACAACTACAACGACAATCACAACAACCACAACAACAACAACAACCACCACCACCACCACCACAACAACAGCAACAGCAACAACAACCACAACAACAACAACAACAACAACAACAACAACTACTACTACTACTACTACTACTACTGATACTACTACTACTGATAGTACTACTACTACTACTACTACTACTACTACTACTACTACTACTACTACTACTACTACTACTACTACTACTACTACTACTACTACTACTACTACTCAACTACAACTACAAGAGATACAACTACAATTTCAACTACATGACAACTACAACTACAACAACAACTACTACAACAACTACTACAACAACTACTACTACTACAGCAACAACTTAACTACATGACAACTAACACTGCAACTACAACAACTACAACAACTACAGCAACTACAACAACTACAGCAACTACAACTACAACAACTACAGCTACAACTTCAACTACAGCTGCAACTACAACAACTACAACAACTACAACAACTACAACAACTACAACAAACTACAACAACTACAACAACTACAACAACTACAACTACAACAGCTACAACTACCTCCACACTAACCACTACAACTACAGTACACTGCACTACAGCTACAACTACAACTACAACTACATTACAACTACAACTACAACCACAACTACAATTACAACGACAACTACAACTACACTACATTACAGCTACACTGTGCTGCCTCCAACCACTTGTCGGTCCATCAGTGGGTTCGCTCTGCCATCCATCAGTCACAGCAACGAAACTCTCCTATACGTTTCCTATTTTTGAAACTTCCGCCACCGCCTTGTGCGGTACGACTACTGGTATGTAATATATGTATGTAATAAATATATATATATATATACATGTGTGTGTATGTACCTTTGTTTGATGAAACGCCGTGCTTGCGTTGGCCAATTGATGGCGTCTCTTTGACCGTGCTTTCGCTCAGGAGCTGAGATGTATATACTGTAAGAAGAGGAAGCACAAAGAGGCAAGGACGCAGGGACTTGGATTTTTGCAACTCACACAGAGAAGCCGTTCTGTTTTTTCCAAGTAGAACAGAGCACAGTCAATAACGGTCATGCATTCCTTCATTGCTGATCTCTTCGACGGTTGGCCGGAATCACAATCTCAGCAAGATTGTCTTCGACAAGGTGCGCACCTCAGATTTGTGGAGGGACAGAGTGAGAGCCTTTGCTGTTGATTTTTTTGCAGTGAAAGCGCGCACAGCGACAAATGCCTTTTCGGCTTGACGCGCCGTGCATGCCGTGCATCAGCACGGGCCGCCTGGAACTGAAAAAGAACCGGAGATACAACGACGGGCGAGACGATTTTTTTTCCAGAACGAAGATCCGGTTCTCGAAAATATTTATTGTATTCCCCTAAGGATTCTGACTTCCTTTCCGGGCAGTTCCGACCTGGTCCCGTGGTTCCGACCCACGGTTTTTTTTTTCCCTCTGCGCCGCGAAAGAGAGTATGCTTTGAACAGCGTCGCGCGACCCGTAAGATCTGATACGCATGCTGCCTATAAATATAAATATAAATACATTTATATATATATATGTATTTATTTCTGCATGATATATTCTGTCAGGTCTGAAGCAAGGTCGTCTGGCAGGCAGAGCCTCGAAATACATCCGTGAATGCTGGTATATATATATATATATATGTAGATATGTAAAGATTTAGACGCGTATCTACCTGTAGATGTTCGTCTTCTAACTTATGTTGTGGTGTCTTACTAAGGAACGCTGATCTTATTCTACGTTATTCCATGTATGTTGTGATCTTCGTTATTCCTTGTGAAAAAACTACTTTTTGGTATTCTACACCCCATGGTCTTCTTCGGTATTCTATATCCTCGACAATCTGACTATCTTCGGTCCGGAACTCAGATAGACAAGTGGGTGCTTGGGTAACTACGGTAACTGTCTAGACGTCAATTTCCGTGATTTGTTGTAACTTTGTAAACGTCTATACCTTATTAATGGAAAACAAACGTGAAACTTGATAGACAAACGCGAGGCTTTCAAGACAAACGCGAAACGTCCAAAACACACGAAACGAGTTGTTCTTTTTTGCGGCGCTTGAGTTGGGATAATTTTTATAGTAATACAGTAGTTGATATACATGTAAATAGGGACTTAGCTGTCGCCGTATATAGAGCAACATATATGAATAGTTCTCGCGGATCGATCGACGGCACCGCAACCTCGGCAAGATTGTCTTCGCCAAGGCACGCGTCTCAGATTCCTGCACTGTTGTTTATAGCATGGTGACACTGCGCGTTCCTTCGAGAAGCATCGTTGTTTTTAAGAGACAGAACAGAACCACAGGTGCCTTGTTGTGAGTGTCTCCCCGCTCTTAACAGTCGACAAGGTCAACAAGGTCCAGTAAGTTGGTCAAAAAAACCACCTCGAATGAATAAACCTCACATCATTGATGAAAAGAGAAGGGAAAAGGAAAAGAGAAAGGAGCAGGGCAAAAAGAAACAACATATACTTAGGGCTGAGGCTTTTTTTTTAAATTGGGGGGGCGCCCACTTTCAATTGGCGGGGGGAACACCGCTCATGGGGGTACCCTTTGGGAGCTTCCAAAATTGCCATTTTTAATGCAAAAGTAACAACAAATCGATCATTTCGGGGATGATGTTATTTTTGAAAACTACGTTTTCTTTCTTGTGTGTTAAAAAATTCTTTTTGAGTTAAACGAACCCATGAGGGATCACAAGAAACTAGTTTCCCCAAATAAAGTAAAAGTGAATCATACTGAACTAGCACCACTCAAAAAATGGGGGTCGGGGAGATAATATATTGATGGTGGGGTTGCACTATTATTGGAAGGAAAGAAAACCACCTAATTGACTTTAGTGTTGCCCGAAAATTCCGGGGGCCGGGCCAGGGTTATGTACTACATGGGGGGGGGGGGTATTAATCCTACCGTGACGTTATTCCCAAATCCTTGCCAATATTTCAGCAACTTCCGGCAGGCCGTACTAGCAATTTTCCGACGGACCCTGATTTCTCAACAACAATGGGTTGATTGTACATGTATATTTATAAGAGGCTCAAAAGTAGGAATTTTGAACATGATTGGGATTATCCAATCTACAACCAATGGTATATCCCAAATGAGCATTACACCAATTGAATAGCCTTAAAACGATCAACGCATTGGTTATATCCCCAGTACTACCCCCATTTTTAACATATTCCTGAACATTGCCAAGTAAAATGGTTGATGTTATATTCAAATTACCTTATAATTGATGGTGATGTCATTTGTAAATTAACAATTTTATAACAGTATATCGCACAATCTCCACATGCCCATTTCTTTTCAATTTTGGGCTGATTAAACACCATTCAGCCATATTCAGCTATGATTTTTAGATATTCTTAGTATCATTTATGTAAGTTACGATTTTCATATCATATCAACGGGGTAAAATTGTTTATTTCCTCCATATTTCCTCCATGAGTATCTCCATGAAATCGAAAAAAAACTGTCTTGGGGCCGCAGTCCCGATTCCGTATATCCTATAGCTATTCCCGCCATATTCCCATGATCTCACCATTAAACATGAGCTACAAAAAATACCATTGTGGATACAGTAGGGTACTGTAGGGGATTATTATACTACCTGATTTAATGGGGATTATGCTAATCCATAGTATGGAAACCTATTAGTCAACCACTATAATGCGATGGGATAGGGGTATTTTTAATCGCTCACATGTCGTTGTTCTTCCCAACCAACTTAGTTGTCCAAATACCCACATTTCACTGCCTGGGTTACCCCTAATTTCACATGGATACAGGACATCATTTTTTTTTTGGAAGGTAAATCATCGCACTATATGGTTGTAAATAGGTGATATTCGATAGCTGTATTATATTCCCATTAAGTTCCCATTTGTGAATGTTAAGTTCTCATTCTAGCTGGGTTAAATCCACATCTTCGTTGCTTGAATCCCATTCTATTCCCACGCATTCCACCACATGTGTTGGCGAAATTCGACCAAACGCAGGCCATGAAGGCTGTTCAGGCGCCAAATTTCTGGTGGTTGGGAATTTAAGTAAAAACTATGGGAATCGAACGGGATAAGTGCCAGCATAATGGGATATATAGATTAACAACCATGGGATTCCATGAATATTATGGGAATGTCATGGGATTTACAGTAAACATGGAAAACGAACATTTAGCCAACAAATATGGTGGTATAATGGTGATATCTAGTGGGATATAAAGAGCGAAACTAGCTCACCGACTTGAAATTAGATGGCTTTTGACTGATTTCATGGTGATATAATGGTGATATTTCATATGAATATAGCGACGGAAATCACCATGAAACATGGGAATTCCGCCAACACATATGGTGGAATAATGTGGGTAAAACAATAATAAACCACCCATTTTGGAATGGTTTATACCACCTATTTATGGTGATTTGGGGGGATGGTTTATTATTGTTTTACCCACATTATATATATATATATAATGGATTATAATGGGACAATTTCATGGGATTTCACCAACAAAAATGTGGAACCCATCGAAACCATGGGAACTGAACGATCAAGAACGGGGATACCTGGGGATACTTGGGGATATGATTTGTGTGTGTGTTTTTGGAAGGGGATAGTCTAACGAACTAGAACTATCTGGTGGTGAATGGCAGGAGTGAAGCTATGGTTATATCCCCAATAAAAGCCGCGGGGAGCCAATAAGAGCTATGAATTGACTCTCCCAACCACATGATAGTTATATATACGTAGCTTAACGCTTATTAAGCAGGGATGACCATCTCCAATTAATAGTTTCATGCGGTTATATCATCTAATCCAACTGAATGGACACCAAATCATGAATTATCTTGGGTATATTCACGGGATTCCGGAACATCATAGGTATATCAACCCTAATAGGCGAGCTCAGTTTTAAACCGGATGGGTGGTTTCGAATTCCAAGCATTTCGTTTGGGGTATCTGGGGCCTACATGACAGGATGTATTGCGCCCCTGCATATCTCGATTTTTTGGGTGTTATTGCAGATGGATTCACAGCACATCAATCAAACCCACGAAGACTTTGTGATTCTTGGCAGGGGATCGTAGACTTTTTGCATGTTTTTGCTAAAAGCACCAATTTGTTGAGAAAAGAACGGGGTTAAGATTTCCCCCTTATAAAGGTGGCTGTTGGTTTTTGATAGGCCCCATCAATAAACCCTTGGGAGCCCTAGTTCCGCATCAAACTGATGGTGAATAAGCGCCTTTAAACCGGGCTTGGTTGAACCCCTATGAGCCATACATGAGCATATGTGCCATGATCAAAACATAGCTTACTTTACCATATTGGTGGACGGTCATATTTATATACCCATTATGAGGATTCCCAAGATGCGATGGATGACTATAAACCATAATGCATTATATTCCCATTAAATATCCACCGTTACTATATGTCATATGTCTATATAATCATATATATATATATATTGTTGGTCAAATCCGCCATTATATGATATACCATGTTTTGACCATGGCACATATGAGTGGCCATCTTGCAGGACTGCTATCTCTCGGGTTGCTCGTGTGGCACGCCATGCGACGATCGAGACAAAGCTGAAGCATGTCCTTCCACGGGCACACTGCGGCTTGGCGAAGCAATCAAAATGATGGTGGAATTAGAGCCAGTAAACACTGTGACAACCCACCAAACGGGGATTTATAGCCAGCACTGAAATGGGATGCGTCATTGTTGGATTTGTTCGGGCATGACCGTCCGTTGTTGTTGTTGGATGGAGCCAAGGAAATCGGTGATGTACCCTCTGGTAATTTGTTACATCACCATTTATACACATAATGATCACCATTTATACACATAATGATCATGAGTGTAGCATTTTCCATATGTCAAAGTACCGGAGGGTGGTTGAATTTTCTTATTGTGCGCTTGATAACTGGTGATTGATACTGGATGGTATATAACCAATTTCACTGGATATTTGCGGAGTAAAGAAGCAATGAAACATGGGAACACCATGGATATGGTGGGAAATTATCTAAGTGAAAACTGGGTAAACGGACTAGTGAAAGGACAGTTTATTCGACTGAAATCTTTTGCCTTGTTGGGTGATATGTGTCTACCCAGCTATTTTTCAAATTTCTTTGCAGAGAACCTAGGCTTGGCCATGATTTTAGCATTTTTTCTCGACCATTTGGAGAGTCTAGTGGCAAGTTTTTCCATGTACCCTCCGGAAATCAAACGTGCAATGGAAAATCCTGATTCGGGATTTCCCAGCTAGCCATGCTTGATGACACCGGAGGGTACTTCAAAAAATGCCTCCAGCATATCAAAGACAAAGTGTCAATGATGGGAACGTCTTGGGTTAAGTCATTGTGTACCCCAGAATTTGCATTGATTAGGGTTGAAGGAGAAATCTACAGGAAACCAATGTTTTTACCCCAAAATATGGCGGTTCCCTGTACATGTAACATTTCCCTTAGCCTTAAACTCATCAACCAATCCAATGAATTTCGGAATGATGAGAACATTTCACCGGGCAACTTGGGTCAATAACACTCCCATGAACGAGTCTATCCTGTTATAAAGTTGATGGAACAGAAGGTGGACCCAGGTGTTCCAATCATCCATTTCTGGGAATTCATTGCTCACTTTGACCCACAGATGGCGGCTGACCCTAAAGGTCGCATGGAAGATTTCATCCTTGGATCTTGCTGCCACTACTTCAGGAGTGCAGTTCCACTTGGAAGTGGATATATGTAGTGTTATGAAATGAGTTATTTATAATCTGTATATGTATATATATATAATTACATATATGCATGGAAGTAACGATAGCTATGGCTGGTATATATCATCTGTATAATAGATATCTACAAGTATGGATGTTTTTGCATGTTATTGCCATGGTTGTACCCAGTGATAATGGCCACCTGCACCCCCAGGTGTGGAGTGACAGAAGGTAGGGTTTCCGCAGTGTAGGCACCGCCAAAGCTGGTCGGTGACCAAGAACAAGCAAAGGGTTGGTGGTTAATGCACCATAAGTGATCGGTACCTTTAATTTCAGTACCTGAAAAACATTCAACATCCACTTTTGTTGTTGAAATCTTTATCTTCATCTACGTATATAGTGGTTTCCTAAAATAGGGGTTCCTCCAAATCATCCATTTCAATGGGATTTTCCATTGTAAACCATCCATTTTTGGGTACCCCCATTTTAGGAAACCCCCATATCCGCACATGTTCTTGATTCACATCCCCAAGTTCCGCAGTCAATTGAGCTTCGACTCATCTCGCGTCATCTGAGTCGTACTGTAAGGACAGATCCCGTCGACTTCTGGGAGCCTGGACTCAAGCGATGGCGATGCCATGAGATCGTATGGTATGGGAGTACCCTCTGGTAAACTAACATAGCTATTGAAAATCACCATTTTCAATGGGAAAATCCACTATAAATCACAATTTTCAATGGGAAATTCCAGTATAAATCACCATTTTCAATGGGAAAATCCACTATAAATCACCATTTTCAATAGCTATGTTAGTTTACCAGAGGGTATGGGACCGTTTTTTTTTCGTGATGACTATCGATGGAGCAGTGGCCATTTTTTGACCCCCGGTTGAACGGTGATGGGGGAGAATGGTAAGCCATGAACTGGGAATCCCGTTCTCAACCCACTAGTGGAATTACATCTCTGGTTTTGAACACTGCTCGTCAACATGATTTTTTGTTGACCCCCTGAACAAAATGAATGGCTTGCTGTAACAAGCTCGACACCACAAAGCCGACAATTTTTGTGGTCCATTGCTACATCGAAGCGTTGAAAAGCACCAAGGGCTACCCTGTGCTAACTTGCTAGTCTATAACAGCCACGGGCAGACCACCGTTTTCAATAGGCTAGTACATAGTCTAGAAAAACAGGTCAGGTTTCTTCTCACCATTTTGGATAAAATCTCTGGAAGAGCATGGACTTCAAGCTGGATGGTCTTGCTGTCTTGTCTGAAATGGGGTGCTTGGTTGGTTCTTGCTTCCAAAAATTGAAGTTGGACCATGTTTGCCACCCCAATCTGAAGATTGACCCCAAACAAGCGGAAGATGGTACCGCCTATCATCTCCCATTCGAATCGAATAAATCTGGGGCGTCATCAAGGCTGGCATCGGCGATGGATTGAACCACGAGGGGCAGAAATGTGCAGATGTGGCGGTAAGCTTTACAAAATGCGACAACTGAGACGACCTGCAGCCGATTGGTTGGGTTTGACCAAAACCATGGGCTTCACCCAACAAAGTTGGGATTTTAATGGATTTTACCATATTTTACCATGATGTTTATGATATGGTGACAAGACCATAGATCACCAACACAACTGTTTGGTGCCTTGAAAGCGTTATCATTGTTCGTTCTGTCTCTCCTATCTGTGATATTGCGTCTCTCCTATCTGGGAAAAAGTTGGAAAAATCCCCGGAACCAAAGCGACGGGAGCATTGTTTCTTGTCTTGAGAGTGCAGGGGTGTTTTATCACATGCACAACAAGACCGAACTGTGGTACAGCCCAGCAAAGCACTTGAGAACCTGGAACCCCCCAAAGCAAACGACACGAAACCCTTTGCACGCCTTTCCAGGTATTTCCTATGTAGCTGTTTTAATCGTTTAGCCCCCCTCAAAAAGGAACGCCTTGGTCAAGTAGCTTGATTTTTAAACAATATATATTTAATTCTTTACCCAAAAAAAATACCTACATGCTCCATGCGTGGAATTTTTTACCAACATGTGCGCCATTTTTTTCAGGTACATGTCGGTGAATATTCCATAGATGGAGCATATGAATGCATATGATATATAACTATACGGGATATTCTTGTGTAGTTATGGTGAATATTGCAGAATATTATGTTTAAAAACTGACCACGTCGTTCTATTCTTTCTCAGGATCTTCGAATTGTGGTAAGATTGGTTGCATCACAATTGGCCTCGTCAGCTATACAGCATCAACATGTCTTGCATGGCCAGCAAGCCGATATGGGGCGATGGTTACATTCTTCAGCATGGTCATATTATCCGAATGCTATTTTTCGGTGTTTAACTGCTCAGATCAGTTTGAGAACCATATGTGAAACACATCATTTTTGAAGCTTTGTTTGGGAAAGCGGATGGAACCACTGGCATTTTTCGGTGCAAAAAAGTTAAGTTGTCCAACCGGCTCCGTTTGGAAGATCCAGCTGGTGGGATCCAGGTTCAAAACGAAAAAAAACGGCATCCCGAAAGTTGGATTTGCCGCGTTTCGTTGCCCGCGCTTCTGCTGGCGCGGATGAAAAGAGTTGGCAATGGTGCGGAAGGGGATGGGTTGACAGCAAAATTGGGGTTGTCTCGGAGTTTGGGTGTACCCAAGTGAAACCTGGCAGTGGAACATCCTCGAAACGGCCAGGGTGGAGAAAAAAGGGGTAACCCCATCTGGGGTAAGTCCAATACTGTTGGTGAAACTTCTGAAGACATGATTTACCAAACAGCATTAGCGTTCCCACTATGCACCCATCACAATTAGTATTAAGTATTGAGTCACGAAAGGACATCATATTTCCATTTGTTTCTCGTTGCTCTATTTTCCACCTGGTGCCTATTGTACTCCGATTCTTACTGCACGTACTCTGCTGAACCAACAAAGAAGTGGATTTGTACACCCCTTTTTCTGTTTGGACAATGGAGTTGTTCTCTACTGTTGAGTTATTCACTCTTGAACTTGCGAATCCATTCCCCAGTTCAGCATTGAGAGACTATTATTTTGGTGGGATGGGGATGTCATGAGATGTTCATCCTCGTTAGTGAAGATCTCCTCATGGGGCTGGAGTCCTCAATCTTCGTCATGAAGTTCTGGGTTTAGAAGATGCTGAAACTGTAACCCTCAAGAAATTCGAAAACGTCCTGTGGTTTACCACATTTTACCACTATTTGTTTGTTGGATTTTACCAGATTCGATTTTTTTGGGTCGCTATGAACATCTTTAAGGCTCTGTGTGAATTGCATCCAGATTGAATGGTGGTGAAATTCCACAAAAGGATGCCAGCTACCGGGGCTTGTCCGGAAATGCTAGAAAAAAGGTGTAAATGTCCACCCCAAAACTTGCCATTTGAGTAGAGTTTTCTGGGGAAAATCACGACAAAAGTAATACAAACACACCAATTCATGGCCTTTTCAGCCGGAAAAAATGATGATATCACCACTTTCAGCATCTATAATTAGCCCATCTCCCCCAGGAACTTTGTGGGTTATGAAGCCTCTCTTGTTGGGGCTGGGAACGGTCAGGTGGAAGAGTTCGTGGAGGCCAACAAGAACACGCGTCGGAAGACCAGTCGTCATGGCTTTTTGCGAGTGAACTTGGGGGGATACCATGGGGATACCATGGGTTTCTTTGAAATGTTGGAGAATCCAGTTGGAGATCATTTTTTAGAAATGTTGGGGACAAAGAATACACAAACTCAGACTCCCATATTTCAAAGCCTTGTTTTCCGCGTTCAAAGTTGTCAGGAGCATCTGCCATTTTTGAACCCCAAAAAAGGATACACAATGAGAAAGTTCACTGTGAAATAGTTTGATGGAATTTGGCGGAAATTCAGGGCAGAACATATCCTGGGAAGTCGTGCTGTTCAATGGCAAGTTTTTGACTAACCCATGATGTTTTTTTTTGGCTCGGATCGGAGGGGTCCGCAGCATTTACCCATACCCCAAGTGGAGACTTGCAGTCATGTCATGCTTCACCATTCACTGTCTTTGCTTTTTTATGTTTTTGTGAAGTAAGCTTTCCTATCGAATCACATCCCTATCATATTCTCATTGAATGCCTCTTCGATATCAATATTGCATATCACAATTATATTTTCCCTCTCTTCCTTAAACTTAATGTTTGCAACAATATTCCCATTAGGAATTGTATGTATATATGAATAGGATTGAATAGGATTAAATAGGCATGTAACATCAATGTTATATTGGTGTTCCCATGAGTATATTCTCATTTCACGTCTCTATCACTACTCCAAATCTTCCGCATCAACACGGCCATTTCGGGCGTAACTCATTTTCAGACATACCCAAACTTGATACAATATCAAGTTGGTTCTATATGTATATATATATATTATCTATATATCCATCTCCCATTACTTTCCCATGAGATCACCCTGAAATCTCAATTTTTGGTGAAATTGCCAGCCATTGTGTGGTGTATTGAAGGTTAAATAGCCACACAGCCAGATGACTTCCATGGACTTCCCCCTATTTCAACACCTTGAAGTCACTGTGAAACTCAGGCATGACGTTGTTGGACCAGCGGGCAGAGACAGACAAGGTCCGCTGACAGAGCGTTGAGATCACTTGAGCAATGTTCGAAACCCCGGTGGGTTGGATGATGCATCCCATCATGGAGAGTTTCAGGCATCGATTCTGGGCAAAGTATAGCGACCTCACTACGACCTCACTGGAATATACTGTATAGTTAGCAAGGGGAATCCCCAAATGGTCGAAAATCTCAGGTGGCGGAGGGGCCGGAGATGGGAAGATGTGGGTCGAAAAAATTCAGGTGAGTGAATTATTTTTTTTCCCAGATTATTAGGGGAGACAATGAGACATATGGGGATACAATTGAGAAATGATGGTTGACGATTGTAGAATATAGGGGATTTGAATGGGATTTAGCAATGAATTGTAGGGTTTCATGTGAACCTGTGAGAGATAGTTATTGGCAAATGCTGGTGGCTTGATGGTTAGTTTGCGGATTGTACCATCCAATATATTGGAGATTATTACAATCCATTACCCTCTGGTAATCAAACATGGCAATGGAAAATCCACCATTTACAGGGGATTTTCCCATTAAAACCTCCATTTATAGGGGATTTCCAATTGCCACGTTTGAGTACTGGAGGGTATGGGAAATCCTATTGACCAAGCAGTATGGAATGACAGAAGGCGGGCTTTGAACACTGCCTTGGGTATGTCTGGTGATGGGGACATCACCAACAAACATGGGGATACAATGGGAACGGGGAACATCCTGGGATGTAAATCCAGTAAAGTCAACCGAGGCTGAATCAAACCCCAACAAGATATGGGGTACTACTACTTGCAATGGAGATCTACTTACAATGGAGATTAGAATATTTGGTGACCCGCTCCTACAAAATGGGAATTTCCGGAAATCCAACAAATTCTTACTTGGGGTGCAGGAGCTTACAAGTGGGTACAACCAAAACATCCATAAGTTGGGATATGACCCTTATAACTATGGTTATATATCCACTTAACTCCACTTAGTAAGTGGACTTCCAAGTACTCGCACCGAAATTCGGGGTGTGGGTCGAACAAAACCAGCAAGCCTCCACTGGACAGATGTTGACCGCTCTGAGCGCAGTTTATCATAGAAGTGGCGCCCCCGAGTTCCGAGTTATAAGAAGTTGGTTTAATTTACTTTATGAACCTGTCCAACTAAAGTTACTATATATATATATATTGCAAAATAATTGGTGGTATTTTTTTTCCCATTTAGTAGGGTTTAATCAAAGCTGACTGGTTGATGGTTAAGCCACCCGCTGAAAAGTTATGCGAAAGTCAGTTGGGATCAATCACCATCAAGCTATGTATGGTGAACTTATCAAGTTAACTTATACCCTCTGGTAATCAAACATGGCAATTGAAAATCCACCATTTCTAGGGGATTTTCCCACTAAAACCTCCATTTATAGGGGATTTCCAATTGCCACGTTTGATTACTGGAGGGTACCCATAACAACTTCCCCCACAATGGTTTATCATTATGAACCACGAAAACATCATCCGTTTTGTTCCTATAAACTAACATAGATATAGATGTGGACAAGCCACCATTTGTAGATGGTTTTTCCGAAGGCTTTCCGTGGTTCTATTATACATGTTTTGTTCGTTTACCCCACGGTAACCATCAAAATATACCTCGTTTTTATCCACAAAGACCCGAGGAAGTTGACCCACCGCATTCCAGGAGAAGCAAAAGATCCTCGCTCAGCAGCTCGGTCGCAACGGAGCTGAAGCAGACAAATTATGCCCACATGTTTTCCTAGGTATATTGACTTATTACACAGTTCTGTACACTATATGATAGTACACTAGTATATGACATTATATATCATTATATGATGTATGTTGATATTATATCGGAATATTGATGTATTTGTATAGTTTAAGATATACTATTGACCATTAATAGTCCAACATTCATGTATAATATGTATCTGATAGTCCCATCCTTTTTGCGGGAAGACCAGGTTGGCGGAGCGAAGGAAGCTGCGCGATCGTTTCCAACGGCGCTTGGAGATTGTGGGGACGCCCCGGAAATTGGAAGATCCCAGGATTCATGGCGCGTGAAGAATGGGATTTCACCGGAAATTCACCGGTTTATTTACAGTATGTAGATGATGAAGACGTGTCTGAACATCGGGTATATCCTCCAATTTTGTGGCCATTTTACGAGGCAAAATGATGAAGCGTGAAATTTTTGGGGCTATATAATATACATTTTTTCTGTGGGCAAGCGTGATGTAATTCATACCAGACCAACAGAGGATCATATCGTATGTTTGCTGCTTAGATCATGAAGATCTTGTTGGTCAATCTCCCCATATAAGTAAAACGTCGAGAAAATGATTTTCCGTAGCATGCGAATAATTTGATGAAGATGTGTTTTGTAATTGGTTTATCTTTCTTCTCCCGTTATATCATATAATATTCATTTTGATGTATTTCAATCATACCATGTTCCCATAAAATGATGAATTTTATGATATAATGATACCTGATTTAAATGACAAGTTGCCCTGATGGAGTCATCTCACACTTGGAAATGGATACATTTGTGGATACGAGCTTTAGCATTCCATGTTTATTGTTCTCTGTGTATATATATATACATTATGATATATGTGTATTCCATATCTATATGTATATCCATTGTAATCTTCCATTATCATCCCATTATATATACCATTGATATCCCAGTGATATCCCATTGATATCCCATTGATATCCCATTGATATCCCATTGTATACCATTAATATTACATTGTATATAATATATTATATATAATATATATCAGCAATATCCCAAGATAATCCCATATGATATCCATTCTCCTGGAATTCATGCCTTCTTCCTTGAGAAAACAAACCCAAGGTGAAGGATTTAAGCCGCTCCAGCAAGGTCGGGGATGGGGAGATTTACGCGATATGGTGATCAAATGGTGGTATTTTATGGGAATATAGCGAGAGTAAGCATGAAGAATTGGAATATATTGGATTTAAGCAACAAAGAAATGGTGCATAATGGGAATATCATGGGGATTTAAATAAGAAATCTGGGAGTCTAATGACTAATGGTGATAACTGCCAGAATATTTGGGATCGATATACATATAAATTGACCATGTGCTATGGAATGTCATGGGATCTGACCATGGAAAATGCACATTTAACCAACAAAGAAATGGTGGTAGAGTGTTCGCTGATATTGAGTGGGATATCGCCAACTGAACTGTAGCTAGCCAACTTGATATGAGATGAAATTTCTGTTTTTTTCATGCGGATATCATGCGGTATCATTATTCTATGAATATCAAATTTATGATCATTTCAACTATTAGCCTCATATCGGTGTTCTGGGAATAGGTGGTATAATGGACCAACAATATGATATGACACTACAGCAAGCAGCTTATGGAGATGTATTATGATATGGCCTGGTGATGAACCATCCTTTTTATAGGGAATCGATATCACTGGTGATACAATGTCCATTTTATGGGGACATTATGGACAAAGTATCAGGATGGAATGGGCTAATCTGAACATGGGGGGATTCGATTGCATCATCGCAATGTCAATGTTAAAACGAGGCGCTGTGAACTGTCAACCATGGATTTTTGGGTACTTCTGCAGAGAAACCCCAAAAGGTCGAAGACATAAAAATCTCAACTCAGATGCCCTTTTGTTTTTTTTCTTTGGGCACCCCTATCTTCAGAAACACCAACCTGGGGGATTTGACCTGCGAAAATTATGGAATCAACTTCTTATTTTTGCGACTTTTCACCGGCTGGTGCGTCCATTCCAGAATTGAAACCATCAATTTTTGAAGGTGTTCTGACAAAAATGCCAAGCATGTTGAAACATGGTGTTTGGGGGCGCATGAGCAAGGAGATTTGCGGGATAGCTCAAAGCAAGCCCACTGGTGATGGGTCCGTAGAATCGGTTCCTCAAAATGCACAGAAAACGATGCATGGGCCATTCTACGTGTTTTTGTCTATGGTAGTGTCTATCTTGCCATTTCTTGTGGGTTTTGTGCTGTTTTTGGTCCCTAAACTTTGGATTGAAATCCCAATGATCCCAATGCCATTGTTTTTTTGGCGAATTCTGAGTGGCAACAAAACTATGCAATGGGAAATAGTGGGAACATGTACAGGACAGCCATTTATCATTTAAGGATGACATTTTCATGAATCATCTTCTGATATGTTGTGTTATCCTATCCCATCGTATCCCCATAGAACATATCCCATGGAATCCGAAAACGTTGCCAGGCTTCAACGAGCGGTTCGTCGGATCCCTTGATGAAGGTGTGGCCGATTCCAGGTAGTATTGGACAATGGGGGTATAGAGGGACCATCATGGGATATATGGGGATATATATGTACATGTATACATATGTATGCATATATATATATACATACACACATGTATCCCTATCTTGGTAGTTGCGGTCTGATTTTGAGGGTTCGCCGTACCCTTCAGACGGCTTTGCCGTCGGTTGTGGGGGTACCATTTGGAGCCTCAGACAGTTTGGTGTCCTGTTTAGCCGTGGATAGACCAATTTTTGATTCACGGATTCTCCCCTAGAATCGGATTGGGCGCCCAATTCTGATCTGTTGGATTAAACTTCACCACGTTCGCTGCAGAATCACATGGTTCACGCATTTCACGCTAGGCGCAGTCGAACCAAGAATTCATTGCCTCAGAAAGGAAGAAAGAGCAACAGGAAGAAAGAGTGTTTACTGAAATTTCCCTGCAGAGATGAAACACCTCAGGTTTGCAGGTCGACGAATCTTCCTGGTTCACAGAGTTCTTATTTATTTGAAGGACATTTCTTCAGCGAGGTCAAACCAGGATGAGGACAGTCAAATGTGTAATGATCATGGGGAGAATTGGTGTTGTTGCTGTTGAACCCGGCCACATCAGCTTTTACAAGGTGGCGTCCACCAGTTATAATTTGGTCTATAGACCCATCAACTATAGAAATCTCATGATATATCTACCATAGACCCTAGTGTTTTTTTCGTTTACCAACTAGGGTTGGCCAGCACATCCTTCATTTTTTGAGCGGGTCATGCTATGTCATGCTCCATTTTTCGTAGTCAACTCCCGAATGTTTCATGAAGTTTGCGGTCAAGTCAACCCCCATAGATGTCCTAAAATCCCGGTTGCTGTTTTTTTTAATAAGGGCTTCGCCCCATGAAAACCAACCCATCGGGTAAACCATGGTAAACATGTGCCCTCCGGTGTCATCAAACTTGATGTGCTGGACAATCCACCGTTGGATGCCCCCATCCAAATGGTTGAAGCATGTCGCAGCGCCAGATGTTGCAGAAGCTCTGCTCGGAGACGGCGGAGTGAGCGGCACAAACGGGAAACTGGGGCTGTGTGCTTTGGTCAAAAGTTTCATCTAACATCTAAAATCTAAATATTGGGGTTTAACGGGATATTGATGGGGATTGGGGATAGAATATGATAGAATGGGATAGGATATATTACTAACATCAATTCACCAGATTTTACTGCGAATTGGATATATGTATATATATATATATAATAATATATAATATAACTATATATATTATAAATTATAATATATAATATATGTATATATGTATATGTATGTATGTATGTATGTATGTATGTATGCATGCATGCATGCATGCATGCATGCATGCATGCATGCATGCATGCATGCATGTATGTATGTATGTNATGTAATGTAATGTAATGTAATGTAATGTAATGTAATGTAATGTAATGTAATGTAATGTAATGTAATGTAATGTATGTATGTATGTATGTATGTATATAGGAAATTAACCCATATGGGGGGTTGGTCATCAATCCATTTTCAAAGGGAGTGTTAACCTTTCACGCTGCTGGGATGACCTTTGGATTCTCCCGGCACCAGCTGGGAGATCAGGTGGGTTTGTGTTGAGATATGGTACCCTCTGGTAAACTAACATAGCTATGGAAAATATCAAATTCTTACTGGTGCTTAGTAGGGAATGGGGGAATGGGATGATGATTAATGGTTATTAATGGTCATTCCCCCATTCCCTACTAAGCACCAGTAAGAATTTAATGGGAAAATCCGCTAGAAATGGCAATTTTCAATAGCTACGTTTAATTACCAGAGGGTATCATTCATCATCATATTCCCATTCTAATAGCCATTTGGGTGACTAACCATTTTCAGACAACGCCAGGTATTTCCATCGCCGTGCAAGTCAACATCAAGAGACTCAAGGCTTCCTGGATCACATGAAGACCCGCGACGCAGCGGCTTGGTTGAAGAACTTGTCGTGGTGAGTGACTGGTAGGGGCATGGGTCTTTCTTGGGCTAGTTTGATTGAAGAATCATATTCATACCATTTCATATACAATATACATATATAATATATATATATATATACATATATATCGATAGTCGTTGTAATTCCCATCAAAACCAGGTGGTCTAGCCCAACTAGCCGTCAAGCACTTCACAGTTTCTGAGTTATGTCCCCATTGTTTGTTGGAGACACCCTCATGGTTGATTAAGTTCCACAAACAAATCCACATCATGTCAAAATAGCATGTTCTTTTCTTGTTGACTTCATATTGGACGATCTAGAATCTAGAATATGTTTGTGAACATCCCCTATCTACCAAGTATGATTTCCGAATTATATATACTGTACATGAAGAGACAAGTATAGACACACACACACACACAACTTTTTGGCGAAGAGGGAAGCTGTCACATTATCATAGTCAACCTTCAAGTCCACGGTTCAAGCTGAGAAAAACAACAACGAAGTCAACTGAACCTGGCTCACTGCCCCAGGATTTCGCCTTTTTAGATCAGACCGAGCAGAAAATGAAGGCGCTGGCAGTCGGGTGGCTGGTTAGGTGAGCTTTACAAACCATTCTGAATCTTATTAAACCCCATTAGAATCCCCATATGGAAATCTGTAGAACTTTATTAAACCCAGTTTTTTCATGTTTTTTCCCGGTAGAATCCCCATGAAATCACCATGCTTGGGGTCGAAACAACCTCTCCATGGAGTGCTCGTAGCCCTGGAGGACTTGGCTGAGAGCGTCTCCACCAGTGGCCCAGAGCGCGCCGAGCATGCGCGGCTGGTGCATGGGCCCAGGGATTCGAAGGTTGTGGACAGTTGGGAGAAAAGGGGTGAGTGGAAGCATTTTTGTTCGGATTTTTTTTCCGACATTTTGGATTTTCCATGGTTATAATATGTTATAATGATTATATGTAAGGGACTTTATTTTAAATCTATTTATCCGAAACCTTTGATGCTGCCAAGCATTTTAAACTGAAAAATTGGATATTTTGGGCGATTTATCATAGGACAGTGGTATACTGGACCAGCGACAAATTCGAGATTTGCATACCGGTAATAGTATCATATTGATGTGAGTAGTGAACAAGTAATTTCATGAGAATATCATCAGGATGTATATATCATTTAAACTTAATTTTTGACTACCAACATTGGTGTTGAACCAGCCAAATAGGACATGTAGCCATCAAGAAAAGGGATTCAAATCCCATGAAAATTGGGATTTTGGGCTTGCTCTGGAAACGGAGGAAACACCCCAAAGGTTACAACTTCAAGCGGGACACATCTTGTAAGTCATTGGAAACATATTGTAAATCAAGTGGTGCCCTATTTATGATATTCAGACAAACATAGAGAAACCCATTTGGGTATGGGTCGATGTCAAAAGGATCAATCCCCTACAAGTGGATGGTTTGATATTCGAAATTACCATTCTGTTTCCGGCCAGAATGGTAATCCATGCAGCTCAAATCTCAAGTTTTGTGTGGCTGAAATCTCTTCTTTTTCGATTGAAGGCTGCAATTCTGCAGGTCCAATCTCCATTGTCGTTTGGTTTATATAATTCTCTTCTCTTTGTGAGGTGAAGAATCTCGCATATACAGCATATTGTTGACACATAGGATCACCCGCAAACAGTGATGTACATTGATATACCAGAATACACCCGCATTAATCCTCATCATTACCGTGAGGCGGTTAGGAAAGGCGCCTTTCCTGGGATAAAAATTACTATGGGGACCACAGATGTTGATCATTTTGAGTATTTAACCATACCACTTTGGGGGAGTGATTAACACTAGGGCTTGGAAAGCCAACAATGTGCCTAAAATGGTTGATTACATGTGTCCATTTGTGTTGCCCCAAAATCCAGCACTCATCGCCAGACTAGGTGTAAATTCTTGGACCCCTTTTTTGCCCATGTGGTTTCTCTTTTTTAAGGGTTCGAATTGGAATTCTGGGATTATGTATGATTGTGTGTTCTAATTTTTGCAGATGTGATTGGTTTGCGTCTGGGATTTATTTCAGAAGCATGGACTTGAGAACTCATATCATTGTTTCTTCATTGTTTTTTTGTACCGTTGCTTAGACTCTCTCTCGAGACATCTCGAGACATATGCACTATAGTAGGTTTTACCAATATTTACCAATGCATTCATGGTGGAAGATTCTGCCACAAGCCTTCACCGCCATTTGATTCAACTAAGAGCTGCATTGGTAACCGAAGACCATGGAAAAGTTTCTGGAAACTCCTGAGTCGAAGCGGGATTGCGGACCCTCCAGGCTCGTGCAAAAGAATGCTTTGCGCCAAGGGCCCTAGTAGATTCTATTGCCGAAGGACCTATATTTTGTAAGACCGAAAATAATTTTCTGACCTTTTTACTTAGTCAGACGCATGATGCATGCTAAGAGCTTGCCAGTTGAACGCAAGACCTACCAAAATCGCCGAAGCTGCCATCGTGACAAGGTTCTGTCTCGTGCCAGAGCATCCAGGAATAGCATTTTGAGTCCTTTCTGCACATGGAGACTGCAGAAGCTTCAGGTCCGAAGGGGGGTACACAAAACAAGTCGTAAAGTATTTTCTATGAACGCACAGGCTCTTGGAGTGATGAGAAACGCAACATCCTTTCCCCGTGCATGTGGTCAACTTCGCGACCAAGCTAACAGAAGGAACAGCCTTCTTCGTTGGCCAACCTTTGGGCAAAGACGTGGTGGATCAATGGAACCAACTCACTGAAAAAAGGAAGACTGCAGCCAGACTCTTGGGGGGACAAACATAAGCCGCCAATGGTTCCCCAATTTTGATCAGTATCCCATCAATGACAACCGTGGCTTCAAATATTCATTGGCTGGATTCAAGTGGTGTTTGCGAGCATTATTTTCTCGCACAGCATTATTTGTGCCGACAAAAGTAGAGATCCGTATATACATATATTTATAATATGACATAGTAAAATATGATTTTATATATCACGATGATATTACGTTGGTTATATTACATATATGTAAGTATATACGCATTCCATGAATTTCCCAGAAACATATTCCCACCATTTTTGTTAAATTTCCAGCCATTGAATTCCTCAGTTTTCGACTGACTAGGATCATTGGATTGGTTTAAGGGAAATTTTACAGGAACCCCCTTATATTTCATGGGAAATCCATGGTTTCCTGTAATTTTTCCCTTCAACCAATCCAATGATAGGAACCCTGCGTCCCAGGTGAAACAGATGCTCGTGGACTTGGTGAACCTCAGACGTGACTGGTGTGACATGCTCCAGGACGGGATGACGGATGGAATCTGTCACTGATGCCCAAGAACTTACTGGTGCTTAGTAGGGAATGGGGGAATGGGGGAATGAGATGATTATTAATGGTTATTATAGGTCAGCAACCCCCATTCCCTACTAAGCACCAGTAAGTTTTTTTGCAACAGAAAATAGCCTCTGGTGAACTAACAGTTCGCTATTGAATATGGCCATAGAAATAGTGGATTTTCCCATTAATAGCATGGTGATTTTCCATAGTTATGCAACAGTTTACTGGAGGGTAACCGGAGTTTGAAACGATGCCAGCCAGAAAACTTGGTGATTGAATGCTAGTGAATGAAGGGAAACCATATGAAGACCCAGGAAAACTGGTGATTCAGAAAGGAAGAACACATGGGTCATTTGACCAAGACATGGTTTCACAAAAACTCGGTCACTCAAGTTGGGACCTACCCCAAGACATTTGGTGCTTGGATCACCTCATGAACATCTCAAGATTTGGCCGTCACAAGCTGGGGATACATGGGATGGACCTCCAAGGTTGCACCCACCATGGGCACTCGGCAGTTTTTCAATGATTTTTCTCATTCTACACGGATTTGCTAACAATCTTTCAGTGCAATCTACAATGGTTGATTGGACATCCCCAAATACACCACTTAGAGATGGAGTGGACAGATGGATAGACAGATTCATTAGGTAATGTGCTAAAGCCAATTTCATAAACCCCAAATCACCATGGTGCTATGAGCCATCCCCAAATGGTAGGTGCTCTCACCATTGGGTTCCTATCTCCAGGACCGTTGGGCGTCGGAAGGTCGGGAACCCTGGAGCCACGAGGGACATTGATGGACATGTAAGATGGAAATTGAAATTTCGTACATCTATTTTATCCAATTTATGGTATAATACCAAATACAATTTCCATCTTAAATTTCCATTATATTGATGCATATTGTATTGGAACTGTATCCGGAAAAAAATGATATCAATTTGTCAAACCCCCCCTTGTTTTTTGGGGCTGTTGGGAGCAATCCTGAAATTCAATCAGGGCGATGGGACGAGCCGTTTCAGCTGGGTGTAAGGTGGTAAGCCCAAGGTTAAACCAGCCCCAAATTGCACCAGAAATTGCTGGTGAATGGGTATGGGTCAAAATTAAAGATTTGGGGGACCACAGACTGAGGTCTATGTTTAGTATTAGCCATCCAATTATTGGGGTACCTAATTTTGACCCATAGCCAAATAACCATCCCCAATTTAAGGCTCTACTATTGTGTTTTACCGCACTAGATGTGTTTCAATGAAATACCCTATCATATCCAATGAAATATCACCGAATCACCCCTCACTGACCTTTTTTTGACCCCCGGATTTTTGTGAAATCCCTGGGCATGTAGATGGTAATCCCATAGTTTCTTATAGATTTTTCTCAACAAACCAACACGTTCTATAGACATCAATTATATCTCATTGTCTCCCATGATATCTCACCGTAGTGTACATCCATTTTTTTCACCAGTTATGTTGCATATTGGTTTAAGCATCCCTGTAACATTCTCTCAACCATCGATATTGACAGTTGATGACAGTTGGAATCTTCAAACATATTTACCGTTGGGATTTCGTAAAATCACCATATTCCCTATATATATTCCCCAAAGAATCCCTTCGAACAAATTCAATTTCTCAAATCGTTGGATTGGTTAATGGGAAAATTTGCAGGAAACCCCTCTATTTCATGGGAAAAAACCATGGTTTCCTGTAGATTTCCCCCAATGACCAAAGATTTTCAGGCTTAGACCTGGGCTGCTTCTTCGACGGATCCAGCAAGCCCAGCAGCGCTGAACAGGTGCAGTGCGTGATGGAAGGTTTGTGACTGGAGAACTGGGGGATTTACCACCAAGAATTGGGAGTTCATGGGATTTTTCCATGGGATTTTTTATGGGATCTATAGGGATTTGTTGGGATCTATTGGGATTTCTTAGGATTTCTGGTAGTTTCATGAGAAGAATTGGGATGTCAAGGGGATACCATGGGATATAAAGGACCAACTTGATGTGAAAACTTTGGGGTCGTATTTTTCCATGGGGTGCCCCAACCCTCCTGGAGTATCATCATCTTCCCCATCAAATGGTTACTTGAGTGGTGTAGCCGATTTTCAGAGATACCCTGGTCATACCCTCAGCCTTGGGTTCTGTTGACCAAGAGACACGTCTGAGTAGATCGTTGTTCGCTCATCGGAATCATGGATGCGTCTCTCCACAATCACTTTGGTTCCCCGCTATGTCCAACTACTGATGTCTCCATCACTTTCCAAGATCTAGGCATCCTAATCCAGGGTTTATGTTCAACTATCCAAACAATTCCAAACAAAGATGAGATAGTATGAGATAGTATGAGTACAGAATAATCCGGTTACCTAAAAAATCAACACTGGCTTTCCAGGTTTCACATTCGACCACATGACCAGAGAGTGCATGCAAACATCACATGGTCGCTTGTGTACTGTATATATATATATATATATTTATTTATTTTAGGGATATATAATGAAATATAATCAAATATCTGTATACGCTCTGGTAAACTAACATAGCTGTTGAAAATGGCCATCGAAATAGTTGATGGTCCCATTAAAAAATGGTGATTTTCCATAGTGATGTAACAGTTAACCAGAGGGTATGTATATATACATGTATATGCATCCTTGTTCATGAACATCCCCCTGAAATTCCCCAGTGCTGGAAAATCCCCATGGACTCCATGGACGTCTCGTCAGGCCTATGGTGACTTTGATGAGGTCATCTCTTTTCACCGATGTTCGCGGGATTTTGGGCTGAGAAGTTACCCTGCAGTAAACTCACATAGCTTTGGAAAATGGTCCATTTTAGATTTTAGATGAATATATAGAAGATTTACCATGATTTACCTATCAACATAATTAAAAGAGTGATGTTCCATAGCTATGTTAGTTTACCAAAGCGTAAGATATGGGGAAATTCATTGGAAGCATCTACATCATATGGTGAATTTACAGGGTGAAACTCGCATATTGGAACCATATTATTGGTCAGTCCTATTGTAAACATTTGGGCAAATCATCGCGGAATTGGCTTACTCCAGGCTTGGACATGATGTCGTCATGTGCTGGGAAACATGGGGAGAAAATGCAGATTTAAGATGATTCTGGATGGATTACTGTATAACGACTTCATCTTTGGGTCACTTTACCTCAAATCAAGGTTGAAGGTTAGTAGGGGAACCACCCCACGACGGCCCCACCATCATTTTTTTCAGCTTCGTAAACAACTACAACTCAGCAACCAGCAAACAGGTCTAACTTGAAGATTGGTGTTGGGGTTGGGGTCTAAGTGCAGGTTGTGACTTGTGATTCTAAGCATTCTACACATTAATAAACGGGTACTCTTTACCTATTGACATAGTGATTTAAAGAATACCCATTCCACACATTAATACAATTTATAGAGGAATGAAGATGTCTATCATTTTCCGAAAACTCTTTAGTCATCAGTCATTTCACCATACCTACACTGCCGTGTCGCCCAAATCACTCGTTGCACCACCCCACAACGACGTCCTGGCGACGTGTTTGACGAATTGGGGCGGCTAAATTTTGGGCGAATCGAAACCAGCAGCAACCACTACCCTCTGGTAAACTGCCACATAGCTGTGGAAAAATCACCATTTTTAATGGGAAAATCCAACTATTTCTATGGCCATTTTCAATAGCGAACTGTTAGTTTACCAGAGGGTGATAAGGCTTTATTCACCATCTACCCTCTGGTTATTTAACAGTTCGCCATGGAAAATCACCATCTTTAATAGGAAAATCACCATGTTTATCATCTATAAATGGGCCATGGCTTCCATGGCTATGTTGGTCATAACCAGAGGGCACTCTTGTTCAATCACAACACGTTGTTGCCAAGGATTTCAGGCACCATCACCAGCCCTGCATGTGTGTGTCAAAGATACCCTGAGGTAAAACAAAAGCACAATGAACAATTCAGCACTATGTTTGATATTTTTGAGCATCAAATCAAATCCATTCCTTGGGGTACCCTCCAGCAACGCAAGATAGATATGGAAAATCCACCGTTTGTGCTTTCCATATCTATATATGTTAATTTGCTGCAGGGTACCCCACGAATGGATTCTCTTTGATACTAAAAGCAACAAACAACATGTGTTTCCCTGGACCTTGAGTATCTTTCGCCTACTGATTGCACTTGGTGGACTGGAGAATCAGTGGTACCGTACCTGAAAACAGGGTGCCCCAACATCCCGTTGTTTATCAGTCACCCTCTGGTAAACTAACATAACTATGGAAAATCACAATTTTTAATGGGAAAATCAACTATAATTGGCAATTTTCCATAGCCATGTTAAATTACCAGAGGGTAAGCAATGATTTCCCCATCCTTTGGCGATTTTGAGCTATACTGTGGTATACCCAGCTGTAACTGGCTAAGAAATCTTAGGGCTGAAACCACCCAGAATATCACTTTTGGAGATGTGGCTATGGCCCAAAGAATGGGCGCAAATCGACTATGGTCTATGGATGACCATGGGCACATTTGGTCATTTTGAGGATCAAACCAATATCAAGCAACACTTGGACTCGGGTCACTGATTTTCCACTTTTGACCCTGTCATGGTGTATTTCTTCAGGAGGAGGATGTCGCGCCGAGCCTGTTGCCCTCGTCGCGATGCCCAGGAACGATGCTAATAGTGGATATTTACGGGGACCGTATGTATTGAATATTGGCGAATATGCGATAATAACGGGATATGGACATACTATTCAATTTTATTATATAGATGTTAATGGAAATTGATGTGGATATGAAAGGGATTACACGTGAATATTAGTGGATATTAGTGGTTGCATGGGTGTTTTTTTTGACTATTGTATCTACCTTCTGTTTCAGATAGCCATGGAGAATCAGCATTTTTGATAGGTAAAACATTGAACTAAATGGGATATTTTCATATATTTTCCATTGCCGGAGTGTAGCCCACAAGCCTTGGCCAAACAGATGATATGTGGGGAGGCAACAACAATTTATCTTCAATCATGCCGTAAAGTATGGAAAATGAAGAGTTTGGTAGGGCTTCAACTGGCAACCAAGGCCGCAACTGCCTTCCCTGGGTGTTTTCGGTGCTGGCGAGACAGTTGGTGCCCCAGATTGTTTTTTTTCCGGCTGGCAGCAAGCTCCCAACAGAATGAATGATTTGTCTTCACCAGCCAAATTTTGGGGATTTGATCATGATTTTTACTTCAGCATGAACACATTGGGATTCAGACAATGAACAAAGGAAATGAGTTGGGGTCCAGAAACGGAGGGTCTACCCCAATTTTATTGCCATTTTGATGGGGCAAGTGATGATAGAGCTTGGCATGTTGGGGGTGTTTTTTTTTGAAGGTTTAACTTATGCCTTTGGTAATTAATTAATCTAATCCGGCCAGTGGAAATCCACCTTTTTGTACATGATGTACAGAAATACAATCCAAAAAGAGTGGGCTTTATTGATGTTCACGCAGGTGTCTGAGGCCAGCTTTAGCTGGTTGTGGCTGGGGACGAAACATCCAAGTAAAACACTTGCACCCCATGAAATTAAACTGAAAGTGTTCTTGGGACCGGAAATAGCTGTACATTTTCAGGCATTTCAGACTGTAAAAGAATAGAAGTCCTCTCTAATCTTTCAGGTTCAATCTCTTCGACCAGTTGCAATATGTTGGAATTCCAACAAAGTAAGATTATGTTGGTGATCTCGCCAATGATTCTGTTCCTAGATTCTTGGAGTTCACTTAAGATGACCTTAGATATCCGTAGTCCATATGTTTTTTTGTCATCGGTTCGGCCGAACAGATCAGGTGGGTATCAGGACAAAACTGGCAGCCATCTTGCTAGATTCCCAGTTGGTTTCAATGGTGGACACCTGCCATTGCCAAGAATGATCATTGGCAGCTCATTTTTTCCTCGAAGAACACTGGTAATTCACAAGAATCGTTAATATTCACGGGGGCATGCACAAGGATCTCAATGACTCAACAAATTTTTCTTGATTCGATCCCAGACTTGGTCAAGACCGTTGTTCAACTCCGAACCAATTTGGTTCCCAAGCAATTTGGTTGGCAGTTTCATTGCTTGGTGGTTTCAAATAATATAGGTATATACACCCTCTGGTAAACTAACATAAAATGACCATTTATAGTTGATGTTCCCACTAAGATTGGTGATTTTCCATAGTTATGTCAGTTTACCAGAGGGTATATGATATTATGATATATTATAACGAACTTTAAGCCTTACTGCGACGTCAGTGGACATGATCTTCAAGGATTTTTAATGTCCCAAAATGGCCAAAGTACTCAGGCTGATGTTTCTTTTCCAATATATGTGATGATGTAATATGTTCAGATATTTTCCCATGCTAGGAAAAGATGATTCACCAACAATCCACGTATCTGGATGAACCATAGTTTTCCACATATTTTCCACTAATGCTCCATATATTTCCAAATATTTTCCACTCATTCTCCATCTATTTCCGTATATTTCCATATATGTCCATATATTATTCACGTTATCCATGTAGAATGACATATCATCCATACGTGAAAAAAAAGGATCTGCTGAAGGAACTCACCAACTCACCTCCGGCCATAGGACACTGCGCCGAGCAAGGGGATCTTCGGATTCCTGACCTGAAACCGTGAGTCGCGGGGGTATCTCTGGATCCATGGAGCTGGGCATATTCTATCTTTAGATACCCTATAAATGGAGGTTTTAATGGGAAATCTCCCTGAAATAAATGCTGGATTTTCCAGTACGCCATGATTACCAGAGGCTATCTTTCGGGAAAATGAGTAGGACATAGAGATTTAAATCCTAGGTTTGTGATCGATTTCTTATGTGAAAACTGTAGGACATCGAAAGCGATTTACCATCCAACATGCCATGCACTTCTGCGAGAAAAATCATTAACAATTATTTTCGGTATGCAAGCAGCAAACATGGATAAACATTGGATTTGAGGAAGCAAACTGTCTGTCATGGACATGGGTGGGTCATGGGAACCCGAAAACAGGATGGTTTGTTCATTGCATTGGAGGGAAATTTTACAGGAATACCTATACCCTATATTTAATCAGGAAAACCATCGTTTCCTCCAAAGTTTCCCATAGACCAATCCATTGAATTACGGTTTGATTATCTTCAAGAACCTGAAGAAAAGTGCTCAATGGATTTGAATGGAATTGTAGGTTCTAAATCTTATTCAGTGTTATTGAAAGCTTTGGAAGGTAGGCATGACTGACTGGAGAAGTCATCACTGCATCAAACCTGTGCCTGTACCTGATTTCGATGACACGTCCTGATATTTGGTGGTAAGATGGTGGAGCATCCCAGCCAGATGATCCAGTTTTAGAAGGACATTTCCCCCAATTCATAGAAGACTTTCCTCACTATCACCGTAGATCTCAGAGTTACCCGGAGCGGAGTGAATTCCCATTAGCCCCTGGCAAAAATCGCCAGGGATCCATTGGTTGTCCCAAGCCCCTCCAATGTCGAGGGGTTACAACTGGGGCTGTGCCACGTGAAAAATCCGAGACTGTTAAAACGGGAACTGGTGGCCATGGTTACGGAAACCTGCCGAGAATTCCTGGTTTTCAGCCAGGTGGTTCGTAGTTTCAAACACATCAATTTTCCATCCCTCAGAATAGATACCGTCAACCCATGTCAACCTAGGATGACTGTCAACCCTGTGGTAAAGCCACTGCCACAAACCATACCAGGAACCAAACCTTAAAGGTCATAAAGGTGGTATTTTCTGAAATGAAGACATGCTTGCAGCATTGTTGAACTGTGATTTTCCACTTTACTATATTTCCTCTGAGAGTACTGTGTATTGTTCGACAAGTGTTGTGATTGCTTTTGTCGAAAATGATTATCAATAATAATGATTGTCATCCATGATCATTAATGATGAATATTACTATACCAGTTTGTTGTTGCTACATTACTCCAATTCCCCTCCGGTGTCATCAGTCACATTGCCGGAAACGTCTCCAGTTCCTCCATGGATCGCCTTCTGGCTCCAGCCACGTACAGGAAAGATCTTAGGATGGATGAAATGACTTGGTCAGAATCCCGCAACTCAGAAACTGTGCGAATCAGACCCGTCCCATATCATCTCACTTGAAACATAACTGACCAACTGGCAGAGTTTATGAAACACCAGGAACCACCACAATTCTGGCAATTCTGATTAGAGTTGGGGCGATTTTGTCAGACGTCATTAGCCCTGAGTGACTGACCTGAAAATTAGCATCATCCGTGACAATGCGACAATGACAAAAACCACTTGACTGACATGGCTGAACATAGCTATGGAAAATCACCATTGTTAATGGGAGAATCCACTATAAATGGCCATTTTCAATAGCTATGTCAGCTATTACCAGAGGCTACGTTTTCCCCAGATCCTGGCCCTACTGCTTTTTCCGTTCGCTTCAAACGACCCGTTTTTTTTTCGTCGCACCATGGTTGTTGGGGAGCGTGGGCCTGGCATGGTTGGCCGAAATCGTGTAGCCCTAGATCCATTGGATTATCATCATTTGCCTTTGAAAACATAGCTACAATAGAGGGTAATTAGACCATGGACCCATATGAAAAAAACACAGCTCCCTTCCCACCGATACTAAGCACCATCGTGTGGTCCCAAATAGGTGTTTTAGTTTATGGTGTTTTTATGTGTTTTTGCCCCCTACATCCACCATGGGTGCATAAAAGATGCACGGGGGAAGGGATTCTTTATCAATATCATGTATCCAAAGGCAACTACCCCACACTAGAGTGCCGGATGTTTCATGTCAAGTTGTTGGTTTGTTTGTTTTTTTTCTGATGGAACCATCCCTGCGTAGAATCTAATTCGACAATGATCCCGATTGAAGTTCATACTTTCGGATTGACAGCACCAATCAATGCTTCAAATCTCATGTCTAAATATGTTCGACGGGTCAAAATCCATCAAAATCATTATTTCCATTGTCAAATATCTAAATCCACAGAGATCCTAAAATTACAACGGGTCGACGCCCTCGTTTCAAGGACCACCAATTCAAGCTTCAAATCCCCTCACTTGAAAGTCATCCCCTGGCCAGGCTTCATTGCAGAGCTCTCCGGGGCTGCTTGGCCCCATATTCTGATCATGGCATGGGAGGGGATTGACCTCAGATTTTGCAGAGTAAGCCTCGAAAAAGAATGGGAAACAGATCTTCAACAAAATCTTCAATTTCTTCTGAAATAGCTACCATTAGGATCCATTAGGTAACATTATTTTCAAATATTTTCAATACGACACACCACTTTTCAGCAGTTTTTTTTTGGCTTGCGAGAAATCACACCACGGTCCTGGCTCAGGTGATCGTGCGTCGACGGCCGACGTTGAGTAGCGACAAGGCGGCCGCGACTTTGTGGGCGGATGGCCATGGGAGCTGTCGGCCGTGCGGGGGACACCTTATTGTGTCTCCAAGAAGATGTCGAGAGAGACGTGTTTCCAGGATCTTTGACTTGGATGATGTTTCCGCCATAGTTTCCCGGTGTCCAAAGTTTCGATCGTTTTTTTGAGGCTGCTATAGTGAATTTACACTAAGAAAAAAACACCCAAACCACCAGCTAAACAGCTAAGCGTTGATGTTTACCCGTTTATCATGGTTTCTGAGTGAATTCAGTGAAATCCCCATATACTCCATGCAAGTGGATGTAAAGTGGATGTAGGTGGTTAACAGCCATATGAAATAATCCAGTTATATGCAGTGCTGGTATACACCAGTTAGATTAGTGGGTTGTAACTGAATTTATCCACTTCCTCAAGGGGATGCTCTGCATCCCCCGGTAGATGAGTTTTTGGTGGTTTAGTAAGTCAAACTCAACAGGGTCTCAAGAGATCTCAAGAGTAGGCATGTCTTTCTTTTTGTTGCTTTAGATTAGACCTTCAGATGTTTGTTCTTTTCGCCCGAACTTATCAAACACAAGTTGCTTCGCATTTGCTTTTTGTCTACATTATACCAATCCTTACCAAATCTCTTGGGCAGAATTCCGTTTGTTTGGTGAAATCACCAGACCTTTTGCAGGTCAATCACCGTTTTTGGAAGGGCGAAAGCCTCCATTATATAAACAAGCCATAATCATATAATGAATAGGTGAATGCAGAGATAAGTTTCAGCCATTCTCAGGTCCCAATTCAGCCAGATTCCACCCAACCATCCGTCATCATCCTTTATCCATTAATTCATATGTTTGATGCTTCAATCAACTCAAATCCGCATTTTTTCTAATGGTTGAATTCCACAAAAATCATCCTGGAAACTCCCGGAAAATCCACCTGGGCTCTCGGCTACGGGGACACGACCGGGAAGGTTTCGCTACTGGAGAAGGGGGATGAGATCACCGCCGTAGAGGTCGCAAAGATGGGATTTAAGCAACACTGGATTGGTTTAAGGGAAAATTTACAGGAAACCCCTATATTTGATGGGAAAATCCATGGTTTGCTGTAAATTTTTCCCATTCACCAATCCATTGAAATAATGGATAAAGCATGAGAAAGCACCAAAAAAAACGGAAAATCATGGAACATCATCTGAGATGAAAATTTAGCGAATAATTATAGTGATATGATGGTGATAGAACCAACGAAAGCAATGACCAACTTGATATGAGATGAACATAGTGACTTTCTGGTGATATCGGTAGCCTCTGGTGTCATCAAACATGGCTAGCTGGAAAATCCGTGAACTAGATGGATATTTTCTGCTGGGAAAATCATCTGAGATGAAAATAGTGACTTACTGGTGATACAATGGTGATAGAATGGAAATAGAATGGGAATAAGTAACAAACATGGGATTTAAGACGCAAAACTGGTGGAACAATGGGATATTTCTCTGAGGGTTGATGAGGGGGTAACTGGAAGAACCAACAGTTGGAGTAGTGGTATAATCGGGGAGGTATTTCATGGACATCTACATGGCTTCTACTTGGTGACTGGGTAATAGTGCTACAGTGATATGAGTAGAATTGAGTAGATATTTTTCATTTGGATCATTTGGGGTTATAAAATCAACCATAATGTGGGGTATCTACCATTTAGTTGGATGTTTTTCCCAGCTATACACCTCCATGAGGTACTCGGGGATTTTCCAAAAGCTGCCAAGTTTGGTCGGAGAACGGATGTAACCAATGGGAGGTCACCAAAGTACACCACCATGCAGGAGGTCAACAAATCGAAATCATCTCAATGATTAGTTCCACCATTGTTGTTAAATCCAATTTTTGGGTTTGATTCCCACAATATTGCCTTGCAATATCACCACGAAATATCACCATTAGATCACTATTCCCATCACTTACGCTTCTATCTACGGAAATCTACTTGAGAGCGTGTAGATCACCTCGAAAGCCAAGAGGCCCTAGGAATGGATGCGACTGGTGTGTCTGAAAATGGTTGGTCTACCTCCAAGTTGTGGTATATTTAATGATGACAATGCAGGATAATCCATGAAATTGGTGCCAGATCTTCTTACATCTTCTTACCAAGAATGGAACAGTTCGCCGGAAAAGGAATTTGGCAGACATCCTGGGCTGTTCCGGACCCACAAGATGCTACCGCGGTTCTCAGGTTGAGTGCAGGGGGCAGGGCAGACAGAAAAAGATGGTTGCCACGTTGGGGATCATGTTCTCTCAGTAACGGGGGTTGATGACTATGGCAAATATGATGAAGTTGTTTGATCCGGGTTTCTTCCTTGCCTTCCAGTGTCTTGAAAAAGGGTGGAGTCTTGATCCCTGAATCTGAAGGAAAAAAAATACCAGGAACCCCGATATTTGATGCAGATTCAATAGCATCCTCACAGACAGGTCGAAATGTCGCGAGTCTCGCGAAGTCTTATTTTTGCCCAAGCCGCGCTGAAATCTGGTGCGGAGTAGGGCGGCTTGAGCCCTTTCTGAGAGATTGTTTTGGAAATCATAGGACATCGTTGGAGGAGTTTTTGTAGTTACTACTTCTTACATGTGTAACTTCTAGTTCAAGTGATTTACAGCAATAGGAAGACGCTATCTACAAGTCCCATCTAAGTTCATTGAACATCTGAGTTTTTGTACCTCCCAAAGAACCAGAAATGATGAGCTCCACAACTCCCACGAGGTCAAGTTCCGGGACGGAACCAACTGGCTTTGTCCAGAAATGATATATATATATAATTATATTATAATTATATGTGTAATTTATGGACATTATATAAACGGGGAAAATGAGATACAAACCACTTTTAAACCAATGCCATTGGATTTTGAGGCTATCCCATTTGCGGAAAAATGCAACGAGTCTATTTTGGTAAAACGTTTTCCGGGTTTTGATGATGTCTTAGAGATCAAATGTCCCACAGAGTCTGGGTGGTGCATCCCCTGCCCTCTACTGTCATGCTTCCGGATGTCTACGACGCGGCGACTTTGCAGAAGTCGAGGTCGCAGGCTGGGGGAAAGCCCAGTCATGGCTGTGATGGATCAATTTATGCTTTATCCACAGGAAAAAGACCCGGGTTCCTGGATAGGAGCTATACAACTCTATACACTTAGATTTTGAGGCCTTTTGGGATTCTAATATAATTATTCTGATATCTACCATCCAATAGTCTAATCTGAGTTGCAATTGATATCATATCATTATTGGAATCTTTTCTCCTACACCTCATGAAAACTTCGCCTGCACCAAATCAACATAGATATGGATCATGTCCACGGGAAACTATGGGTGTTCGATATGTCAATTTGCTGGAGGGCAATTAATAATGTATATATATAAGAACCCATATATAATTATATACACACACATTATATATATACACATTATATATATACATGGTGCACATATGTATATTATATGTACATTTATATCAGATATCTATATCTAAAGATGGAACTCATCATTATGTCACCATGAAAATAGAGAAGGTGAGGGCATGAACCATATGGGTTGTCCACATAGGGGTGAGTCATGCTTGGAGGATCATCACACTTAGCGAGTGGATCCTCCAAGTAGCCCCAAACAAAAATCATGCTTTATCATGGTTTATCAATATTCGATACTGGTTTATCAATATACCATACTCTATCATATGTTTATCATGGTTTATCAATATTCATACCCCCAAAAAGATCGAAAAGTACATACCCACTTCGATCGGATTTTCGGCGCTGGCAGGACCTCACTTCGGCCTTGATCCGCGGCGGCAGCCTGCAGCTGCAGCAACCTGAGAAGCCTCCGGCGCGGCTCTTGTCCGGGGAGCGAGGCAAGGGGGGTGCCTGGTGGAAGTTTGCGGAAGTTTTAACCGGCAGAAATGATGTAAAAAGCAGTTAAAAATGGTGACACCAAGAAAAATGTGGAGCATCTAACATGGTGATTTTCTGTTGGGGATAGGGATGTGCTGGGTTTTTCTTGGCAAATGATGATCTGGTTGATCCAGAAGTGGATGGCGATCCATGGCTTCAATAGGCTTCAACACCCTGAGAGGATGGTCCCAACTGACTACCCTCTGGTAATGTTTCACCGAACTACGGAAGATATTGGAAAATCATCATTTTCGGCTGAGAGATCAACTATAGATGGGTTGTTTTCCACAACTATGTGAAATTGCCTGGGGGTAATGTGTTTTCTAGGGCTTGACACTTCACACCACCCTTGAAAATTTATGAGCATAGAAATAGGATGATGATCCCGGGACGACTGGTGAATTGGATTCTCACATGTTTGGGCTGGTACCACATTATTGATCAAACTGGGTCAAAGCTTCTCCGCGGCAGACATATCTAAAATCCCTGATTTCCAGGCCCCGGAACCAACATTCTCCCATCATGCCATCCATATTATATATATCACATATATAAATGAATATATATATAAATCAATATATATATATATACATATATATATATATACATACATATACACATACATATACATATACATATACATATACATATACATATACATATTATCCCAAACTATGTCACATGCCCCCCCCCCCCCCTTCAGCCTGCTGCCGTCCTCCCGGCGAGCTCCTTTGCTACCTGCCGTGGAGTTGTCCTTCCATCCGCAGATCTGCAAGCCAGGGAGGGTGGAGGCCGGGCTTCTTCCAGTGATTTCCGCGGAGGAGACTCCGAAATTTGGTTTCACTTACCCAAGGATTAAGTGATCCAGATTTTTGTGAATTGACCGCTATAATGTCTATACATATATATGTACATATTATGTCGGGTATTATCCAAAGCTAAATTTGTCAAAAGAAGGTTGACAACCCAGGTGAGATCCAAGGAAAGTGGTCCATAAGCGGCGGCTTTTGCATCTCTATGTATACATAGATGAGTTGTCTGCAGGGAACATTTTTTTTGCAGAAAAAACAAACCGCAGCCCTTTCATTTTCAAAAGTTCAAAACACTCACACAATTTGATGGTACGACGCCAAGACCACATCCAAAAAGATTTGTGGGTGGCAAAACATCATCCGCAAGGGTCAAGACAAATTGTGACACCCTGAAAAGCAGCCTCATGGTGACCGATGGTCAGTAAGAACTTTCCAGATCAGGCTACGTTTACCATGGATGTTTCACCGAACCTGCTCAACCTTGCGTACGGAAGTTCACCATTTCATTCGGGGTAAAGTCACGTCCAGGTAAACTCGCCATCGTTCCTACAATTCGATCATATTTGTTGGTTACAGTAAAACCTGCCTTCAAAGCCCTATTTTTCAATGGTAAGATCACATTTGTTTTGCCAGGAGTTAGTTCACAGGAAGCAAGTCTAGTTGAGGGCAATTTCAGCATGGTTACCGCGACGTTTCCCTTCAACTCATGGCAACAATCAGCATTTTAGTTGGTTCAATCTCCATGGCTTTTTGGCAAAATCCATATTTTTGTTGGTTAAATCACTATTTTCATTGGTTCCATCCCCATTGTCGTTTTTGGAAACGACGGTCCCGCCATGGCAGCCGCCCAGGTGGGCTACTCCGAGCACCTTCGGGAGCGGGTGGCGCAGAGTCGCATATTGGATGACGAGCTGAAGGTGCCGGAAGATCTCAGGGAAGATTTTTGAGGAAGGTTTCCCTCTGGTAAACTAACATAGCTATTTTATAGTGGATTTTCCCATTAAAAATGGTGATTTTCCATAGTTATGTTAGTTTACCAGAGGGTTGGGGGAAGTGTCCAAAAACGATTGATGGAAAAATATGGGGATGGAAACAATGAAAATGTGGTGATTTCACCCACAGAAATTTGTTGGTTTTGCCTAACAAACATATGGAGTTTTCACGTTTTCAAGCTGCAAAAATGGGGGATGAAATCCTGAAAGGCAAGGCATGGTGATTTTTCAATTACTTCCAAACATGGGATGAATTCACTAAAGTGTTTATATGAGATTATATGATTATGATTGCTGTAGGTTTAACTAAAAACATGTGGATTTGCTCCAACCTCCGAAAATGGGATGATTTCACTAAGTTATCCAATTATACTGTGGATTTAGCCAACAAACATGTGAAATGACTGTAACCTCATGCAACCTCCAAAAATGGGATTATTTAGCCAATAGATATAAATGCCAAGAATCATGGGGAGTTTGATTTAATCATATGAAATTGGATTCGACCCAGCAATAATGGGGATTTAAGATTTGATAAACAATAAAAATGGATTTACCCAACCAGAAAAAGTATTCAACCAATATGAATACTTGGTTATATTATTTCATGGGATATCGTATGGCAAGGGGATATAATTATATGATTAATTGCCAACGATAAGATTTACTGGCGTGTCCAACAATGGTTGATTTCCCGCAAAGACTGGAAGTATGTATCAGGAACATGAAGGTTTGGATACCTCATTTTCAGACAAGCTGGATTTGGGGATGTACAACCTCCAAACATGGTTTTATATCACCTAAAAGACAGATACAGGCAGTATGTATATCTCCAGTGCAACAGGGTGTAGGTATCGTGGGAGATTCATGGGATATGTTCAAGTTCAATCTTGAGCACCCCATTCTTCCAGTCTATGTAGTATGTAGTCATAGTTGTTTTGCGTCCAATACCCCTATGATGTCAACCTGGTTGATGAATCAGGGACTACTCCCCCAAGTAGTGCTCCTTTTCTACTCAAATTGAACCCCACAATTGCAGGACTAGGCGTTTATTAATCTGAGGTTGACATTCCTGGTGTTTGTGTTTTGATGCATGTTTTTTGCTATGTAGCAACCCCAAAAAGTCTGGAAAATATGGAGCAACATCATCAAACTGCCATCCTGGAAACAGTTTCCTATCTTTTTGGGGTTACTAAAATGGGGATGTATACTAACAAGCACATGAAGATCTATTATTTTGAAGGGTATCTAAGATTGGCTATGATAAAGATTAGAATTCCGACAACATGACAGTACCGCCATTACTCACATTGCCAAGGCGCCAAGGACCACTGCCTAGTCCAGGTGAAATCTGTCCTCATCTTACTGTTTAGAACAGCGACGAGTTGATGAGTTCTGATTATTGATGAAGTAGGGTTTCATGAATTTGATGGAATATGCTGTTATGGTTGTCCTAAAACACTGGAACAGCTGTTGCACATGTGCTTCTGGCGACGATCTCAATGCAGAAGCTGGTTGCGTGTGGAGCGCTCGTGCTGGGACCATCTCCGAGTTCTCCGCAACGAACACTGGGTACTGCCATACACATCACCCAATGTTGGCGTTCGGTCAAAGGACAATTTGGATGAACTTGGATCAATTTGGGCCATGATTTACACAATTGATCCATATATTACGATATAACTGATATAACCGCTAGAAATGGGGTATAATTGTGTAACATTTTGGAAGTCAGGGTATGACTTCTAAACCGGACTATAAATGGGTATAGTCTCATTGGTGTGGGGTATGTATCCTAAAACATCCCAACACTAGGGGTTGATTGGTCCTTGTTTGGAAATGTCTCGGAATGTATGGATTAATAGTTGATATTGAGGCTTATACGCTATTGTGCCGGTAAAACCAATCCTAGTGTTGTTGCTTACTATATCCTGTATGGTGCTTACGGATGCTTACGGGTCTTCAAGTCCCTCACTTTGGGTTAGACCATCAAGTGTTTTTGTTGGTCAGTCGTTCATGACAATCTTCACTGCAACCCTTGTTCTCTTGCTTATTTGAGGTTCTACTACTTGGTTTACCCTCCGGTAATCAAGTGTGGCAATGGAAAATTCGACATTTATAGATGATTTTTGCAGCAAAACCACCATTTATATATATATAGAGATTGTAATATATATATATATATATACATTGGGAATTTTCAATTGCCACGTTTGATTACCGGAGGGAAATCATGAAACATGCTGGGAAAAGTCCTATCAACCAGCCACTGAAAGCGAATGACACAAGCCAAATTCCCCAAAATTGTTGCTCCAACCCTCCATAATTACTGGCTAAATGGCATCTTTTGTTGATAGGTCCCATGTTTTGTTAGTTTTGTTGGCTAAAGCCAAGACACATTTTTTTGTTGGTTTCTCCGGCCCTTTTGGGTTGGCTTGACCTACATTTTGGTTGAATAGCCTCATGTCTTGTGGGCAGAATGCTATCCCCACGTTCCTTGGCTTCAATTATCTTAGTCGGATCAACTTCATGTTCATGGATTTTAAAAAAGATCAACCTTACCTTGGATGCGTACTTTAATCCTTTAATCCTTTGCTCTAGACAGGAATATCTGCTCACCAGCTAGCAATTTACTTTGCAGGGTATGTCTAAGAATGGCAATGGATCAAGAACCTCAAGTTCTGCCAACCTTTCTGGTTGAATCATATTCCCATCATATTCTCATTGGATTCTGATTAATAAACTATGGTTGATTAATTAGGAGGATAATCCCCCAATAGTCATAATCTAGTACTTGAATGGCACCCTCCCCCCCAATTAAACAGCCTAGGGGTGTATTAATCCAGGGTGGACATTATCATTATCCATATGGGTGTTTCCTCAATGGGAGATCCCCAAAGTCACCATTGCTAAAGTAAACTATGTTCAAACTTGGATGATTTGGGGTATCCCGGTATCCCTATTAGTTTTAGGAAACCTCCTATAGCTATTGAAAATGGCCATAGAAATAGATGATTTTCCCATTCAAAATGGTGGATTTTCCAGTTCGCTATGTTAGTTTACCAGAGGGAATGACCTATAATAACCATTAATAATCATCCCATTCCCCCATTCCCTACTAAGCACCAGTAAGACATTAAATGCCATGTTTGAAATTCCTTCTGCCAATCTCCTTGAAGCCACCGCCCCACTGCGAGGCCGATTGCCTGGAGCGTTTGGTGGGCGTGGCGCAGCGTGCTCCCATGGTGCGGCGGCTCTCCTGGTCGTGGCGTGGTCGCATTTCATGGGAAGATGCTGGGGTTCTGGTTGGGAATATTACCCTCTGGTAAACTAACATAGCTATTGAAAATGGCCATTTATAGTGGATTTTCCCATGAAACATGGTGATTTTCCATAGTTATGTTAGTTCACCAGAGGGTAAATGATGGGACAAATAAAGGGAATAATGATTTGATATAGCAGCGCAATTCTATATATCGCAATTCTATAGATAGGTCACCATCATCCCGAATAATGATGGTTTGTTTGTGTTTCTTTGAATATAGTTAATATTGAATGGTCGGTTTAAATATATGGGTTCGTCTGAAAGTAGGGTGCCCCCAAAGCACGTGACTAGGAAAATAAGGTTTCCCAACAGAACTATAATTTTATAATTAATGTGCTTGAATATAGCTAATGAGGTAAAACCCAAGAATAAACATCCCCCCAAATCACAACATCTGGGTTGTATGAACTCTCATGATGGGAATTTACATGAATCAATGTCATAACAATATATTATCATATATTATCTATCATAATAGATATCGGAATAATCAAATATATTTATAATGAATATATCATGATGTCATAGCTGATTGTACAAGCGAATCAACTACCAAGAAAATATATCATAATCCCAGCTAATGGGTACAACCCAGCTAATCAGGTTATGGAAATACAAATACAATGAATGTGTATGTATATATGCACTTAGCACCCTGTAGAATTGCCAGAAAATCTTCATTCTTGGGTGGGTTCTACCCCAGTCACCAACCAGCCCTTGATTCAGAGATCATGAAGTATCAAGATGCTGCATGTTTGGCCAGATCCAAATTGTGAATCGGCATATGTCACCCAGCCATACGTAATCCAAGTTGTTCCTTTTGCGGAATGAACGCCTGTCATATGTGCTGCAGTTGAAGACTGTCCAGACTGGAAACATTGAAGAAGCACTATGGAGTGTCTATCATTGATTGTCATTTGTCATTGTCAAGGTGAGTAGTGTGATTTATACATTCTGTCCAATATACTACACTTATGTATGTCTGCATTATGTTCAGAATATATGCTATATATATATATACACATATTAATCATACACATATATATATAATATGTATATTACTCAGGCATAGTATATTACATACTATATCATGTACCATACATAAATTTATAGACACATAGACACATAAACGTGGTTGTTTTTCGCTTCACTTCGGGTCTCCGAGGGCCATGGAGGTGTGTTTTTTAACATCGGGCGAGACCCTCACAGTCCTTGAAGATGAACTGCAGGGCAAAACAGCCAAGGCAGTGAAGAAAGCTTTGGCAGCAAAGGTTGGCATTTCCAGGTTCAAGCAAAGATTCTTTGTGGAAGATGGTTCGCTGGAGATCCAGGATGATGAAGTTCTAGATCCAGCTCCAGTAAAGATCCAGCTGCTGGTCTTGGAATTCTGGCCTCCTGATGATGAAGAAACGGAGAAAATGATCTTGGCATCTGGGGACAACGATTTAGTTTCTCTTGAATAATTGCTGCAACACCCACGAAATCCCAATGTGGCAAACAAAGATGGCAAGACGCCCATGTTTCGTGCTGCAGAGCAGGGACATGTTCAACTTATGGAATTGTTACTGGAGGCAGGAGCAAAGACAGATGAGCGTGAGTTTGCCCGAGGGCGAACCCCATTGTTTGCTGCAGCTTGCAATGATCATCTAAACCCTGTCCGCTTCTTATTGGAGAATTTTGCAGCCAAAGATCAAGCCGCAACCAATGGTGCAACACCCTTGTGGGTTGCAGCTCGTAATGGCCACCTCGACATTGTGCAGTTTCTAGTTGAAACCGGTGCAGCCAAAGATCAAGCCTCAAACAATGGTGCAACACCCTTGTGGGCTGCAACTGACAATGGCCACCTCGACATTGTGCGGTTTCTAGCTGAAAATGGTGCAGCCAAAGATCAAGCCGCAAACAATGGTGCAACACCCTTGTGGACTGCAACTGACAATGGCCACCTCGACATTCCGCGGTTTCTAGTTGAAAACGGTGCAGCCAAAGATCACAAAGATATCAACGGTGCAACACCCATGTTGCGTGCAGCTCAAAATGGCCACCTCGACATTGTGCGGTTTCTAGTCGAAAATGGTGCAGCCAAAGATCAAAAAGATATCAATGGTGCAACACCCATGTTGCGTGCAGCTGAAAATGGCCACCTCGAAATTGTGGGGTTTCTAGTCGAAAATTGTTTTTCCGATCACGCGTCAAGGAATGGTGCAAGGCCTTTGTTGCTTGCAGCTCAAAATGGCCACCTCGACTTGTGCGGTGCCTGGTGAAAAATGGTGCAGACAAAGATGAAAAAGATATGAACGGTGCAACATCGATGTTGCTTGCAGCTCAGAATGGCCACCTTGACATTGTGCGGTTTCTAGTCGAAAATGGTGCAGCCAAAGATCAAAAAGACATGAGTGACGCAAGACCCTCGGTTTCTAGTTGAAAACCGTGCGGCCAAAGATCAAGCCGCAAACAATGGTGCAACACCCTTGTGGGTTGCAGCTCGTAATGGCCACCTCGACATTGTGCGGTTGCTAGTTGAAAATGGTTCAGCCAAAGATCAAGCCAAAAACAATGGTGCAACACCGTTGTGGGCCGCATCTCAAAGTGGCCACCTCGACATTGTGCAGTTTCTAATCGAAAACGGTGCAGCCAAAGATCAAGCCGCAAACAATGGTGCAACACCCTTGTGGGTTGCATGGCTTCAAATGGCCACCTCGAAATTGTGGGGTTTCTAGTCGAAAATGAATGGAGCTCAGAATGGCCACCTAGACATCGTGCGGTTTCAAGTCAAAAAAGGTGCGCCAAAAATTTAACGCAGATCGCAATGGTGCAACTCCCTTGTTGGTTGCATCTCAAAAGATTGCCACCCTCGACATTGTACGGCTCCTAGTTGTAGTTGGTGCACCTGCAAACGGAACTGGGATGGGAATATCGTCCCCAGCGGATTTTTAAATATTCCTATTATATATACTAAAAGAATCTAAAATAAGAAATATTCCATGTTATTATATATTATTCAATTATGTGTGCAATGGTGATTGAATAAGGATAATTATTGGAAGATATAACTAACCAACACTATGATTTTCAAGACTCCTAGTCGAGTTGAATTTTCATGGGAATTCAACCATTGTTGTTTTAATGGTTTAATGGTCAAGGACTATTTCTGGGGCTATAGCACTTCGCATATTGGTGGATAATCAGAATCCATGAACTGGGAATCCATGGGAATACCCATTTACCAACGATTACAAGATCTGGATGGTTGAGTAGTGGAAGACTAGCAATTTATCATACACCATTGCTATTTTGAGCAGCCAATTTGGTGAATTGTCACCAGCAAAAGCAGGACTTCAGCGAATGAACATGAATGAACAAAGAAACATGGGGATGGGGGCATCCGATTTTTGCTGATTGATATCTATATACTTCGCACTTACATTTTCTTACTAGGTTTGCTGATTCAACTCTCATTTTGTTTTTTTTAATCCTCTTTTTTGACCGTTCAGTCCCCCATTTTGCGACGTTTGGTTGGTCCAATCTCTTTTGGTTGCCATTTTTTGGCCGGTCAGAATCTCATTTGCTTACCAATTAGATCATGTTAGATCCCAGTTTTGTTGGTTTATCCGTTTGTCCCCACTTTTCGTGGTCAAATCCAAGGCCCATATTCGATATTTTTTGGTGGGTTTCAATTCCTCCCGAGGTTTCGATGAAAAGCAATGCTTTCTCCAAATCCCAACTTGGTTACTGGGTTATATCCATCATATCCTTACTTTTGGTGGGTTAAGCCTATTAACCTCCTCAAATTTTCCAGTGATATTCATTGATCTTCCGACTTTTGCGGGTGATTTTTCCCCATTTTTCATGACTAAACCATGTCAGCCCCCCCATGTTTTCCATATTTTCCAAGGCAACAACTGTCTGAAGAAGAGGTCCCCGAAAGCGACGAGGAGGTGAGATGGTATGGGATGGATTATAATAATGGCATATAACAACGGATTATAATAGGACATTATAACACATAATAACTGGGCATCCCATGACATATATAGTTATTATGATGGACATTATTATTCTGATATACTATGATATTATAATGTGGGTAACACAATAATAAACGACTCAATTGGGAATGATATACCAGCTATTTATGGTAAAAGTGGTGATGGTTTATGGCTTTGTTTTACCCACATCAATGGATATCACATCAATTATGATGGATATAATGATTTTGTGTTTTCCCCGGATGATAATGGGATGGAATAGGGATTTAACCATGATATTGTTTCACAATCAAACGTTGCTAAGTGACACTTGGGTTCGATTTATGTATCATTAATGGGGATACAATAAAGATAATCATTTGGATGTCTAAACAGTATGATTTCATGTTTTTTTTCGTTGATTGGTTATTTGCTTTGGATTTAGCCATAATTTACACTTGTTTTACGTCAAAAAAAAAACATACATCTGTCGTTGGTAAAGTCAGGATGACCATTGAAAAAACATATCAATGGGCAGCCGCAAAATTGCCCTGCTGATGGGCTAGAGGGAGGCTAGTCACTAACAGGTTTCTGAAGGGGCCAAAATAGGGATACATGCCTATGAACCAGACGAACATAGACGAACCAGGATTTCATGGTGAAAATGCGGTATTTGTCATGGCTCTGGTAAGGATGACCTTTGAGGTAGAAGAACAGACGAACTGTTTTTGGGATACAGTTTTTGGATGTTTTTGGATGTTTTTGTTTTTTTTCCTTCTTGTCAATTGTTTTCTTGAACCGGTTTTGGCCTTTCTGCCCGACTGAAAGCTCAAGTAGCTTTCAACTCGATGTCCCAATGGACAATGTGGAGATCGAAAAGGAGCAGCAACAGAAGAACCCGGCATCATTCAGAGTATAGAAAGTGTCTCAACATTGCCTAAATACATGCTGAAAAATACGGACACAGACCTCAGCAGCCTGATATTCTCTCGGTCAATAGGCCCAGGGTTTTGGCAATCAAACATCTCTGAGTGTCTTCCGTAAGTTTCTCGGCTTTTTGTTTGTTGGGCTTTCCATACAATTTCCGTATCAACCACTCTGAGATCTACTAGGATGATCAATGATCCTCACTGCAATCAGAAAATGATGCCAAATGATGATCAACCGCATCCAACCGCAAGAAGCTTTGGGGCTTCCAACTGTGCCATTCCAACCATGAGCTTCTTGCGTGCCTTTGCGCCGTGGCGCGGCATGTCCGGTGGTCTTCCGGCGCGGCGCTGGAAGACGGGAGCGCGAATCTTGAAATCCGATGTGCCGGACATCATCTTCCACTTTGCGGTGGAGGAATATTTGAGGCTTGTTCTGAAAAAAAAATGAGTGGGGGCATGCCAAAAACATGATCTGAGGTGGAATTCGATACTTGAGCCTTATTTACAACCTTTGAGTTGGCATTAGTCTGGCTGAATTTGATCACCTCCTCAAGTCGTGACGGCAGTGTAAAAATCATCCCCAAATGGAGGTGAGAACCTTGAGAACCTTTCTGGAAGAAATGACAAGTTACATTGGGGTAAACTGACATAATCATATAGATGTGGAAAACCCATAGTTTTTGTAGGAGAATGATCTACACATGGTTGGTTTTCCACATGGCATTTTGTTCGAGGGTGGAATCATCGAACCTCACCATCGAAGTACCGTTGCAGTTCCAGGTTTCCAGGTGGATACCGCATACAACCATCGTATACCATAGTTATTGGGCTTATATTCCAACACACATGGGGATTGAAATACCATGGTTACAACATGTTACAACCATACGTTAGTAGCCTCTGGCCTGCACCTCCCCGATAAACTTGTAATTTTGGAACGTTTGCATAGGAGATGGCTGCACCGTTACATCGATCTCAATGGCTCCACTCCCCGTTTTCAGACAAGCATCTCCTGTTTTTGTGTGTGTGAATCATGTGTTTTGTCCCATCTGAACTGCTTCATGTATGGAATAGCAGCCAACATTTACCACCCAAGAACGACTCAGTCATGTAGGGAAATATGCCACCATATAGAGCCATATGGGTATGTTCATGGTTCCAAGTTGTTTCCATCCACGTATCATGGGGATTCAACCACCAAAAGTTACAGCCTCATTAAAGGTTTGCTACCGCAGCAGGCTGCTGATCCCCACTATATCCTGATGATATCCCAACTGTACAAATTGTCAATGGGAATTTCAGGACCCTAAAATGTAGGTACTGTTTCAGGGGTATATTCACCTACATAGCCTTCACATAGACCTGATATATGGTAGCTTCCTTTCGTCGGTACCTGAAAATGGCCACTATTTAGGATGTGGATCAAAATTAAAGACCTGAGGTACCACAGATTTTAGTCCATTTCTAATATTGACATGTACTAATCATTCCTCTTGTTAGGGCTACCCAATTTTGGACCCATCCCCATCCCCATAGCTGGCGAGAAATCGTGTGACATCCCACCATGACTTGTTTCGGAAGCCCAGGATGAACTTCGCCCAAATCCGCGCACCTCTGATGTATCTGTGGCGCCCGCAGCCGGTGGTGACCATTGGACGTCATCAAAATCCCTGGAAGGAGAGACGCTTGGAGGGGAGATGCACCAAGAAATGGGAACCCACAAGGATTTATGAATCATGTAGATGTTACGATCTGGTAAATTAACATAGACCCTGGCAGATAGGGATTGGAAGATTAGTTTCCTCTAAAAATCGCTTTTCTCAGGGTCTATGTTAATATACCCAAGGGTAATTTATATAGAACATAGACAACTGCTTGAATTTCAATTGATTTGTTGCTCATCTTCGATAAAATTGGGAGTGAAGACAACAATAATTCAGAGCATAGTGTATTTTTACAATCTGGATGTACTGGCAAACATTTTGTACGGTTTCGTGATCTCTGAATCAATCATGCTGAACACTAGGTTAACGGCCCTATATTTTTTTGTTACAATTAGTGATTGCTACCACCCAACAAGAATCAAGGCCATCTGAGACTAGCAATTTCTGTTGTGACAAAAACATTTTACTCGCAAACACTGCAATTCCAATTTTTCAATGGGTTAAACCTCAAACAATTGATGTCACAGTGACAATCCATGTGTTTCATGTGGTTCATCCATAGATTGTTGATGGGTACATCCTATGGGTACATCCCATGCTTCGTTGACCCCATTTTTGCTGTTTCTCCGTGGCAGAGATACTCCAGAGTTATACTTGTTGGATCTCGCTGGATCAGTAGCTGGTTTTATCCGCCCTAGCAAGTCCGACTGGGCCTATGCCATATGGGGGTTTCCTACAATAAGGGTACCCCAAAATGGATGGTTTATAATGGAAAAATCCTATTAAGATGGATGATTTGGGGTACCCCTATTTTAGGAAACCTCCATATATAGAGGGGTTATAACTCCAGCTATTGACCAATCACCAAAAGAGGGTTGATGCTCCATTACCAAGTCAGTCAGTGATTAGCTTATCCACCAACTGTTTCCTGCAGGGTGGTGCCCCACAGCTAAGTCAGCTTCATGATACATACATCACTCATATATCTATAGGCAAGTGGGGTTATAAACCAACAACCATCACTTGGGGGACACCACCCTGTAGATAGTCAATTGCTATACATACATACATATATATACATATACATACATACACATATATATATTTATATTATGCATATACACACAAGCTATTGACCATTGATTAACCATTCATTAACCATCATTTACCCCATGAACAAACCATTGATTTCCCTGCACCCAGCGCGCCAGGAGTGTGTCCTTTCCCGCTTGGAAGAGGATGGCGTGGCGCTGGTGCGGCGGAGGTCGGGAGGTGGTGCGGTGTTTCAGGATGCCGGATGCCGCTGGGGCGAGACGGTGGCGAGTTGGGGATGGACCCGGGGTGGGTGGGATGGGAAATCAACGAAAAATGAAGGTTAAGAGCTGGGAAACACATGGACCTAAATGGGTGATGCTCAATAGCTATGTTAGTTTGCTGGAGTTGATGTCTTTTTGGGGGAAAACTGGGGAAAATAACTATAGAAACCATTTTGCAGGGCATCCAAGAATTGCCATTCATTATATAATATCATATAGTTGCATTATGTTATGTGTTTTTTTTCTACAGTTGAATTGTAAACAATATGATGTATTGGGATATCGTTAGGTTGTTAGATGAGGATGTAAACCAACAGAATTGCTGACAATATGAAATGCAACCGAGTATATTTTAAACCCCGCACAATGGGAATATAATGATAATATTCTATGAGATATAGCCAACAATATGCTATGGTTTCGACATGTTTTGGCAAGCTTGTGGGCGATTTTTGTTGCCATCCGGAACACGGGGACATGATGAACTCTTGACAGAGTGTTTCAAGCCAAACACGTCAAGGGGCCGAAATTGGAAGTTCCACAGGAAGAATGATAGGAGATACCCTCTGGTAATCACCATTTTGAATGGGCAAATCAACTATAAATGGCCATTTTCAATAGCTATGTTAAATTACCAGAGGGTAACTTATTGGGGTTCACCAATGAACCTCAAAGATTGGTGATTACGACCGGATTTACGTTCAACAAGAGGAAAGAATCGAGCAGAAAAGGAGCTGCCAGAGCTGTGTTTTGTACCCAATGATGGTCAGCAAAATGGGGTCTCCCTCCGGTGTCATCAAACATGGCAAGCTGGGAGATCCCCGCAACCAGGGCCCATAAATGGGGAACTTGGCAGAGCCATGTTTGATTGGCACGTGGCACAGGGCAACGAGTCCTCAATGGATGTGGGTTAAAGTTGCAAAAGATGACTTACATCCATTAGTAGATTAGCCACTGTGATTCAGATGATTGGATTAGTCCCTATTGATTAAGTAATATTAAGTATATTAGTCACTATTGTCTCACATCTTTGACGTACAGTCAAGATGATTGGATTTTTGATCCATCAGTGGGATGTTCTTTCCCTAACAGCTGCGGGGATTTTCTTTTGAGAAGCAGGTGGCCTGGGATTGATTGAGCACCCAAGATGAGCTCAACATTGGATGGTGTGAAAAAGAACTGATTGACATCAGTTGTTGCCCCGAACTGGTCATTGTGGTCACTTAGAACCCGCATGTTGCACCGTACCTCGCTGTGGCTGCCCAATATCCCAACATCATCATAGAGCCAGCCATCAATCGGAAAATCGTACACTATACTTGCCCTTGGGAAATTCAATATAGCCATGGAAAATGGCCCATTTAGATCCATTTAGTTCGATGACTTGCCTATAAACAATGGTGATTTCCCATAGCTATGAACAATCTCATTTAGTTCGATACTCTTCCCATTAAAACCTCCATGTAGTTTTCCCAGCCAGCCATGGTTGACTGCCGGAGGGTAATTCCATGTAATTCCATTGATCACAATTATTGTCCATAAGCCACTATTACTGTAACGGCTAATTAACCACTATTACTGAAACCTGTATTAACCACAGTTTCCCAAATGTCCCTATAATCCTATATATATCCCATTCTATCCCAACTGCAAAAACTTCGCCCAAGGTAGCGTTTTTACCTTCATCTTTCCTTCTTCTGTGCCTTGACTCCGGTGGGATGTCATTAGACCGGGTGTGTCGAAGGAATGGCTTAGGATCTGTAGGAATGTGTGGAATTAAGGATACTTTTATTTCCAAGTTGTTGATCAATTGACACTAGCCAATGAATGTCATGTTCAATAATTTTCCTTCCATTTCTGTTGATTCCAATGGCAAATGTGTGATCTACCTCAATGTGGTTGGTGAAGTCCCACGCATTGTTGGCCAATTATCCTGGTTATTCAGCTTAATTACGTGCCACATTTTGTCGGTGTCATCCCTGATCAACCCACGCTTTCAACGAACCCCATCGAGTGAAAATTCCCGATGAAATCCAATGTTTGTTGGTCAGATACCCCCTGGATCTATTTGTGAATACATGCCACAATGCTAATGTTTCTTTTTCAACATGTGTGAAAAGTCATGTCTAGCAATGTGGGCAACCCATATATTACATAATATATAATATATAATATATATGTATAGTATATAATATACATATAATAAATCTTGCGTTTGGGGATGGTTTATTATTGAGTTTACTACATTATTTATCCACAATCCTCATTATTGTTGAACCCCCAGGAACCTTTTCCCATCTCTTCCCGTTTCGGGGCTCCCTTAACGGCGCAGCGTTTAGGGCTCCCGGGTTCCCGGAACGTCGGCCGAGGACTTCCACATCGACCGCAACCTGGACACCGTGCTGGGTGCCCTGCGACGCTTGGGGATTGAGGCAGAGAAGAAGGGCCGCAACGAAGCTCGGCCGAGATTTCGACAACAGAAATCCATTCATTTAATCTCCCCGGGCTAAGAAACCATGGATTTTTATGGTTTATTATATAATATTCATGAATTAGGGGGATAATCCCCCAATAGTCATAATATGAAAAATAATCTACTACTTAAATGGTACCCCCCCAATTAAACAGCCGTTTGGGGCTTCTTAATCCAGGGTTGACATTATCCGGGTGTTTCCTGAATGGGAGATCCCCAAGTCACCGTTGCTTGAGTACTAAACTATGTTCAAACTTGGATGATTTGGGGTATCCTGGTATCCCTATTAATTTTAGGAAACCTCAATATCATGGGAGAAATATCATCACAAACAACAGACATATCATTGACAAATGAATATACATGATATGTATCCCATCAATGTGAGGATATAATGGATACTGTATCATATATACATTTATCCATTCATAAAACCTATTAACCGCGGAAAGATGCTATGAACGTCGTCTAGCGCTTGTTTGAGCATGAACATGGTAGATAAGATCCCGACTAAGTTTCTACTGGCATTCTTTCGGATGTGAACTAGAGGGTTCCAGAGCAACAAAAGCTATGTTGGATCATTTTGGTACAAAGGTTGGTTTTTTACAAGGCAAACATTGGTGGTTAAATGTGGTTTATAGTACTGGAACCACCAAAAGATGCGAAAGCAAAGTCCCATTCAAAGAGTGATAGTTCACTTTTTTTATCTCTTTGGGGGTTGCTATACATAAACCATTTATAAAACCAATCTAAACTACATTCTTCTTGGAGGTTGCTATAAATAGCAGCAAGAAATCTTTGCATTTCATGGTGGTCTCCCCATACCTTCTTGGCCTCGGTATGTATCGGCAACAAACCAAGAAACATGAGAATATACATGAATATAATGGGATGATATATTGGAATCCAATCCAGAAAAGTGGACATATACTTGGACAATTTAGCCAACAAGAATCAGTCATCAGACATTCATCTCAATCCGGGACCTTTTTATAACCCCTGGGCTGTTGATCATTTGGGCTGTTGATCATTTGGGCTACCAATTTTTGGGTGCAATCCCCTTAATTAGTCAACCAGGGTGTATTCATCTAGGGTTAGTTCTATCCACATTAAATATCACTATTTTTGGTTGATTAAACCCCCTTAAACCCCATTGAATCATAACTTACATCACTTTGGTGTGGTTCTCTCCCATTTCTTTCACTCTTAAACCCCACTAAAGCTTTTGAAATGCCTTAAAACCCCTATTAAACCGCGTTAAACCCCTACAATTTCCATACTTTTGGCACTTTTGAAGCGCTACTTTAAGGACCTCACCCACGAGGACAAGAAGATCTCCGGCAGCGCATTCAAGCATGCGCCAGACCGACAGGTGTCACTGCATCACGGGACCGTCTTGTTTCTTGCTGGAGTTTGGGACATGGGGGTCTGGGCCAACCTTGGTGAAGGGATGGAAGGCAACCAACCAATGGGGGTACTCCCATAGTCATGGGAGTAAAACTATGAATGGATGGTGTATTTCATGGAACATCCTATCTATAAATGGATGATTTAGGGGTACCTCCATTTCAGGACATCTCCAAATGTATAATATGATATTTGGATGTGTTGCGAGAATGAAAGATTTACTCCAATTCATGGCCACTTTCATAGGGAAAATGATGATAATCATTGATTCACCGGATTTCTTGGTTACCACTACCATTGTTTTCAGACAAATCCGTCTCAGTAAACTGGTGAAGGTTTGAGCTTACAAGGTGAGTTTTCAGCCAGAGGCGAACGAAAGAGCCAACTCAAAAATACCCTCTGGTATTTTTACCTTGGCAATGGACAGTTCGCCATTGATTAGATGATTTTTCCATTAACATCATTTTTGTCATGGGGTTTCAATTGGCTATATTATACACAGAAGATTGTTTTGCTGGGTACCTGAGAACCGTCACATAGGGTTTCGAAAAAGGCGACGTCTGAGACGTTGACGTTCAGAGCCAAAACCCACGGGTCTAAACAGGTTTCCTTTCAGGAAATGGTGAATCAGGGGTTAATAATGATGACTAACGGTGATTTAATGGGATTTAACCAACAAGAATGGAAATATAATGGATAGATAACGGATATACTGATATTCTACCAATAATAGGATATTTGATGATATTTGGGGTGAGAAAACATGGCTAGGAAAATGCTCCACCAATGCAGGTTTTTAGCCGGGGAAAAAATCGAACTATGGCTGGGGGGATTTTCAAGCCATGTTTGATTACCGGTTACAGGAGGGTATTTAAGATCTCCCAAGCAGGAGATTCAGAGCATCACCTTCAAGCATTCATTGCCCCCCCATTTCAATAGCCTTCCTCATATCTATTTCAACATCATCCATATCGTTTAGATTGTTAGATTTTGCTTTTAAAACAACTCACGTCCCATGTTGTGGATTTTAACATCACCTGCAAATAGTGTTGTTGGAGATGTTCCCCCTTATGGTTTAGGTTTTATGGTTCATTTCACAAGTTTTCAGTCTGGCTGCAACTGGAAATCATGTCGCCAATTTTTTGCCATCTATTGAGCTCACATCTTTGCTGATTCGTGGCCATAGTTTCCATACCCTGAATTTATGATGGTCAGTTATTAGTCATTACATTAAAAACGCATTTAAAATCATAACAAAAAAGCAGCTATTTGGAATCCCAACATTTCTTGGTGGTCATTTGTTAAAAAGAAGTTTGATGAAGTTTGTTAAAATTCCAACTTGCCCCTTTTGTATCCTCTTTTATCAATATCCCAGTGACCGTTTTCCCCCCAGGATCGATACGGATTTGACGGCCCTGCAACGGTATTTGACACCAGAGCCTTGGAATTGAGTTGACCTGCGAGAAGTTTGGGTTGTCACAGGGTCAAAATTGAGGTAAAATGACAGGCTGTAACCAACAAGAATAAGGATGCAACTGATTTAAGCGACAAACATGGGGATTTAACGAACGAACATATGGATTCAAGCAACAAAGCTTTTGGCCCATACCCAAACGACAAGCAATGAATCCCTTGCCATCCCATTGCCTTTGGCCGATCTCCATATATGCAACCGAGTGATTTCAGGGTCGACATGGCCAAAATGTCCTACTCAGAGCATTCTTCTTTTGTGCTTTAAAACAAAAAAATATCCTCTGGTTATTTAACATAGCCATGGAACATCCCCTATAAATGGAGGTTTTACTGGGAAAATCATCCAAAATTAGCAATTTTCCATGGCTATGTTAAATAACCAGAGGGTAATAGTATTCAAGTGTATTCAATGATTCTTGCCTACTCTCCCGCAATCTATGTTCTATATCCCGGCAATAGAAAATACCATATAAATACACCAGTAATCTCCATGCACAAGTACTTTTCCCGAAAGCACTGGGAATTCTGGAAATGATTAGTTTGGATGGGCATCCATCCCTGTTAGTAAGTGTGATAAGTGGGCAACAATCATTTTATCATCTTTTATCAATCACATGTAACACATGTACTGGAGCCTCCGAGCACGCAGATTTCGGTCAGTGATCCATGTCCAAGTGAACCCGAAAAATCAAAAAACACATCCAAGCGGTCTTGCCACAACACCAAGTTGGCGTTGTCTTTTTGAGTGTGTTAATGTTTTTGTGCACTCGGGTTGTCTTTCAAAGTGATTCAGCGTTTCTGTCACATTTTTTTTTCTAAGTGCTGCCTCAGATTTCTAAGTGTACGCAGAAAAAAAGACAGTGATCAAGGGTCCAGGTATAGAACATCATCGCTGGATTCTATGTGGATTGTACAGCTTACAATGTCCAAGAAGCAGGCGTAGAGTTGACAGCTGACCAGCCCCCAGCGACGTTAGCGCAGAGACAACTTGGGGTGCCAAGAACTTGGTTGAGAAGATGCCAATATTGCTGAAGGAAGAGAGGACTCGCTTGTACTCAGATTCTCCATGATTCTCCTAGCATGCATTTTGAGCATTTTTGCCTTGGGGCTTCAGAAAGGAGAGCATTGGTGGAGACGTCTCCTGTGAGACTTAGAGATTGGCGACCGTGTGGTGGCGTAGTCTTGCAGGTCCCGAGTCGTGTGGGATCCTGAAAACTGCTGGTCTCAACGTGGAGAATTGATCAATTTACACCCAATGGCCAAGTCATTGCAAATTCTGTCTCGTTTGGTGAAAATGATGACCATCAAATCGAAGTGTGCCCTATTGCCAGAGATGCACAAATGATCCCAGAGTTTTTTTTAATACTCTTGAAGATGATCCAACCACTATCAGATGCTTCACGAAGCAGCCAGAGAATGTGCTGCGTCGATGATTTTTCGAGGTTTTTTCCCATGGCTCCATCCAGCCGAGGAAAGAGTACTGCCAAGAAATGATTTTGTTGACCCTGCGGTAATCAAACATGGCGGAAAATCCCCCCATTTAGTTCGATAACTTCCCATTTAGAGCTCCACTGATGGGAGATGTCCTTTGTTGGAGGGGCCCTCTATTGCAGATCTAACTATCAGCACCCTTTGATTCCTCGAGGACAAGAGGAAACTGCAAGCGAAAGGCATCGCCAGCGTGGGAGCGCGGGTGATGAACCTGCGAGAAGCTTGGCATAGTTTGGCAGTTTGGCATAGCTTCAGTGGCTGACGAAGGCCTCACCAAGTGCAGAATAAGATGGGAGTCCTCACTTTCAGCGAGGGAATACTCCAGCTCTAGCGGATGCAAGTATAGACTATAGAACAAAGCATAACAAAGCAAAATGCGGATTCACCCACCAAAAACGCTATGATGTTTCGATGGATTTCTGGCCACATGGCGGTTACCGCGGAATTTGATCCAGAGGTTTCTTGTTTGTACCAAGATGAACCACCGTGGAATTTGGACTGTACATCCCGCAGAAATCGCAACTGGATAGGATCACCATCTAGTTATAACACCATTTGAGGTAGGACAATCCACGGATCGGGGACTCAAGATCACCAGGGTTACCCTCTGGAAAATCCAACGGCTTGCTGGAAAATCCATCATTGAGTTCGATGATTTTCCAACTGGAAACCTCCATTTGTAGTTGATTTCCCCCTTATTTTCCCATGGTTTTCCGCTTTCCCATTAGAATTAGACCCGTCTTCCCGCGACCCTGGGAGGATCCTCCCAGAAGGCCCTCAACAGCTCGGGTTGCACCAGGAAAGCTTTCCTGACTTGACACATCAGCAGCTCTGTGACGCGCTGATTGAGGTGGCTGGCTGGGAAAGGGAAAGGGTCAAGACTTTGGGGAATGGGATGCTCATGAAGCCAATCATATTATTCAGGATCAGCCAATATTTGAACTGGATCAAGAACCGACAACCACTTTGTTTTTTTTTTGTGAATCAACAGGAATTGGTACCAGAAGGTTAATTGGCTGATTCTTAGCCGTTCAATATTTTCTTGGGGGAAGTACGATCGTTCTGGCACAGGTCTACATATTGAACCACGTTGCTCATACTTGACACATTTCAACACAAACAAAGACACATTGTTTCAAGATATTCTACCCAGAATCATAGTCATAATATGTCAGAATATGTCATAGTATGTCATAATATGTCACAATAATCATATAATAATCATATCAATATTAAAACCAAACACCCAGCATTTTCTTGCCCTTTCCCGCAGGAGTTTCGCGAGCGCCACGGCGCCTCGGAGCCTCTGGAGGAGGTGACGCAGACGTCCGAGCTGACGCAAGCCCAAGCGTTTAAGGAGCCGGTGAAGAGGGGTTGGATCGAGCCGGGGATCATGTGGTGCTAAAGGGCATTGGATCTACCCTCTAGTGTCCTCAAAGCAATGGACAATCCCCCTTTGGAGGGTTTCATGAGAAAATCATCGATCAATCGGTTTTTTTGCATTGCCACGTTTGAGTACCGGAGGCCACTATTTTAAGGGGCCAATCTAAGATTGGACATTTTTGCTAAAAGAATGTACCGATCTAGTTTATCCAGTGCGCAGCTTCAACCTCCAGAAAAAACGCTTTGATTCGCCATGTCTTCTCGCTTGTCTCCCTTACATAACCCCTTCTCCCCAATGGACTACTGCTGACGCCAATTATATTTTGTCTAAAGCCAAAAAAACAAAAGGTCAATTCCTACTACAAAACTTAGGTACACAAATCGTTCCTTTTCTGCATCGTTTTGTGGGTGATTATAAATCCATGCGTGTAGGTCATGTAACAATCGTTTTGAACACTGATGGAAGTGGATTGTTCACATGGTTAAAAACGGTTATAGATTACCCGCAATATCATAGTATATCGGCTACGTTCCCACAAATGACAGAATTGGATGATAGCAAAATTTAAAGGAAACCCCTGTAACTACCGGTAAAGACTAGACATTTCCAGTAGATTTTGTACAGACCCGTCCTATTCCCATCAAAATCTCCTATCATATGGTTAAACCATGTTAACAACATGTTTTAACCCACAATATCATATTATAGTTGCATTAAAAAAACTCACATAAAGAATATATGCATTGTCTATGTCATAGGTTGCACAGCTGCGCCAAACAAATCCATCACGGGAATCCCCATGATCTTCACACATCTCCCTGGTTCACCCGTCGCGTCGCTTCGCAGGAGCTGGTTGCCGAGTTGAGTGACCGGTCGTGGCGCTTGGGAGTCCTGGTCCGGGGATGGTTTTTGACACCGAACTGGGTGGATAGAACCCCCGAAATTGTGGTGGTATCATAATTTAATCCCATCCCCCTAACTGGAACAGTGACTGTCACCATAAGGGTGATTTCACCATGATTCATGGGGGGTTTTATATATGCAACAAAATGGCGGCATAGTTGATAAATGATGGTCGATACAGTGATACCCTCCGCTAATTTGATACATAGCATCATAGCTAGGGTATAGACGGCCCATTGAAGACAAGTTGTTTATTATATAGATATGATGGTTTGCCATAGCAAACTTAAATTACATATTTGTTTTTGACATATAACCAACTAGACCAAATAAACCCCAACAAACCAGCTTGACATGAGATGAAAAGTATGGTCTAGTGGTGATATAATGGTGATATTTCATGGGAATACAGTGGGAGGCACCATCAAAAGTTGGAGGGACGAACCAGCAAAAATTGTGGTTTTCAAGTTGGGATATCTTGGGGATATATGGGGATATGTTGGATATCTGGGACAACTTACTGGATAGATATGGATACTGTAGATATAATCGGGGGAAACACTGGTAGTTTAGCAAGTATAACTTATTCTTTTGAGCATTTTGGCTGGGATATATTCACCTTGTGACAAATGGTGGCATTCTTTCAGAGATATTCTGCCTCTCCGCTTTGCGGTGCGCCTCAAGCTAGGGGGGCTTTCAAGGGATGCAGCGCTCTGCGAGACGCCACATCAGCTTGGATGGCTTGAAATGGCTGGCAGGTTTCCAACAAAGGCATATCTAAGATCGGCTATGTGTTCATTGTAAGAGGGGATGAATTAGACTACTTGGTTGGGGCTCGCGGTGTGTAAATACGTTTGTAGTACCAACTTCAATCCCAACATTTTTGCGTTTCAAATTTGGGGATAGATCAATACGTTGTGGGACCCTTTTTCCAGGGATGAACTCCCATTTACAACCTGCAATTTTGATTTGAAAATCAGCCAAGGGTTTTTCCCCGTGGGTCCCCACAGCTTTTGGTTATGGACCCTGGCACTTTCAGCCGCGCCAAGGAAAGACCCCGGAGTTTTCGCATCAATTCGAGACGCGCATCGACGGTGTGGGCGTTTTTGATGTGCATCTCAAAGTGGTGCCTTGGTTCGAGGGCGGCGGATTCGCGCCACATTGCCGGAGAAAATGGGTCGAGTTGCTATGAATCCAATATTCCAAGATAGATGAATATCGAGCATTTATGGCTGATGAAAATGCATATAATTACTGGATATCCTTATCTATATAGTTACATCTAAATATCATCTATGCATGGACTAGACAGTCCATGAAAGCCCATGACAATCCATGACAGTCCATCAATTGCGTATCACTACCCAATACTGCGAGAATAGATGAATGGTGGAATCCAGAAGTGAGGCTATCGCCATGTTTTTCAATGACTCAGCAGAGTCAGTGGGAAGATTCCCCTGATGCGCACCGAAAGCCACTTCCCCTCAACAGCTAACATGGCGAGGAGAAAATTATAGACGACCCGTTTTTTTTGCAGGTATTCATCAGGCAATCCTTTGTGAGTCGCAGATCAAAAGTCCGGGATGCCCTGCGGGTGAGATGATCCTGAACATGTAAGACGTTTCCAAAGGTCAAGCGACTGACATGATGTTTAGTGCAACTACCCTCTGGTCATTTAACAGTTTGCCATTGAAAATGGCCATTGAGTTCGTTGATTTACCCATGAAAAATGGTGATTTTCCAGTTCGCTATGTTAGTTTACCAGAGTATCTCAGATTCGCCATGGGCTCGAGGCTGGCCCTCCATGCTGAAACCATACCTACCCTGGCAATGAAAAATCCCCAAACTAAATGGAGCTTTATAGTTGGGAAAATCATCGAACTAAATGGTGGATTTTCCATTGCCAGGTTTGACTACCGGAGGGTATTTCATTATTCTTGTCACCAATTGAGTCACTAATTCCTTTCGAATTTGTCCAGTTCAGGGCAAACCTTGTTTTGGTAGTTGGTATTCTGTTAAACGAAAGACCTGGTTGCTTAAATCATCTGAAATCATCTTCAAGCATTTTGACTCCCTTTGTTTGAGGGTTGAATCCTTGTCTTTTCTAGCTAAGTCCCTATTTTTAGATCAAGGTGATATTTAATTTAGGGAGTTTGATCTGAACCCCATTCAGCTAAAAATATACAGTCCCTGGCCAAGTCCCCATATCCAGCCAGGTCAGCCCTTGCTCTGAAACGCCCAGGTGCAAGGGGTCATCGAGGATGCCACAATCTTTAGCGATGCGCTCTTTCCGGATGTCGCTGAGCGACGGATGATATGATGTGGTTACGGGATTTGAGTGGGCTTGTTCAAGGGGATATATGAATATAATTAAAGATATATTTTCATTTTTGTTGATTCATATCTGAATATTACTACGATATCATTATGTGTACGTCTCAAATTGTTGACGTGTTTTTTCAAATCATCCATACATGTGAGCTGGTTACATCTCTATGTCTATGTATTTTTGATGATTATATATACATATATATATATATATGGAATCTCAGTATTCTGTCAGTGACTTATCCCACATTGGCCATGAAAATGGGGTTCACTTCTGTTTGAGTTTCTCACACCATGTTTCTTGGTTAAACCACTGTACAAATGGCCACTTCTGAGTTCCAACTGGGGATGATTGTTCCGGATTTTCTAGTTGAATCCATTTGAATCCCCCCATTTTTTGATTGTCAAAACCCAACGTTTCTGCTGGATTTCCGAGTTGCATCCCCATGTTCTTGATGGGAAACACCTACCATTTCTATCCATTTCTGATGGCCTTGAACCAGTTCTACCCATCCAAAGCACTGGACCGAGGTCATCTCGCAGGCCATGCATGCGCTGAAGGGCCGCGAGTACGGGCGCGACAGCATGCGCAAAGCGCTGCTGGAACTGCAGCCGCAGTTTCTGGAGGAAGGGCCCAGGAAAAGTCTGGATGCCATGACGGAGTGGATGATCTCCAATGTGGAGGACTAGGAGAGGAAGACCAGGTGGGGTTCATTGGAAAACTCTGAGAAAAACACGTAGCTGGATGAATTTTCTGGAACATTTCGGATACCAAAATCAATACCAGGACTTAGATGATCAACCTTAAACCCTGCCAGGTCCATAGTAGATCACTGCAGTCGATCGCGAGAAAATGGGGGATCCGGATGGATCCGGGGGATCCGGATTGATCCGGTGGAAAAACGAAGGATCACCCTGTCGTTAGCTGGATATTTATCAACAGATGATGGGAATATCTTTGGATAAACTTGGGATATAATGGGATTAGTAATTTAATTGACGTATATATATTGATGTTTTTTGGTGGGTATTTCCCAAAAGATTTGTTGGATGATTGGTGATATTCAACACATCGAAGTAATCTTTACTTGTCATATATTCTGTAGCTGGGGACATTTTACAAGTTGGCCATTCAAAGGGCAAATATTGATAGATATACCATCCAAATCAATGGTGTTTTGGACATGATTGCCAACGACAGCACCAATTTCAGGTACATTCCCTAAACTGCAGGGAACATGTATATAAGGTGATTAAGAAACCAGTCTTTCTATGTAATTTACCTTCAACCAATCCGGGTGAGATACCATTTTTGATACGCTCAAGCTGAACTCCAGCAAATTTAATGATTCAGTTCTACATAAGATTCCTGATTGTGGATCCCATGTTTGAAGACATCGATCAGCTGAACCCCGAATCTGTTGGTGGTTAAAGCACCATTTCATCGATTGAATTTGATGCGAACGCCTTTAGAACATTTATGATGTTGTGAACAAACAATCTCAAGAGTGAATCAACTTTGAACTCATATACGTTTCATATATAATCCATTAAAATCCATTTCCTAATCTCCATTCAAAAGCCTAACCCCTTATCCCGCCCGGCATCTTTCGCGTCAGGTGATCGAGATCACCAAGGAGGATTTGTTGAAAGATGACCCCCCAGAGGATCCAGTGCTTCCGGAGGCAGTTCCGCCGGAAGAGCAGGAGGCGGCTGGGTCAAGAGGATGACATGGCCATGGCTGATTTTACGATGTTTTTAATGGTTGTACATGGTTTACTAGGGAAAAGAAACATGATATATGAGATGGGATGGGATAATCATGGAAGAATGGACCACGATTTTTCGATGAATTTGATCGTGACCTCACGGTAAAATCACTGGAATGATGGTGAGTGTCTAGGGGAATCATCCCCAAATGGCCGCATGATAGTTATTTTCAGGCTACTAATGCATTATAAGTTACATATTATAATTGAGCCAGAGTGGATCCTATATGAATAGGACAATAGCCAAACAAGGTGGGTCATAAGAGTCAACTAGAATGGGACATAGCTATAAATCAATGCTTGGGGGTGCATCGTGGAGGCATCGCAAATGGTTAAGACGCATATGAAATACCCCACTTAGATTGATAGGCGACATATATATATATATATATAATAGGTAATAAGTTATAACTTAAACTTCAACATACTTAAACCATCTTAAACCATTTTACTCAGATGCCTGGGATGCCCATTCAAGTATGGGTCAACTGGAGAATGGAGAGCTGATGTTTTTTTTTGGGTAAACCGACTGGAGGGATGGAGAATTTCGGTTCTGGAAATGGCCAGTCATCCAGTTAGAAGATCGGGAGGCCAGGGCCCCAGGGTTCTCAGGCAGGATGATGCTCCGCGGGAGGCAATTTTCAGCGATTTTTTTTTGGAAATTCAGGACCAACTAGGCAGAAATCAGGAATTCAATCTCCACCCAATAAGGACAGATTGGAAATTCTATTCACAAAATTGGTAGATGACAAAGATGGTATCCATGAGACATTGTGATTTCTGGGTAAACGGACTGGGAAGGGTAGTTGTAATATGTTGTAATTAAATAACTCAGGGTCAAAGTTTAGCATGATTTTGCCATTTTGATGGGGGTACACATTTCATCAGAGGAGCCATGGTACACATGCCTATTGATAGATCCATGTCGGCTCGCAAGGGTTTTTCTGGTGGAGGAGTTCTCTTGGCGGCAGCCTGGATTGAGCAAGAATCTTTGCAACTGGCCAAACAGCACAGCAACTTGGAGCTGAAGGCGACCCTTCGTCGCCAGCGAGAGCTGGTGAAGCCCCGTGCTTCAATCAAATTGAAACAGAGGATGCGAATGCCTTTCTCTGGTCTTGCGGAAAGCGCGCTGTTTTGTAGTAACTTTGCCTTTGAGCGGACGGCCTCATCAACACAAAGATCTCGTCGCGCTTACCTGCCTCCAAATAAAGTCAAGCAACGCGGAGTCAAGACAGGGGAAGAGAAAGGACGGGGTTGCAAAAGCGAAACCCTGATGTGGGTGGCATGACCCTATGTGATTGTCTCAAATTTGCAGGACAATTTTTCAATCGCCAGTTGGACCCCGATGTCGAGGTAGTGGGGGCAGAGTGGCAGGTTGAACAACTCTCCACCTGGATTCGTGACCAAAGTTCTACGGAAGATGCGAGTTTTGCTGATGTGTAACAGCAACCTGGGAGGGCTTTCTGAAGACTGGAGCTCTCAAGTCCTGAGTGGTTACATGATCATTCCAAGTATAGAATCACCACAAGCCAAATCCCCAGATGAATTGCATATCTTTCAACTTTTTGTAGGATGAAATACATCTTTTGCTGGGATCTTCCAAATTTTGCTCGTGAAATGGTTGTTCTTTGGTGGTTCTCTAGGCATTTTCCCTACCGGACCTGGGTTTGTCTGAGAATCGGGCATCCCTAAATATTAAATCCACCGGTTAAGCATCATTTGCCTGTATTTCTTAAACGTGCCAGAATTGGGACGGGGCATGCGTTTTCAGCACACCCAATACATTATAAACATATAGATAAAAATACTTTAAAAAAACATATTCCAATTGTATGTCCCACAATGCCCCATAATTCTCGCATAACGATTCCACAATTTCCAGGATTTTTCCAGGTTTAGCCGTTTAGCCATGGATTTCAGCATGGATTCTACCTCGTGACCTCCAACCGAAATCGCATAAATCAAGCTTCACACCCGAGAGGCGTCCTCCAAAGGCTTTGATCCTTCCAGGAGAAGCGTGACATGGCGTGAAAAATGAGGAAAATGGTGGTGGTAAAACAGTGGGTTTTGAGGTTGGTTACCCATAGTTACCCCATTTTCAGACAAACCTATCTTGCTACTACATCCCACAATGGTATATGATCACACACCATAATGATATACTACAATGTTACACCTACTAATATAGTATAATAATAATAGTCTTGTCATTGCAATGTTGCAATGATCAAACATTACGCTATATTCCACATGTCTCTGATGGTTAATTATTATGTTGTCCATGAAATTTGCCATTTGGGGCTATCCCCCAGTTGCGGATTGACCAGTATATCACTTGTTTGGTTGCATCCCCGTTGTACCCACCATTATGGCCCGCATAACTGTTGATTTTCATGTTTCCAATCCCACGATTTTTGTGTAATTAATCCAGTAGAACATATCATAATATTAAAAATTATTAGTATATATTGGTATGATAGGCAATTTATTTGTCACTACTATGATGTATATCACACACTGGGATAGATGCTAGTTTTTGTTTGTCCTTACTGTGATACAACTTATGATTAGTGCCAGGCGTTGAGGCTAGCCCCTTTCCATTCCCGTCAGCCAAAATGTTGAAAGCTGGAATGGAAAAAGAAGGGAGTCGTTCCTTCAATTCTTCATGACGAATGCATAGTCCCAGCCCCTTCTAAAGAAAATTGCATTGGCTTTCCCCGAAATGGACCAGGCAGAGAACTGTCGATCTGTTGGAAGAAAGAGCGAGGAATGGTAGTCGAAAGGATGGTGAGGACGGCATTTTTCAAGAGGAAGTATAAGGAATGGAGAAAGCATCGCTTGCCACCCAGTACCTCCTTGGGATCGTGGGACTGTATGGGACAACAGCAGAGGTCACCCCTTTGGTGTCTAAGCAGATGCCCAAAGGTTCAGCTGACGGGGCAGCTGCTTGGAAGGCAGCTGCAAAGTGCGCTGATAAAACTTTTCTGCTCAAGGGAGTGAATCACCGAAGAAAAATCTTTACTCCACTTGCTCCAGTGCTGAAGAAGGATGTGATGTGAGCAAGACGGTCGCTCGCTTCCTCAAACGACAAAGTGCCGCCAAGGAGCCTCTTGCCAAAGAATATCAAAAAACACTAGGTTCTAGCAGCTGGAAACCAAGCATGCGAGAGCCAGTTCGCACACATAATTGCAGCAAAGTGGGCGAAGGTTTCACGGAAACGGGAAGAGAATGAATGACCCGACTCGACCCTTACAAAGCCACTACCTAATTGGTATTAACTATATAATACAGATAACTATTCTAGTATCTATCCCAGTTAAACCCATCTATTAATACGTTATTTCCCGATTGCCATGTTTGCTTATCGGACTGCAATTTCATGAATATCCTTTATTACTGTAACCTATTTATATTAAGTCACCAGTACTTACCATTATCAACCACTGTAGTTCATCATTATCAACCATGGTTTGTTTTCCCATAAAACCTCACTATTAACAGCTAATCGCCACATGGTAGCCATCGATTCCCTAAAATATATATTTACATATATTTGCATAGTATATTTAATTTGCATATATTTACAAATTACATCAAATTACATATATTCACATATATTTATTTACATATTCATATTTACATATTTATATATATATATATATACACAAGTCCATAATACATGTCCAGATTTTCACACTACATTTTTTAATTTCCAGTGCTTTACCATTCTCATTGGTATTTATCATATGTACACTTTTCTGACCAGAATGCATATTATATGCATCTAAAGATTTGCCAAGTTTCATTGGATTGGTGGGAAAATTTTAACCGGAAACCTCTAGATTTGATGGCAAAAACCATGGTTCCGGTTAAAATTTTCCCATTAACCAATCCAGTGCACAAATCTGGATGTAGATGGGATATACCCTCTGGTTATGACTAACATAGCCATAGAAAATCCCCTATAAATTGGAGGTTTCTAGCTAAGTTCATGGAGGGTACCCCATTTTCACTGCCAAGGTCATGGAGGCAGAGCTCCGGGAGGTGCTGACGCCCACGCCTGAGCTGCTGGAGCGCGCCAAGGCGCGCGCAGGTAGCGAAATGACAGGAGGTTTTCCGCAATTTCGAGGAAAAAATCGAGATTTTGAGAAATTCATAGATGAATCCCTCAGAAATTAATTTCCTAGATTTTCCTCACCAATCGGGATTAATTTCTGAGGGATTATAATCTAGAGATTTCTGAGGGATTCTTGATGGTGATGGTTAAATCAATTTTTATGCGTGGGCAAATTCCGATTATATGTAGATCATATCCCTCACTGTCCCATCGCAGTTGGTTATAACTCCAAGGATTTTTGCTTAAATCCAATTTTTTTGTTGGTCAACTTACTGGTGCTTAGTAGGGAATGGGGGAATGATCTATAATAACCATTAATAATCATCCCATTCCCCCATTCCCTACTAAGCACCAGTAAGTCAATTCTCATTTTTGTGATGCCCAGTTTCAAACCGTCAGGTTGCTTCATCCAGCCACTCCGAGCGGCACTCGCTGGGAAATCTCTTGGCGCAGAACCAACATTTGGCCGCGCGCGTTGGGAGACCTTGGAGGGTGCGGATTTCTTCGTTGAGGTTTGGGGTTTTTACTTATTAGCTATTTAGATCGTTTAGATGGATGGCTATCAATCCTTACCATTAACTATCAACTATCTATTGAACCCAATCATTTCATCCGCATTGTTGATGGTTTAGATCCTGAAAAAAGTCATGGTGAAATCCACATCTTCAAAGGGACACTTCTGAAGGCAGTGATGATGTCCTAATTTTTCTAGGTAACTTTCCACTAAATCCCATTGGGTTAAACACCCATTTACTGGGTACATCCTCATCATTCTTGATCATTGTCAAGCATTCTTACTCCCTTCATTTGATGCTTGTTAATGTGGTAAGCCCAATAATCAACCAGCCCAAAAATCACCATACATGGATGCTATGAACCATCCCCAAATGATAGGTTCATGATTAATTTAGTCTCCCACATTACCTTCTTAACCTTTGTGAACCATGGGAGTGCTGATTTTCTATCCATGCCTTGTCTAAGGCATCATCATTGTAGGGGTCTCCAAAAAGATTTCATAGATGGTGTTTTCTCCATAAGTTTCCATGTTTCGAATCCATTGTTCCAACTTTAATGGGAAACTAATGGGGTTCAATGGATAACTATCAATGCATATCAATGCCATAGATGGTTGGTTCTCCGCTACCAACTGGCATCAAGAGTGCGTTAAACATGCCATAGATTTATTTGGGGGTTGCTAATTCTTATCCAGTGAATCCCCATGAAATTCCCATGAAATTCACCAATATGGGACTTTGATCAGCTAATATCTCACCAATAGGAATGATATCAGTTAATCGTAACTCGGCCAAAAAAACATTAGCCCTCATGAATCAATTGATATCTCACTTGGGGGTGCAGTTCCAGTTACTGTATAAATCCCAACTCATGATGGTTGACTCACCATGGTTATAGCCATAAAAGTAACTTCAACTGCACCCCCAAGTAAGATTCCATTACTTGGATCCCAACTCATAATCAAAGTTATAGGGGCCCCATATTCCAACTTATAGACATAGCCATCGGGGTTATATTCTTGTTTATAAACATAGTTATAGGGAAAAACAAACAACATTTTAGCCATATAGGGGCCCCATATCCCAGACATAGTCACCAAAGGTTTATCAAATCAACCCCTGGCCTGCACCGATATCCGCTATCTCCTCGAGGCGGGCCTCAGTTCCTGGGGAGAATGTACTTGGCGCCCTGCGGCCCCCGACGCGGAAAACGGCACGGGGCCGCAGTCAGGACGGGGAAAAATGGTTGGCTTTGAAGCAACCAGAAGTGGGACCCAAACAACCCCAACATGTGGATTTTTGGAGTGAAACGATTTGGGATCCAACTGATTCAACCATGAGAAAATGGTGATTGAACCCTCAATGATTGGGAATTAACCAGCAGGAAAGGAATTAACCAACAATGGATGCACGGAAAAGGATGATTTAATTGCTGATTTCACCAAAACAGTGGTTAAAACCGCGAGATAAAGGTTGGGAACGCCACTGTTGAAGATGAAGGCAATTGAAGAATTTGACTGACCATATTCATTTTATGAAAAAAATATAGTGTTATGCTGAGTGTTTAAATGTGTCTTGCGCTTGTTGTTTTTATTCATGCCCATTCATCTAGGTCTAGGTGATTCATGTCATCCTTCCAAAACAAGAAGTGATCCGGAGTACTTCAAAAATTCTTCAACTAAGCCTGAAGCAATGATGTCTTTTGGCATCATATCTCCCAAGATATCCCCCAACAAAACTCCCAATATCTCCCAATATATCTCCCAATATCTCCAATTTCATCATCACATTCAGAATCATATGTTTCCAATATCTAAGTATCACAACTTTCATCTACATTTGATCGTCAGTGCCCTCCGGCAATCAAACATGGCAATTGAGAATCCTATTATAAATGGATGTTTTCATGGGAACAACATCTATAAATCGGGGATTCTCCATTGCTATGTTTGATTACCACTGGTTATGAACCAATATTCCATTCATATCCCATTCATATTCCATTACACACCCATTGCACCACTATTTTTGTTGCTTAAATCATGTTATATTCCCGCTAACAACTTGCAAAACCTCCTTTTTTCCCATGAATCACTATTTCCCAATGTTAAATCACTTGAATTTTCGAGTAAAGATCACATTGTTTCCCCTCAACTCCCATCAACTCCCATTAAATCCCCATTAGATTCCCATGAAATCCCCATGGAAAATCATCATCTTCTCATCTCCCTCCGATGGCATCGCAGGACGGCGCGGCGTCGCTGCGGGGCGTTCATCCGCTTCGCGGCGCTCCGGGGGAGGTCAGGAGGCGCCCCGCTTGAGAAGTGGCCAGATCCACCATGCCGAATGCCATAAATTGAGGCCAAACAGAACATTTTTGGACAAACCCAAATACCCAATGTTGAAATTCAGCAAGTAATTCCTGGAAATCCTTTGTTGAGCTATCACTTCGTTTGTCTGGTTGACACAATGATGCTTGTTGGATATCATGAATTTCCTCATCAAAATTGCCACACATTGGGGTAAATTCTTATGTTTGGTACTACATTAACAAATCTAACTGGATTGGTTTGAGGGAAAAATTCACGTCGGACACCACTAGTTGTCCCATTGATTCAAGGGGGTTTTCTCGCACCAACCAATTCTGGGATCGAAGTCCGCTTCGACAGGTCGACTTCTACAGCGGCTGGGAGCATCGTTCGCCTCACTGGCACTTTCGCAGCTGGGAAGTTCGCTGGATTTCCAGGGATTTTCGAACCCAAATTGCTATTTGACCCAGCCAAATTGAGGATTGACCATCAAGTACAAGGATTCAACAAATGCATAGTTGGTTTATTAAACTATGTCATTTTGGATGGGGATGATGTACAATATATATATATATATTATATGTAATATATATAATATTGTACTATACACTATAGGGGATAAAATAAAAGCAATCAGCTTGTGGGGATCTTTTTATCAGATATAACCAACTGTATGATGTGGGTTTGTTCCAGAATAGAGGGTAAGCCAAAATTGCCAAATATGTAAATAGGTTTAACCCTTTGGAGTTCAGAACGGGCCCTCCTGGGGGGGTGATTTTTGCTCTAAAAATGCTAAAAAATACTGGTATTTACAGTGTTTTATGGCTGTAGGGGGCTTAAAACCGTNAACGGGCCCTCCTGGGGGGGTGATTTTTGCTCTAAAAATGCTAAAAAATACTGGTATTTACAGTGTTTTATGGCTGTAGGGGGCTTAAAACCGTTGTTTCAGAGCAAAAATCATTCCCCCTATGCATGCACAGTCTCAGAAAGGCTGGTATTTACAATATTTTATAATATAAGGACCAGCACCAACAAGGGGGTATTTGAAATCATCACAGTTCCCACATGCATAGATGGCACCAAAGAATGTTTGCTCAAATGACAAGTCCATGGAGTCATACTGCACTTTCTTNAGATGGCACCAAAGAATGTTTGCTCAAATGACAAGTCCATGGAGTCATACTGCACTTTCTTACAGAAACATAACCCTCTTTCAAAGGGATTGCTATATATACATATACAGTATCATATATACATATATATATATATACATTTGATAGGGTTCCTTGTAGTACAGGAACTTAAACAATACCATACTCTTTCATAAGGACTGCTGTGTGCCCTGGAGGCTACTTGCTCAAAGGAATGCCATANGGGTTCCTTGTAGTACAGGAACTTAAACAATACCATACTCTTTCATAAGGACTGCTGTGTGCCCTGGAGGCTACTTGCTCAAAGGAATGCCATACACTTGACAGTAGGCACACCATTTGACAGTTTTTTTCCCTCGCCATATTTGATGATGGGATTTGGCGGTACCCAATTTTCAGACAAACACACAGTAAGTATTGGGTCAAGAAAATTCAAGAAATATGCACTACATAATATATACAGAATGGGGGATTAGCCAAAGACATTATATAGCCTGCAAGAATGGGGGTTCAACCATATTCCTTGGATACCACCAATAATACACCGCCAAATATCCCCAAGTACTGTAAAGGGCCAGTGACAATTTCATGAACAAAATCCAGTGAGGTTCCGTTTTTGTATGCCAAAGAGTTGCCCACATCCTAGTTGGAAGTTGTCAGGCCTAAAGCAACAAAGTTGATTGCGGCCTTCCAAGGGAACGCACATCATACTGATCTTGAATTTCTGAAGATACGGAGCACACGGCGGAATGAACTGATCCAAACATTGACACAGTATTCCAAAGCCGGATCAATCCCTTCAAGAACAATGTTTTATTCATATTTTCAGTGATTTTCAGTGTTGAATATTCGAAGTGCAGGAAAACTCATGCAGACAGAACATCGTTGAAATTTTCACACGGGCCTCCGAAACAAGGTTTTGGTAGAAAAAAAACAAAGCATTCCAAGCGCAAGATTGCTCTTCTCGTATTGGGTTTGCAATATTGGTAGTTTTGATGTAAACCGCAGTCATATTGGGGTTTGCACTCAGATTTGCCACGGTCCGGTAGGAACCTCTTGAGGGAGACTATGGAAAACTATCTTTACAAGCCACCTGCTGCGTCTAAAGCATGCCCTTTTGTCGAGGAGATAGTGATCATCCTTGGTATGTTCCCGATACGTGTCATTGTCTCATTGATCACCAGGGGACACCCATGATGCTTCTCACATGAGGCAAATGGTCAAAATTTGGGTAATTGCTCATGTTGGAGGATTGTCATCAATTCGTTTTCATGTGGATTTATATATTCAATCCTAAGGAATCCCTATTGTGGGATGGATGACCAGACTCCACTGAACCCGTGTAGCTTGACCATGGCACACAATGACTAGCACATGAGGTCCGCGTTACGGTGGAAAGGCTGTGGTCTCGACAAAGTCCTCTAGGACGGAGCAAGCCAGACATGGTGGTCTGCAGGGAAATATTGTGGCAGAGGGTAAAGGTTCGAAGTGGTACTCAGTTGTTACAGTAGTATTGTATATCATACTCTACGAAGATATGACATAATTATTGTAGATTATATTATACACACATGTGTACACATTCAATATGCATATGTACATACATAATCATACATACACATAAACAGATGGGTAGATAGACAGATGGATAGGTAGATCAACGGATGGATGAATGGATAGATGACTAACAACATGGATATAGGGGTGCGGATGAATTACTATATAGATGAAAGCAACAGATTCATAAAAAGTTGGAAAACAACAAATGTTGAGGTGAGAATCATCAATAGCATCCCGGACAAAAAGTCGTTTCGGGAAACACTGTATGTGTTAAATTCTTACATGTGTGAACATATGTATATATGTATATAATTATCCGTCATTGTTAGCTACACTCCCATTATCTCCAACTATTGGATGTTGTTTTTTCGATGTTTCAAGGATGTATAGAATCCCTGAGAAGTATGGGCAAGATTTCCCAAAGCGGTTTCAGAGGGTTTTTCACTACCACGCTGGACTCATGAATATTGGTCCAAGAAACAACTAATGGATACTAATGGTAGGTTTCCTGGTGAGACAACCGCCAGAATTGGGATGGAATGGGATACAATTCCATCCATGATGTGGTCAACAGAACTATATGATCATCCCAACCGAACCTACCAGACATGGGTCCTCCAAACCATGCGCGAAAGGAGGTTTATGCCATTAGGCACCAATGGTTTCTCTTCGGTTGGACAGGGTGGAATTTTTCCGCCAAAATGCCACATGTCTGCCATTGATCCATCGTTAGCATACTTATCTCCGCTGCAAATCTGCTGAAATCAAGCTGAAATGCCCCCCACTTGGGGGTATTCAAAGTAAGGACCCAAGAATAGTTTGATTTCATATGACATTGATTGGGGTTTCTCCATTTCATGCCACCTGCAAAACCATGAGTTCCAAGTGGACTGGAAGAAATTGCGAAGGGTAAGTCAAGGAATTCGCACATGGTTCCAAGCTGAAGACTTTGCAAAAGACAATTTTGACTGGCTCACATCACATATATTTATAGTTATACCATCCATGTGGCTCAAAAAGTATGTACCCCCAAGACTGGATGTAAATTACCAAAGGATGGCTACAGTCCTTTGTGTGGCTCCTTTGTTGGTTTAGTTTGGGTCGCAGTTGGCTAAACTGGCCATAGACTCGCCCATGACGCTGTGGGTTGCCATGAGTGTCACACTGCTCTCCCTGGGGGTGCTGGCCCAATTTACTGGTGCCTTGGTGGCTACGAACCATTGAAGCATGGGGTATTCACCACCATAAATGGGGAGTTCATATTATGGTATTAATTAACCACCAAAAATATGGAAATAGATGCATAAGTCTATATACTTATGCATATATGATATATAGTATTAACATGTTAATATTGATGCAAATGGTCAATGCCTATGGAACATTGCAAAGCCATGGTGTTGGGGATGAACGTCCTGAACTGCCGGCTTTTTTGGTGCGAAATCCAGGGTTGTTGGTCGATTTTTGGTGTGGCACTCTCAAGTGGGTGTGTCTGAACCCCCAAGTTGTGATCATTTTAAATGATGGCGGAAATGATGAACAGGCATGGGTTTACCCTTTTTGCAGAGAAACCCAAGTAGATATCTTGTAGGCATTCTGAGTTCCGCGGTTTCTTCTCACTAAACTTGGTCAGCGTTCTAAGTCTGAGTTCGTGGCAAGAAGCTGTAATCGTGGATATTTCCCAAAGCACACACAGTGATAGATAATATTGGTTGCACCCGCAAAGATGATCATCATATGGGGATTGACCAATAGTTCCGCTATTCACCACTGAAGACCATGTTTCTGTAGCACCAAAAATTGGAACGTTTGCCAAAGATACAGAGTTTAGCCAGCATGGGAACGTTTGCATTCTGCCAGGCATCATGACAGTGCGCACGCGTTTGCGTTCTGCAGTGTTTGCGACTCCTGAGGCTCGGTACGGCCCGGTGCTGGGTCCTGGATGACAAGGCATTTCTTTGTTTTATCCATATAGTCAATGTTTATTACATGATAGTAATCATAATGTTAATGATGATGGTAATAATCATTTCAGCAAATCATTGTTTTATTATCATCACTATGATTTGCTACTTTTATTCCCTACTTAGATTGTATCGTTTCGGCAGTGTTGTGAGTCCATTTTTCTACCATGCTGGCCCCCCAATTGGAGATGCTTTTCCACTGTGGTGCCTCTGAACACAGGACACCGCAACCATCAAAAGCAAAGTTCAGCCGATCGATTTGAGACTTGGATTCAAAGTGAATACCCCAGAACTCTGGTGATTCATGGGTTTAATATGGTTTATATAATGATGTTTAGGCGATGTTAACGAACCCAAAATAAGTATATAAAGGGATTTATTTTGGGGAATATAATTCATCAACTTGACATGATACTTGGGAAGGTCTGAAAATGAGCATACCATGAAAGATGGCATTTTAATTTGGGCAACAATGATTCACCATCAAATTTAGGGAGTTCCTCATTTTCAGTCAAACTCATGCGGGGTATGCGGCTATACTAAGTGGTTTTATGGGGATTGCTGTCAGGACTATGTGGGATGTTGACGGTGACAGGTAACCCTGGAATCAGAAATCACCCTAATCAATCAAGCAGAGGTTTTTAATCCACGCTAGAGAAAATTCTATGGTGTCAGACGAACTGACCTTATGGGGTATGGCGCGAGAGTAATGTGGACACAATCATTCCTGTTTCAGTCATTCTAGCGTACCGCCAGAATTCTAAAGCATCTTGCCCCAAGCCACGACGGATTTTGCTGTGGAATAGCTCACAACACACCCGCACAGACATATCTCATATTATGTAATATATTTACTCATGTAAATATACATCCTGAATACCACGGCTTCTTCCAACCAACACGCTTCTAGTCTCCCAGTAGTGTTGCTTTCATATCCCAATTATCATCAATTATTCCCACATTTAAGTGAATGTTGTCTCATCATGAGAAATCTCCAGCTGGTTCCCAGACAATGGATTATAGATACTATCGTTTGGATGATGGGAAAGTATGATGGAAATCACCATCTCTTTTCCATGACTTCCAGGAAGATCTTCTTGTTTCTGCTGGATTTTTTCTGCTGCCTTTGCAGCCGCTGCCGGCGGCCCATGGACGTGGAGGCGCCGGCAGAGCAGCAGGACTTGGAAGCCGCGCTGGTGCGATGCTTGAGCGCAGTCATTGGAGAAGTTTGTTTTGGAAAGACATTCCACTTATGATAATTGGGATAAACATGTTTTCTTTGGAGATGATAGTGATTTAAAATGGTTTAACAATTTGACAAGAGACTACACTCCAGCAACCAAACGTAGCAATGGAAAATCCTTTCTAAATGAAGGTCTCTCTTTGGGAGAACCGAATCTAAGCGTCAGCGTTTGCCATCGTCCTGGCTGCCATCTTTGGTTTCCGGAGGGTAATATTGGGTAATAGTGAATGGTAGATTTGGGCACGCCAAGTAGAATTGCCCATCATGGGGCTGCAACCACGCCCACAAATGGCGAATCTTAAGCTTCCATGATTTGGGATCGTCACCTTTGGAGGGTGTTGGTTGATGCTGATGATACAACGGCAATATCTTGGGAACACAACCAAAAATGAAGATTCATGGATATTTAACATGAGTTAACCAACAGTTCAAGGGAATATCTTGGCATATGGCGATATAGCGGGATTACTCAAGCATTTACTGGGTATTGACCCACAGATGTGTTTGATGATTGGACAGGGATTTAAACACCAACAAATGGGTATATAGCGGAGACTTGGGTAAACCGATAAACTAACTAGATGTGTACAGCCCGAGTGCTGTATAAGAGTCCAAAGGGTCGCAGTCCAGGGCCCCAAAAAAACTCTTAGCTTGAATTGCTTGGAATTTCGGGTCTAAAGAAGGTGAGGGTCTCTCAAATTCTTACTGCTGTCTTAATATGTCTTAGTCTTATATTGCATTTGGGGCTTACAGAATTTGGGATGCTGAAAAAAGATTCTTGAGGGCCTAAAAGCTTTTTGGGGCAGCTTGGGGATGTTGAAAAGCTTAAAAAATCCAAGCCGCCTCTCTTACAAGCGGATTTCCACAACATATCGAGTTACACCATACCATGTACCATTAGCAATTTAAGAATTCAGCCGCTCCATGTGTGGGTCCCTGCAATGCTTAAAGTAGTGAGCATCGGATGTAGCCACAAACGGAGGATTGGAGCCGAGACCCTAACAATTTAATACAACATAGTTATTTTGCCATGAATGGAGATGGGATACACAATGATATACAAATATATATATATAATATACACATACAGTATATATACATATATATATATATACACACAAATACTAATCAGCTATTTTTTCCTGGGCTACAATAGGCAATGTTTGGGTTGAAACACCGTCCCGTTGTATTTTGTTGATTATCCGCTAGGGCATTAGATCATATCCGAATTAGGAATGACATCTTTTGAAATTTACTGTAAACCAATTCTACTCTTTGGCACTGTCATGATTGCACAAGAGGTATTTGAAGTTTCCGTTCTCACCTTGCTTAGCGATGATGTGCGTTGTCTTGTCTTATGTCAGGTTGCGTGCGTTGTCTTGTGATTGGTGATTGGCTGACTGCTTGATTGTTTGTGTTTTTCCTCTCATGGCATTTTGCATACCAACAGTAGTGATCAAGTCACATACTCAGGATGGCAAAGTATCCATCGCCATGCGACGGAGACCGGGATGCAGGGGTGGTATGATTGGCAAGTTGGATTTTCAGCCACCATGATTCCTTCCTAACATTGTCCAGATGGGTTTGGTAGTCCCACTCAAGCAAGAACTTCGAGGTCCTCAACAGGCAAAATTGCCAGCAAAAAATCAACAAGATTGGACGGTTCAACCAAGAAAGTGGCCAAGAAGCCAATCCAATGAAAATGCCCCCTGGTAGTCAAACATGGCAATGGAAAATCATCGATAAATGTGGGATTTTCTATTGCCATGTTTGATGACACCGGATGGACGGGTGGGGCGTTTCCGCAGCTACCTTTTTGCTTAATCCATATTTTTTTTGCAATGCTTGGCTGGAGACAACTTTATGAATCTGTGCGAAGATACCTATAACATCATAACATATCATATGATTAACATCATTTGACATCATGTCATAACACATTCCCGGACATTATTCATTATTTAATATCATATAACAGCATAGAGTATCACAGAGCATCATATAACATCAGATAACATCCCAGAAAAACATATGCTGAAGTATGTAGATATTGAAGTCCCGGCTTTTTGTTTTTAAACACAGATCCAGGATTGCACCATTTGTCAGGTGGATTGCAAACTCACCCACATATGACCCCAAAATTGGCACCCAAAATTTCGAGAGGTGTACTGTAGCCAGTGAATTTCCCGAATAGAATGACCATTCATTGAGGGTTAAAGCCTTCCGTTTCTGGACGAACCCAAAGCTGAGAATCTTCTTGACCCAGCCGTGGGGCCGTGGGCCATGGGATATTGTGACAGTTGGATATTGACCAGAAAGGGCGATTCCATTTCCCCCAGTTGATATCCGTTTTCCTTTTGGAATTTTGTGTGCTAGAGGCTGTGAATCAGGAGAATAACGTCACCGTGGGAATGATCTTCATGGCTTTGTACGTCACACAACAGCGCTGCCTTTCCAAGAGTGCCAGCAGCTGCCGCTTGGTGCAGCACATGTTGGTTCAAAAACAGATGTTTGATGCTGAACTCATTCTCGCGGTTTGTGTGGTTCATGTTTAAATCATGTTGATCCCCAAGTTTGATGGTTGTGAATGTTTGGATAATTTGACTTTAGAATTTCCAAAATCTGGCGGGGTAACTATTTTTTCTCAATTGGGGAGCATTTTTAATCCTAGCTCGACGTTAAGTTTGATGAGTTTTGATGTTTGACCCCTTCCCCCTATGTCCCGACATCCTGGTGGAATGCATGGGAACTAGGTGGTGTGTTTTCTCGGGGAATGCGATATGTGTGGACAAATTTGAGAGACTCGAAGCCAGGACAACTAGGACAATCATATTTCTATAATGGAGATGTCATCCACCGAATCTATCCAGATCTCTTGATTGTTAGTATGGAGCATTATGGAGCCACCTGGCTGAGATATGGGGAACATTCCGCAAAAAGGTCAGGTGAAATTCTTTCGGTAAAAAAATGCAGTTTTCAGCTGCTTTCCGTACTTGGACAGTGAGTCATCGCGGGGCCGGGGGAATCCCATGAAAGGAGATGGTCATCACCATATTGACAGGGGTTACCATAGCTATTCTACTACCGCTTGGCTTAAGTCGTATCAAGTGGCCTGAAGTCGTATCACAGCTTGATAGTACTTTCTTTGATTGGCTATTGATTAGAATACTGTTTCATCGCTGTGCGCAGTGTTTTGTGACATAATTCTACTGAACCCTACATGATATTGATTGCATTTTTTATGGTGGTGCCATTGTCCACATACAGTGGTGAGAGGCGTGCCTAATTATTGAAAATCATCATAGTTAGGGTCTGCCTGCTGCTGCTGGGTTCTGCCTGCTGGGAAAAGCACGGGGCCAAAGTTGGTGGGACTTTTGGTTTCTAGTTTTTTCTTGGAGAGATGCTGATCGTCTTGTAGAAATAAAAGGGCGCCTCGGTCGCATGTTTGGCGCTTACTCACCCAGTGGTGGTTGAGTTCCAATACTTTTTGGCAAAAAGAAACATACCGTTGGAAAGCGGGGTTCCACCAGGAGAGGCATGGGCAGGCACACCTAGAGGCGCCTTAGCCGTGCCCATAGACTTTCGACTCCCACACCAAGACCCAAAGCTACCGAGAGAAAAATGGACGAAAAAGACGTTCAACACCGGTAACATGCAATTTCGAGGGGCTATGGACAACAGAAAGATGAAAGTCCTTGGATGCCCTGTGCCATGGTGATTCGTTAATATGTCCTGTGAAAATTGATGCCTCAGTGTGCGCAATGTTTTTTCATTTTTTACATAAAGAACCATTCCCTGAAAGCCGGTCTGCCATGGGGATTTTGATAATTTGATGTGACTTGTGCCCAATTGACGTGACTTTCTTCCAACTCGGTGTGCCATGGGGTTGATGTGACTTCTGCCCAACTGATGTGACTTAGACTTAAACCCTCAGTAAGGAATCCCACTCATGATGATGGCATGACCATACCCCATATACCGACCATACAGCTTGACCATGGCACGGAATGGCGAGGAAGTGTGGCTACCCCGCAGTTGGCACGACCACTTAAGCACGCGGTTGGTTGTTTGACTATGGCAAATGACGGTTAAATGAAGAGTTGCAGAAACACGCCACTGCAGACGATCAGAAAGTTCGGATTCCTTAGGAAATCTGTGGATATCTGTCCCGGTGAAGACTTTTCAGACCATGAACCCAGCTGATTTTGGCATGTCTTGATATTTCTTGCAGGTCATGCGGGCAACCCAAAAATAAACCTATCATTTTGGGATGGTTCATAGGACCCATTTCTGGTGATTTTGGGGATGGTTTATCATCGGGTTTGCCAGTTTACCGCATTACCCATCCATGCCCATCCCAAATTGGAATACCGCTTTTGGACCTGTTTGAAGCTATTCTTCAAGGCGATCCTGACCCAGTCGTCACTGAAGTCTTTATCTATCTCTATTTGGCTATGCGTTTCTCGGCTCCACTCGGTTTCTTGTGGAGAAGGGAGTAGCAAATGGCAGCATTGATTGAGATTTTCACCAACAAAAACGGTTTACTCAGGAAGAATCGTACACAATTGTGACTTGATAACCAACAAAACGGCCGTGGGTCATGTTATTGGCCCAAAATGGGAAGCAGTGTTACTCGCAACAACCAATCGCTTTGTGGAAACGGCTCTGCAAGTTTCAGGTTAATATCCTTTGGTGACGCAAGAAACTGCAACTGGTAAAGTGTTTGGCATTTTGGGTCAACCCTGGCTGGTCCTTGAATATTTGATGTTGGCAACCCAATCAGAAACCTACCATTTGAAACGTGGGATGATTTTTACCAGCCATAAGAACGATGATTTGGGGGATGGTTTACGATTGGGTTTACCACCTCAATCTGATTAGTGGTCTCAAAAATGTGGTTCTAATCATATCTCGAACGATTGGTATGTTTCAGTGTGGCTCACTCACCGACCATCTGCCATTTCGATGATTTTGATGGGAATGTGTTTTCAAATGCGCAAAATGAAATAGGGGCCCATCCAAGACTGGCCATGTGGATGCCCCCAGCTCTTGGGTCCCCCCAGCGTGTGAATTATTGTTCTCTTGGCATCTCTTGGCCAGATTCATGGGGAATAGCATGGGAATTAAATGGTCAACTTTCATGGAAATGAATTCCTGCATGACCCTGCAGTGAAATCAGATGATGGTGATCACGCTCGCCAAGTGGCCAGCAAAAGTAGTAGGATGTGGGTTTGTTTGAAACATGGGAATATCCCCACAATGAAATGATGATCAGCCATAAGATGTTTGGGATGTTTTCACCTAATTGTTTAGGTGCCAAACCAATGTGGAATCTTTGGCAGCTGAGGGCTGATCCATTTCTTCATTTACCTCTGCTCCATCCGCCAACCTTATCGCGCCATTGCCTTCATCTCGACCAACGTTTGCCTCACCGGCATCACACGTGCCTGGGCGGCAGGATTGGGATACAGCAACCTTTAAGAGATGCGGGGTTTGTCTTAAAAATGGTGCAACCCCCATTCCACTGGACTATAATATTAAAAAATAATCCTGCTCAAACGTGGCAAAGACGGATAGGTGAAGCATCCATCAGTGTCGGTGCAGTGTATGTCATGTTGCATGTCTATTATTGTTATTTGTTATTATTATTATTATCATCATCGTTTTCAAATACAAGTAGCATGGGTTTGATTTATAGCCACAATACCAATATCCATCGAGCACTTGTGTATTGATGCTTCTATATGCTTCTAGTGATGCTGCCGAATAGAAGTATTTGTTTTGATTTATTCTGGACTTCTGAAGTGTTTCTTTTTTTGAGTGTCAGTTCTGACAATGCAACAACTGATGTTTTGCGAACTGGGTTTGGAACACTTTAATGGTTCCATATGGTTCCAATGATCCCAGAAACGGCAGCTGCAAATCTAGAACAAGCGGAACTCAAGATGACCAAAAAATCCAAATCCAACTCCTAGGAGAACATCACCCGGTCCTAGCCCCTACTCGGTCACCCAAGGTCAAGTGATTGCGTGGTTAGTTGCTTAGTCAGGGGGTGGCATTGTGACCTGCACACAAGGAAGATATTCAGATGATTCCCGATAGATTTGAAGAAGTGGTTTTGGTCATCTTCAGATTTTGTGGTAATTTTTGGAACGTATTGGGTGTTGAGGTATCCCATTTTCAGACCAACCTAAGTTCTCTTGTTTGTTTAGTCTGTTGCTATCAGCTGCTCCTTCCAAGTGCGCTGTGCAACGCCAAAGCGCTCACACCGAAGCACTGGGACTGCATCGCTTTCAACAATTCGGATCTCAACCCCCGGTGCATCATTCCGGGGTGCGCATTTGCAAGTTTGGGGATGTGTGTAGAGGTCCAAACCTCAAACGGCATCCAAATTTTCAGATGAGCAATCTCCCAATGCCCTTGAGAACCAATGAATCTAGGTAAGGGTCAATCAAATCGAGCTCCTTCAAAAATATGGCGCTGATCTACACTGGCCCTGCTAAGTTTGCAGGATTGAAAAGAAAGGGGCAAAACTCAGCGGCGTCCAAAGGTTCACCCGATCCGCTGAGTGAAACTCTGCGAAAGAGATCTGGGAGACTCCGACTTGATGCAAGTTTTAAGTTCGGAGTTGGTGACAAAAGGTGCCATGTCGTTGGGAGTTCACTGAAGGATGTCAATTTACAGGAACACATCGATTTAGAGAACCCACACTTAGGCGTAAAAGAACCTGAGGCTGATGGTGAAAGCCAATGAACACATGGTATTTTATAGTTGATGGTTTGTGACTATTGACGGTTGTGAAAATCCAGTTTGAGATGACAATGAAGATCGTGAAAGACAAATGATTTCCATGGATTTCCGGTATGGTCAAGAACTAGCAAGCAAGGGCAAGCAGGCAATGGAACCTGAAATATTCTGAACATTTACTGTGCATGAAAGACACACGCTTAACTATCTCTTCCCCCAATATTAAGTATCCTAATTCCTATGAATCATTTCATCCAAACATGTTTGATGGTTAAATCCATTATTTACAATAAATCCCTAGGGGAAACCCAATGATTCTCAACTCTACAAGGTAACCCCCGCATAAGATCTCATTCTTCTTGTAGTTGAATCTCCATATTTGTTGGATCCTTGGTGCAGTTCCACTAAACTAAGTGGACATATGTCATTTTAATTATGGCCCCATATCCCAACAAAAATGGGATTTACAACCATATAGTTTTTCTCATGTTATATCCACTACAGTAATAGCCATGTTTGTTATATCCCATAAGGACCCTGTATAACCCTAGTTTGTTATCCATTGATAAACAACCCCAACTGCAGCCTCTTCGGTAAATCCCCCAGTGATCTCCACACCGCAGGAGGATTCCCTCGCTCCAAGCCTCACCGCTGCCGGACCCGGACCACGCCCATAGCGTGGAGGTGAGGAACCCCTTGGGGCGGAGCTGGGGAAATGACCGGATTCTTGTGGTCCATTTATCATTCCCAAACCTTGGATAGGTAGTTTGATCCTTCAGTTTTTTTGCTTTATATAAATGGAAAATCATCACAACCGGCGATGATTTTCTTGTACCAATAATTGACCATGTCATAGGGGTCTATCATGGTTTATCCGTAAGAAAGATGGAAATCTAACCATCAAAATAGGGATTTTACCCAGCTGAACATATCCAAAAAATGAACATAGACCTTGGATAAACGATAAAACTCTGGTAAGTTGTCACATTACTAGCTATGGAAAACCACCATTTATAGTAAGTGATATAACAATAATATCAGATAATATAAGTATAAATACATCATCGGTTTGAATCTGGGCCATTTTCCATAGCTATGTGAACATTTACCGGAGGGTAGGGGTTATGTTTGAGTCATAGGGATTTTGGGGATGCATCATAAAACCATAGTTTGATATATTTTGTGGGAACGATGCATATTTATCAGATTTTATAAGCTATTTTGGTGTGTACACCATGGCAGTGAAGGTGGCCCCCGCTGCGGCTGGCAACTGCTGATGGCCGCGGTTGGCGGATATCATTATCATGGTTTCTTTGTGTAGGTGGGTCCTTAACATGGTCATTCCTTCTTTTTGGGATACTGCTGCAATTTGTTCATTTTTGTCTTAGGGGATTGAAAGCAATAAGCAGATGGAATATTGAATCTTTCCTGTTAGCTTTAGGATGTTTCGCCTGAAGTTTTTGAGGCGTGTAGAGAAATTGCCTTCCTGTCAAAAGTCCTGCAGACGAGCCGCAGAGGATGCACAGGCATGATGCCACCATTTTTGTTCAGAAGCTAGCAAGCTTCATTTGACTCTTCAGTGTTTGACTCTTTGCAGTCAGCACCAGGTGAATGTGGATGATTCTCACTGTGTGGCCACAACGGATTACGCCAAACTTGGAACTGCGAGTCAGCAGGATGTCAACCAGCATTCACAGTGGATGCACCAAGTGCAGAGAAAAATACTTGTGACGGCCAGCTGTGAGAAACAACGCAAAGCGGGTGAAATCCTATGAAATTTGGGTTTGTTTGACAATGTAGGATAGCTGAAACCCATTATGTTTCCGGGAACATGATTATTAACATTGATTAAGCATCAATTTTGGGGGTCATTTTCGGACAAACCTAGTCTGACTGTCTGATAATTTAGCAAGAAGGCAAGAACCACCTTTGCGTTCGTTAGAACCATCACTTTGCTCGCTTCAAGCTTCAAGTTTCCATCCCCAAATGCTCCATCTCTGGAATTTTGGCGGGCATTTGCACCAACATGGCATAATATGTAGGACAATATATTGACCATAAGTGGAGCATACAAGATTCATAAGATGGGTATGTCTGGAGATCGGGTACCCCTGATTCAATTGGTAGGTGAATCCGCCACTTTGTTGTCGTTGACTTTTCGCATGCCAGGCTTTGCCCATCAGTAGCGAGGCGGTGGAAGAGACTCGACAGGCGTGGAGTTGAGTCGTCATCCCATGGGTTTATTGTTGGGCTAACAGGGTTCTATTATTACTAGTTTACCCTCTGGTAAACTAACATAACTATGGGTAATCACCATTTGTAATGGGAAAATCAACTATAAATGGCCATTTTCAGTAGCTATGTTAAATTACCAGAGGGTAATTGTTATTTGTCAATAGGGTCCTGTCAACTTGTTGGAAGGGGATCCATACAAATTGTTAACACAGTCTGCCAACTTGTTGAAAAGGATTGAAAAGGTACCTATACTATCCACGACTGGAGTAGTTTTAAACAAACCAGTAGAATGAGTTCGCACTAATTTTTTCGACGTTGCTCAGTTGGTTTCTAAACCAGGAAGAGTAAAAAAACATAATCCTTCAAAACCATAAAGAATTGGGACTTACATCAGGTCTTGCAAGCAACACAAATAGTGATGCAACATAAATAGTGATTTAATGGCGATTTCTCCAAAAATTATATACCGAGAAATTCTTGGGATATAGAACTTATAGAATCAACCTGATATGAAATTTGGATCTGGCCATGGTTAGTATACTCCCCGAATTATGGTCAATTTAATGCGGAAAATAACAATTAGCCCATTGATTGGTTGAAACAGCGGAAACCTGTGGCTATAAACAAAGATATTTACCCTCCGGTAATCAAACGTAGCAATTGGAAATCCACTATAAATATAGCTGGGAAAATCATCTATAAATAGTGGATTTTCCAGCACGCCATGTTTGATTACCAGAGGGTATGGATATATGCCAATGAGATCCAATGACCTAAAGTGTTCATTTGTTTTGGAAGCTATCTATCATTGGCCGTGGAAAGAAGAGTAGCAGCACATTTTGCACAACCACTTTGGCTAAATTGATGAATGGATCCAGTCCATGTCACCAGGGTTTCGGTTGGGGGTATTCAATGGAAATATTTCATGGGGATATTTCCATTACAATTCCCATAGTATTTTGATACTTTTGATTACCATCTGGTTATTTAACAGTTCGCTATTGAACATGGCAATTTGTACAGTTGATTTTCCCAATAAAAAACGGTAATTTTCCATAGCTATGTTAGTTTATCAGAGGGTATATCCCCATAAATCCCCATGAAGCACCTGGTCACCACCGCGGTGGACCAGGCCGTCCTCGGGGCCAAACACCTGGTCTCTGCAGGGTCTGGGAGCTCGGCGCTGAAGTCGCATCAATGCATGGCTTCTATATGGTTCGATTATGTTCGATTAGCATTTATTGGGAATATTGTATGTATAGTAGCGTCTTCTGTATATATATATATACATATGAGATGATAATGGATGATATACATGTACATATGTTAATGTTCATATCATGTTCTATGTCTATTATACATTTTGGTGACAGGTAAAACGAGATTTTAAACCATTGAGTGGAATGGGTACCAACATGGTGATACACTTGTGTCACAGAGGGCTGTTGGTTTTCCCATGTTGACTTGCTCTTTGATGCTAATTCACATGTACATTTTCAGTATATATGAGGATCATACAATTGTACATATATACATATATATATATATATACAATGCATATACATAAGCATGTTTGGACACATGCACATGTGTAGCTCAAAAAGTCTATTTATGCCTACTAGTAGCCATATCATACGTAGACATACATGATTCACGTAATGTTTCCAAATGTGCGTATACACAAATATCACAGATAGATCGATAGATTAGATAAAGTAGACAGAGTAGGTAGAGTAGGTATAAATCGATAAAGAGATTGATGGATCGGATCGGGTTGGATTGGATTGGACTGGATGATTGGATAAATACTGTATATTATATTATAGATGATTGATGATTATAGATTATATATATATATATTTATGTATATATATACTTATATCCAACAAGTGGATTATTAAATGATCTATAACAGAATAGATAATCATAGACAATAGATATACCGTCGAGCAATCATCTATATAGATATATAATAATGTATAGATGATCAGGGATAATTGTAGATGATGATATTGGATATCCATATCATCCAGTGGATTGTTAGTTAGATAGACCTTTTGTGTTGTCCTTTCACTGCCCTGGCGATCCCAGGGCCACCGTGGCGCTGCCGCGCGGCGTCACTTCAGTGCTCCGCCACGCCTTGCGCCGCCTGGCGACAGACAATGTGGATTTGGCCGGCACAATTTGGGATTTTATGGGGTTTGAATGATTTATTTGATTTATATACATGAACCCTGAGTGGTAGAGTCCTGTAAAGATACTCTGGATGCGTGGAGCAGATGCAAATACTCAATATCAACCACAGTTATTTGTGAAAAATCCTCCCCAAAACATTAAGACAGAATCGTCGTATCCTACTAACATTCAGTGAGAACTTTAGCATGTTCTGGCTCTTTCTGTGGATTGCATAGGCTTAATTACTACAATTAAGATTTCAGTCTGGGGATACAACTGGCCCAACAGAAATTAGGGAAATTATCAACCATAGACTAGATGTTGTTTGCCAAAGGCTGGTTGGTTTGTTTAATATAAAGATGGGGATTTATTTAACCAGGCTGCAGCTTGAAATTCACAAACATGAATCAACAGGGGTTGTATTGCACATGATAGACGCCATAATTTCAGTATATTTCAGTGGTTAGGAACAAGAATGAAGCACGTGGTGATTGTAGCCATGGTTGTAAATGATTGAGAAGAAGAGAACTGTGGAATCAGTTTAGGGGATTCACCTGGACATGGATTTGGAGTGGTCTCAAAGTGGGGTATACCCTCTAAACAAGTGCACGGTCAGTCAGAGGGACAATTATTGTCTTTCAATCATAAACCATGGGGGTCATTGCCTTATCTTCAAACAGCGCAATTCTTGAAGATTCCGGAGGGGTGTAGCTGCAACAGGCAGTCAGATAGATAGTATTCGATAAGTAAACAAGCCGCATCAACCAATGAGTCAACCCATATCAGAATTTGACCCTTGCATCCCAGTGCTAGGTATGGTTGCTCAGTCTGCCTGAGAGCCAACAGATGAGAGCGACAGGGAGAGCTGATTTTCAAAAGAATCTGGGCACAAAGAAAGGCACGACTGGATCCAGGTTGAATCAACTCCCATGGCTGGAAAATCCCACCTTTCGATGATGGGTCCACAAGGCGCACGAGATGCCTCAAATCTCTTGAAATCGCAATGGGTTTTCTCCAAAACAACATGTGAAACGTGTGTCAGGAAATATCAAACATGAGATAACCTCAAATAGTTCACATCCTCAAACTACTTTCAAAATACCAACTCAAATATGTCATCAGGATGGCTGAAGGGAACATTTACAGGACCCCCCCCCATATTTCATGGGAAAATCCATGCTTTCCCGTGAATTTCCCTCAAACCAACCCAAATATAGTGGTAGTCTCTTGGACTCTTCTGAAGCCATGAGATTGTGCGCTTTCTTTGAGCCCAACATCTTGGTCTCCGAAGGAGAAAGTTTTCAGCAACAGATGGATGCCGGGCATGTGGTGTCTTGCCATGGCCATAGTTTATGATTTGTACATCATATTCAATTCATACATTCACTAAGTGAATATAACATATATTAATATTTACATAACCAACAGGATATTCTGCTCCATGTACAACACTTCCACCTTGACATGAACATGTATATTAGAAAAGACATAGACCAGCCTCAAAACCCTGGTTCAGTTGTGGATTTGTTCATTTGTCCCATTAAAGGTGGCGTATTCGAAGGGGAAAAAAACACTATATCCTGTATCCTACAAGATCAACCGGCGTAACCAAGAAGAACCGACACTTGAGACACAATCATCTGGGAGGGACATAGGTTTTCCAGCGGTTGTGGGCTGGAATCAATTATAGGTGAGTTTCATGGATATAGGTTGGCCCAAAATGGGGAAAATGGCAGTTCTAATGTTTTGATATGTTGTCATGAATTAAATAAGGCTTCAAACCATTGGGTTTTGGAGAATTATATACCATATTTTCCGAAATACCAATCTCCGACTATGTTGAGAAGCACAACTTGGAAAGCGTTCTTCGTCGTTTAACTCTGTCGAATAGATACAGGACATAGGTGGACATACGTGGACATGGGAAACACTCAGTTTTGCTAGGCCCCACTTGAATTACCATCCGGTAATCAAACGTGGCAATTGGAAATCCTCTATAAATGGTGGATTTTCCATTGCCATGTTTGATTACCAGAGGGTATGTTTCTTTTTAGTTTGTTCCGGTTCGGAATTTGATGCATCACATTCTGGCTGCGAGGTAGCATGGCACGCATGGCACGGTAGAATCCGACCTGTTGCGACGTGTTCATAGTTGAGTCTCACCGTAGGATGAAATCAGCGCATTCGCAACAAAATCAGGTAGCCAGGTGACTGGCGAGGCTGCAATTCAATGGAAATAGCCAAACAACGTTTGCATGGAGAGAGCTTCATGGTTCTTGATTTCGCACATTTTCAGAAGCAGGTAATCCCATCCTCCAAGCCTCCAAACATATTGAATTTCCCCCTTGGCCCCCCAAAAATGAATAGGGCCACTGCTAAGATGTGAGTCTTTCATGATCATTCAACTTCTTAGTCCCTCTTAAAATCATTTATCCCACTATATTGTACTTTATTCCCATTCTATTGCCATTATTCCTGTTCTATTCCCATTCTATTCACATGAGTTCTATTCTATTCCAAGTTTGAATCAGATCTCCCCCAGGTTTTTTCCAACCCCAAGGCGCCCCTGTCGTTGAACCGCGCCCGCGTAGGTCTTCTTTGAGGAAGGCATCGAGTGGGTGAAGCTGGCGAAAGGCGCAAAGGCCTATCGCAACCGCAGCAAAGGAGAGCAGGCACCAAGGGGGCAGGGGGGGATCGTCCACGGCTATTGGATTATATGGTCCATGTATTTATGGGACACATATCAACATATAATATAACATGGAACACAAGGGAGAATCGTGATATTTATGGAAAAAAAGTGGAGCATATGGAGCAACAGTGAGATATCCACATCAGTGGTTGGTGATATAATTCTCATAGGATTTACAGTGGGAATACCAACGATCAACCCCAATATAGCTACAGTACATAATTCCACTGGCATATTATATAGGGGAGGGCTGGTAAGTCACCAAAATGAATGGGAAGCCACGCGGAAGTGCTGACGCAAATTAGGACCAAACACCAAAGTGCTAGTTATCCTGGGTGTTTCTCATCTTAACTTTTGGTGTTTTCAATGATCTGACACCAAAGTATACAATTAGCTCCCAAATCTTAACTAGCTCCCAAATTAGGACCAAACACCAAATTGTTGATCCCTAGCCCAAGATGTTCATAATTCCCCATTTACACCACTACTACAACGAGTACAATGGCATCAGCATGGTTATGATCATTAATTACGTCAACTAAACTTTGATTTGTGTCGCTTTCGATCGCAGTACGAGAGCTGAAGGAGTGTAAAGTATGAGCATTGCGATACATGGATGACGTAATAGCTGTGAGCGAATTCAAGGAGAGTTGTATTTCATTGAACTGAAAGGAGAAAAGGCAAATGTATTCACGGGTCGTAAATTGATATAAAATTAACAGGTTACGTAATAACATAAAAAACATGGTTGCTGGGAGCTGATAGATAGCAGAGGTAACGTTATTGAAAGCGGCAATTGTTTCTCATCTTAAACCAAATCTCAAGTCTGGCTTTTGGTTTATGGGTACTTGATGGTACTTGATGGTACTTGCATTGTGCTTGCATTGCATCGGGGCCAGGGATCGTCATGGAAGACTGGAATGACGTTCCTGACCTTCAAGTGGAACCTTTGAATGAGTTTTGGATGAGAATGAGTACCTTGTCCGTTGCATGATCGTACTTTGGCACCACACAAAATGCTCAAACAGTTGTCGGTTTTGAAGAGATTCTGCATAGCTACCGCAGCAAGCTGCGCTTTGGGCTGAACATCTCCCGATTTCTGTGGCAGTGGAAACTTGGCAATGATTGAGTCGGGTAGCATCATAGGCTCCACTCAATCACTCGGCCAGTATCGCACCAAGTGCTTGCCCTTCATTCAGGCTGGCGCGAGCTTTGTTACAGCTGCACCCAGGATGTCCCCGCAGGGCTAGCGTGGTCCAGGTCCGATTGTATGACGCCGCGCAAAAATTGACCGGTGACAGCGGGATCCCCTCTAGCTGATGCAGTCAACAGGACCTTGCTGGATGCCGGCTGCAGGAGAAGGTACCGGAGTGCCCGTAATATCCCATAAATTAAAACGACTAAACTCTTCGATTTCAAAATCGATCAGATTCTTTTGTCAAAATCTGAGGGAAATATTGCAAACATTGTTATTTCGAAGACTTTTTTCATTTCAAAATCGATCGCACTCCTTTTTCAAAATCTAATTGAAATAGTGCCTGTCAAAATGATTTCGAAGCTTTCCCCTAATATTGAATTTTCTGTATCTCCGTAATTAAAAATACCCACAATTATTGATTCTTGAAGACGGATTGAAATTTAAAAAAACAGCCCGGCCGGTGTTAACTAGTTTATTCTTAGGGAGTATAATCTTCAAATTGGACCTTGATTTTTCAATTGTTTTCTAAAGGGGATCAATTGCAAATCAAGTTGACAAATCTGAAATTTCATGAAATGTCCCAAAACGATCAAGTTGGAGGAGTTTCTTAAACAGGAGGTTGAGTAATAGACAAAGGGAATTATATAGTGCCTGTAGAAGCCTCTGCAATTTGAGAACCTGCTCAGCAATGAAGGCATGCAATGAAGACAAAGGTGTGTTTCGATAGCTTACCCAATCTTCAAAGTCAATGATCTAGATAGATAGGCAGATAGATAAATACATACAGATAGATAAACAACTTGATAAATGGATTGTCTGCTCTAAATTGCCTAGGAGGAATTCTCAAATCCGAATGACATACTTTAGTCATTGCGGCATTGATGTAGTTTACATCCCATTGGAAGGCGGAGTCCTGTATATTTAATTTACATATACAGTATATTAGTATATGAAGTGAGATAGATTCCCTGCACCTAGGCACTAGTTTTGCGTTAGTGTGCTATTAAATACTTTTACATGGCCACTAAAGTGAACCATTGCAGGCCCGATGCTGTCTTTGCCAATTGCTTTCTCTCATCTGTTGTTCCCGGTCCTGCTTGAGCAACTTCACAGTAGCCTTACTTGTGCAAAATCTCTTCGAACTGCATTGCAGGGTCGCCTTGTTTTTGGCCAGCGTCACTGACGTGAGTTGTGAAGCTATTTGAAAACATCAGCTTTTCAAGTTTTCCTGGCTCGGATAAGCGTAGTTCTGGCGTTTGATCCGCGCTAGAAAAAAAATCCCAAGAACACGCAGTTGCCCATCGGTCACCTCACTGTACTTGAAAACCCAAAAGCACTGATTGCACAGTAACGTGACAGACAGCTGGTAGCAGCAACTGGGATATGGGCTGTGGAGTTTGTGTTGTTAGACCAAAGAAAGGAACCATGCAGGGTATGATAGTGATTCCAGTAGCTCTATCAGCTCCAGCTGAAAAAGCCGCTCACTAGCGCAAGATTTTGATCAAAATTGATCTATTTCAACTTTCTTCACTCATGTTTGATGTCCGTTTGAAACAAGTGAACTTCAAAGACGGAGTCCTGTAAGTACGCAGCGAAGCGGCCGAATCTGGGAAAAGGAATTTAGAGAAGACCTCAAATAGATGGAGAGAAAGATAGATAGACAGATGGATGGCTAAATGGCTGGATGGCTGGATGGATGGATAGATGGATGGGTGGATAGATGGATATATGGCTAGATAGATAGATAGATAGATGGATAGATAGATAGATAGATGGATAGATAGAAAGGTAGATAGGTAGGTATATAGATAGATAGAAAGGTAGATAGGTAGGTAGATGGATAGATAGATAGGAAGATAGATAGATAGATGGATGGATGGATGGATGGATGGATGGATGGATGGATGGATGGATGGATAGATTAGATACATAGATAGATAGATAGGTAGGTAGGTAGATAGATAGATAGCTAGATAATACGATACATAGAAAGGTAGATAGGTAGGTAGATAGATAGATAGGTATGTTGGTTCAATCACCATGGGTGCATGGCTAGGTGTCGCTGGATTTGCGCGAAGATGGCTTCGTGGCAACGGCGCGGGGGATGGCGGTGATGGGGCATGGCTAGCACGATTCGTGGTGGGAAACGGAAGAGACATGGTTGGGTCATGGGATTTTCCAGTAATGGCTTTTTATTATTGATATATACATACTATACATTATATATATTGATAGTACAACCATTATTATTGATATACATATTATTGATATACATATTATTCAATGGCTTTTAATTATTGATATACATATTATATACACATACATTGGGTAGTACAACCACCTACAATCACCAATCAACAGAGGTTTAGCAAACCTGGTCGGGTGGGGAGCCCGTAACCGTAGGGTTTCGATGACTTATGTTGCGAGATTTCAGGGGAGACGGCTTGGGATCAAATTGACAGATCAACCCAGTCAGTGATATATAAGTACGTATGGGTGTCTACATTTTTGCAAAAAAATGCAACTATTCATAATGGCGACACTGTTGATAAACGACTGGAATATCCTGGCCCTATGTTCAGACAAACCCTTACATTCCCACGAATAGAACATAGGAATGTGGGATATCACCCCAGTTACAATCCTCAATAGTGGAGTCTGCAAAAACATAAGTGATTGTAGTAACTTGGATAACTCCAGGACGATCACAGGCGGGTATCCACATTGAGTCTACCTTAACCAGCGCATTCTGATTTTCTCAAACTTCAGATCCGTGAGAGCCAGTCGCTCGTTTCTGCCAGGTGGTGCCGTCGCAGGGACAACAGTTGCGGAAACAATCGGCGGTTGGGGACCTCAGCCGTCACCTGCTGGTAGGTGTGGCGATTTTCATTGGGGGAAACTGAGGAACCCCTGGATTTGCACGGCTACTGATGTTACATTTTTGGACAGAACCATACAGAAGTGGACTTCCCGTATTCACCATTTAAAAAGCCGGAAAGAATTGGGTTTGTTGATTTGTTCTTGATTTGACTTGTTTTTGAGCAATCCAAGGTGTTGCGTCACGTTTGAACGCACATTTTATTGAAGGCACCCAAATTCCTGGTGCAACTCTTTGATGGTCTCAAGGTACAATTCTCCAGCTAAAAACCTCTGGCCTCTGGACACCTTTTGCATGTCCATTGTTTTTAATCCAGAGTGGTTGGTTACAAAAAATGGAGGATTCCCCTCCATGGTGAATCAATTTCCCCTCCATGGTGAATCAATGGGAGTTGGATAGTTGTGACTCCGCTGCTGTTACTCGCGCTTGAATTGGAAAAAAAGGATCCACAATTTATTCAGCATAACAAGCCAAAAAGATACAACCGCTATTTGATCAATATTTTTATGACGACTTTATTGTTCTACCTCTATGGGAATTATATTATATCATATTAGTAATGTTTGCCTAGTTTTTTTGACTGGTTTTGTTATTACAGCGTTTACTCCACCTGTGCAGAAAGGGTCACCTTGCCATGATCCTCGGCTTTCGACATGGTCGCGAGGTGCAGCGTTCCGAGGATCCAGGGGTTTTGTCGAAGGAGGTGATTCAAGAGGTGCCGGGCAGGGCGATTTCTCGGAGGGACTTGTTGGATCTTGTTGGATCAGTGGGCCAACAAGAATGAGCCATTAGACATAGCCGCTTAGCCACGCACTGTTGATATCTGTTGATTGGTGGATTGCGATAGAAAATGATGGAAGAAATGGTACGGAATAGATGGACAAGTCCTGGACAAGTATATTTTGAAAAGTGGTGGGAAAAATTAGGCTATCCAGTGGTTGGGAGGGGCTATAACCTAGAAAAATCAAGATTGCTGGAAGCAATCATGATAGATATCTGGTCCACTGGTGAACGTTTTTGTGTCTATCCAGCTACGAATGGGAGAATCCATGAATGGAGGACTTACTAACCAAGTTCATTGATCAATAGCATTTGTCCAGCAGGGTCAATAAACCCCCGGTTGACTGATTAGGAGGTACCCGTTCAAATCAATTTGTTGTGTAATCCATCTATATCCATCTAGTTTGAGAACACCCCTATCAACAGACTGTTTTTGCTTCAAAGAATCGGGGTTGACATTATCCGCAATCCAACTGTTTGTGATCAAAGTGCAATTAACTATCAAAAGTAGGGACTCAACCAATGCATGATGGACATGTGTTTGTCCAAAACACATGTACTTCAAAATTGTGTTTTTCCCATTTACATGAAGCAACTTTGGATACACCTGATTTCAGGACAAATCCATCTACTTGTACCTACTGATGTACCTTTCTTGGATGACCTCACCAATTTTCGGGTGGTCAGCTTGGAAACTTTGGTACCAGGGAATTCAACCTTGCTTGTCAGTTGGATAGGATTTTCCCGCTGAATTTCCGATTGAGAACCATGGTTTTCAGACTTAGTATGGCTCAAGTGAATTCCCAAATTGATGGTTGATGGCTAGTACCTAGTGGGGACTAATCATATTAAATATCACCATTGTATGGTCAAAATTAGTATAAATTCTGTACCAAACCATGGTTTTAGAGTGGTGTTCCATATGACCCGGGAATGTTCACATCTCAGAATTTATGATCGTTCCATTAGATCCCAGCTACATCCCATAGAATCCGACCATTTTTCGTGGTTGCCCGCTGGTAAACTAACAGTTCGCTAGGGAAAATCACCATCTTCATAGGTGAATCAACGAACTAAATGTGTCATACCATAGCTTCATTGGATTGGTTAATGGGAAAATTTACAGGAAACCCCTATATTTGATGTGAAAAACCATGGTTTCCTGTAGATTTTCCCTTCAAACGATCCAATGATAGCTGGTTTACCAGAGGATACAGTGCCAGTTTTCAGCCGCATGTTTCTATGTTTCCAGGTGATGGGAATGAGCTCAGACCCAGGCAATGTGGAATGGGAACATCCATGGGAGAATGGACATATTTGATGAATGTGAATGGATGTTAGTGGATAACGGACATTCACGGATATGAATGGATATCAAATTGACTGATGGTATCCAATGGTGATTCAAGCCATAAACATCAGAATTGAAGAAAGATGGTGATTTTTCCAGCAACATTGGGGACTTGACCAAGAGAAATGGCAATATTTTACCACTAACGTGTGGGATTGATCCACAACAAAGGGGCATCGTGTCGCACGTGAGGATTCTAGCGGTTGTTGAGAATTGATGGAGAGCTGGATGGCAGTTTCTTCGATTTGCCCCGGCTCAACTTGAGAGCTGAGGACACTTCCCTGTGAAGAGCATGGGTTGTTCCAGCCCTTTAGGCAAATGATAGCCACAAGGGTGGGAAATATTGGCCGTTTTCGCTCTTGATCTACTCGTCTTTCTCTGTTTTTCCCAAACGCATGTGGGGTGTTGGGAGATTGCTCAGCCATGCCTGATTACCAGATGGCACCTCGATATCAGCACCGCCCAAATGGTTACTGGGGAAGATGATCAACGATGGCATTCAAAATCCATTCCTGAGGTGTAGAGGACTTAAAAGTTTGGTTGATGTTCTCAATTCTCAGCTGCAATGATTAGAAGGGGGGCCAAATTAGAATGGAATCTCCCATGTAATTAGTAAAAAGTCAGCTCCGACGTCTTCCATGGATGAAGACATGAATCCATGGACGACCATCCATGACTTGACGGTAAAATCCAGCCATGTTCTAGTCGAGTTCAAGGCATGACACGAACCGAGCTTCGCGTGACGTTTACTTGGCTCCGAGGTGTTGTTAGCCCAGAAATTGAAACTGCCCGCCCTATGCCATTGTCAAGACGTGGCACGTTCCCTCACAGGGCAAATGAACAAATACTTCAATGGGATCGGTTAAAAACTGAGGTCATCCTAGAATGATGCCACATCAATGACACATTTTACACCCAGGTACTGTACAAAGAATTGCACTTCAACGAACTCAGCTGCAGAAATTTGAAGTTTGGAATTTTGACTCACGTTCGAGATCATTTTTCTAAATGTGTTTAAACAGTGATCTTTTTATGCTCAAGATTTGAAGAGAAACTGAAAGTTTCAGGGTTTCTGCGTATTCAACGCGTCGCCGTGCGACGCGAACCAGCGCAGCGCACGAGCGGCACGTTGGTCCGTGCCACGCGCCGCAGGCCGGCTCCGGGTACCTGTTTGGTGCGATCACAGGGTTTTGTCCAAAAATCTTGGGAAACCTTGGGTGGGTAAAGTACTTTAATGCTTCGGGGTTTCCATAAATGGTGGTACCCCTATGAATGGATGGTGTATAATGGCAAATCGTGGAAAATCGATGAAAATCCTTGTAAAATGGATGATTTGGGGGGTACCCCTTTTTTACGAACCCCCCGAATTGAATCTTTCGCTGCAAGTGGGAATTTATACGAATCCAATAAACCATGCTATAATGCTATATATAAAACGATTTTCTGTGCTGGGCAGCCAAGATTGGCCATGGAATGAATCCGGTACCAACGGATCCACTACATTGGTCGTTTCTTGTGTTGAACCATCTGGGGGATCTGTTGATCAATTCGAAGCATATTCGAATCCGAATATCTTCATTCTTGCACTTTGGGGATCACTTGAAACCTCTAACCAAACAACGGTTCTCTGCTCTGAAGATCTATTTGGAGAAGATATGTTCATTTATTTTCATTTATTTTCCAAATGCCCATGGTTCAGAGTGCAGGTTGCAGGTGCCGCTTTGGGATCCTACACTCCGCTTTGGGATATCCGGTTGAATGATAGTGACCTCACTGTGACGTCACTGGAATGATGGTTAGTAAAGGAAATTATCCCAATATAGCCATGTTTCAGGTGCAAGATTTGATCGAGTTTAGAGAAGTGGAGGTTTGAAAGCTGACCTTGGTGGCTTGACATGTTCCATCCAGATGAAGAATTCCACGTTTGAAAACGACCCCAAATAGTTGTTGAAAAGTCGGAAGCCAGGAAAATATGGTAAATATCATCGAACTACCATGCTGGAAACACGTTTCTATCTTCTTGGGGTTACTATACACTATACTAATCTATACTATCGACCGGCGAGCAAGCATTCGCGAAGGAAGACATCTCAGGGAAACGAAGAAAAGCAATGTTTTTTTTGTGTTGCACGGAAAATCCAAGGTGATAACGGAAAATCCAGATTCCCATAGATTCCCAAATATTCCCAATTATGTGGAGAAACATAGCAGGAAGCGAAGCAGGCACCAAAAGCAAAGAACCTCCTGCTGCCTCCAGCATCAGCAGCCACCATGTGCATTTCTTTACAGGGGCCCATCCGAGACTGGCCATGATGCCCATCTTCACGGAATGAGAATCCACCCCAGACGAGGACAACACCATCTCTAGGACACCATAGCCCCCATAGCCTGCCCGCAGCACCAAGATGGTTTTGTTCGACATTCATTGTGGGTGTAGGGCAAAGTGATGGGAGCCCAAACATATCATACATGCCGCACAAAAGGTTGATGTTTGGACTTCAGGTTTGATTTATGTCCCCATGTCAGGGCCACCAACTCCCAACAGATCTAAAAGTGCAGATGTTTCCTCTGTTTGCAGTCGAGGTTGTGAGTTTCTTCGAAGGTGCAACCATGGTTCGGGCGACCCAATCACGGCTGGGCGGCTGGGCCGGAGGGCTGTAGGATCGTCCCAAGATGCCCCAAGTGTATTAGCGACTGCGTGGCACTGCGTAGTCAGGAATGTGGTTTATTACTGAACTGTCATCTCTGACCATATTTCTTTTTTTTGGAACACTTCAGCAAATCTAAGCTTTATCCACATATACATATCCCAGTTTATCTCTATTTGGGTTCATTAAACCTTTGGGGTTCCAGATGGAAAAAACGGCTTCTCCACTGTGTCTCCACTAAGATTTCCCAACAAAAGGGAGGATCCCCTGATTCATTTGATTGGGAAACAGTGTCTTGCAAGAATCAAGACTGGGTCAAACCTGGAATAGGTACGTTAAAGGTACGTCAACACTCAATACTTTGGTCCTTTGCTATACATCGATATCTATATAATTCTACAAATCATTTTCAAACACATGTTTTTTTGTTTGCAGAGGCCGATTGAAGCCTGGCCATGATGATAAAGCATGTGATATCCCAATCCATGGCCCCGTGTTTGGAAACATGTGGAAACATGTGATTGTCAGATCACGATAAACCTTGGGATACACTACACTAATCCACTTGGCATTTAAGATTGTTCTCAATGAATTTGTTGATATGCTCGATCCAATTTGCTAAAACATGATTTTGATGATCTTGGATATTATATGATATATGGATATATACATATATATATACAGATACAATAGACTATATACATTAACCATTATATGAATAGCAATTATCATCCATTTTACAACCATTTTCTTCCCGACATTGTTTGTTGCTGGTTAGGCCACGCTGAAGGCTTGGCTGGGCAACTGGCAGGGCGAAAGACAGGAAATTGGGAGGTAAAACGATAGTTGAAGACAGCAGACATTTTGCAGGAATTGAATGGGTGTTTTAATGGATTGTTTAAGGATTATTTCATGGGTATTGATGGATTTCAACCTTGATTTGCATGGATATTTGGGATTTGACCAACTAACAGTGGCGGAATCATGGAAATAAGGCCTACCAGTTCTGCGTGTTGGCAGAAAAGGTGAATGAGGCTAAGAGCTTCCCATGGTGCTTCTTTGAAATGTTCTTCACCCGTGCCTACATGAACTACGATGGGACTTGGGATTGGAACGGTTCCAAAGAGACCCTGAAAATCGTGAAGATTCTTGAAATCCCGCGACCCCTCCAAGAAGCCTGAAGGGTATAATGGAGACCATGGAGACCTACAAGTTAAGCAGTGCCAGATTGACAATGAACCATTGTAAAATGACAACGGACCATTATAAAAATGACAATCCAATCAGTTTTGCTTCAGAACTGATTTGTCAGATAGGCACAGTGGCACTATCGCATTGGCAAGGGCCCTTGTCCCAGCCAGCAGAAATTGGCGACATGATGAGAACTCGCCTTAAGATCGCTGAAACCACGTTCTACCATGTTAAACCATGTGAAGCCTTTGGGACTGCCTTTATGTTTGATCCCGATGTCTTCAATTCCCGAGACGTGCGACGGATGCAAACTGCAAACGGATCACTTCCACCACCTTGAAGATGCCCGTGCCATTTCAATGGAGGATGATAAAATGGTTCCATTCTGTAAGGTGGTGCCCCCCAATTTACAAGTTGGTTTATAAAGCCATATAAACCCCATGAACAAAAAGAATCTAATAATGCATCGTAATATCTATATCACAAATCTTAGCCCCTGTTGATTATCAACCAAATGAGCTAACGACTTGGGGCAGCACTTTGTATAAATATTGGAGAGGTTCAAGCATGCTGCTGCCAACAGCCATTCCTGCAGACAGGTAAACCCTTCCAAAAATGATGGCCGGAAAACTAACTATCAAGAATGCTGGTTTTGCTGGTTCTCGCAACGCCCCCCAAAATAGAAACTTATGTAAGTTTAATTGTGCCACTTATTTCGTAGGATTTCATGATTTCTATCTTTTTTGTGCTTGCCATACATCTTTTACTTTCTCCTCATGAATCATTGCCAATTCTAGCGGGTGGACAATCGTGAGCGTCATCCTTCCGGTTGGAGGGGATTACATCTTCTCCATCCAAAGGGTTCTTGGGAGGTTGATCCCATCCTACATTCTTATCGATTCCCAGTGTTCGAAGGTAAAACCATCCCCCTGCTTGGGTCAACCTTCGCTGAATACTTCAACACTTTATTCGAAGGACTATAAATTGCAATTTATACAAATCTGCTAAGAGTTTACTTTTAAGCTGGATATCTAGGATAACATATTCACCATTAGATCATATATAATCATATATATATATATATATTCACCATTGGATCATCGCATACTTCCCTTGACGGATCATCCCCGTGTTTCATCTTTCGCAGCTTGGTTGGTGATCACCAGGTGCCACCCGCTCCAACGATGAGACCGCGGCCACCCCACAAGGCCGGAATTGCTAAGTTGGTAAATGGCTTGTGGGAAATACCTGAAAACTGATGAACACAACTAGAATTGATGCATTTAACTATAGGATTAACACATCTTAGTATACATTATCAAGCATATTTGTTCCATGATCTAGTTGTATACCTGCCCAGACACCTAGTTTCCCTCAATAACATCACTGTTAGGTTAAAGGCTTTATGGTTTAGGGCTTTAGGGTTTAGCTGTTTTAGCGGTCAAAGTTTTTCTTTGATTGTTTCATTAAGCCCCATTAACCAATTCCACATACCTACCAAAAACCTAGTTGTGTTACTTGGCTAAGATGGTTTTGTTCGTGCCGTCGGGCTGTCGGATTTGTGGTAGATCGAACTGGTTGCCCTCCAACACAACTACGGAAAATGGCCCATTTAGTTGGATGATTTGCCTATGAACAAACAGATTTTCCATAGAGCTACCTTAGTTTGCTGGAGGTGAATGGGGGTGAAACAAACAACTTCGCAATTCAGAACTGAGACACCACGACAGCAGGGGACAGCGAACTTGGCTAAATATCCCTTGGAACTGAACGGTAATGGGGACTGAACCAACAAAGAAGCGCTTGGCGAGAACCCGTTGGATCTCCGTCGTCTGGAGTGGCTGCCAGCGTGGTGGGTGGATACAATTCGGGAAGTGGATAAGCCGCCACCCCGTGCAGGCCATGAGCGGGGCTCAGTGTTGACCTGGGATAAGGCTGGTTGGCAGCTGTCGAAGGACCTTCCGATGATGCGGCCACCGCGATCTAAGCCGATGTCTCGTCGTGTCTTGGATCCGCTGCCAGTTGCACCTCCATCTTTACTTGAGGTCGCAGAGCTAGCACATGAGCTTATCGGCTGGACCTGTGAGGCATGGTCTGGTGCAGCAATTCCATCCTGGCTGGATGTCAGAGCTGCAACACAAGGGACCAATCAGTTCACAACATTGGATGCCATACGGCATGGGAACACCGTTCCCATATCGAAAGTTGCGTCCTCGGAGCAACCAAGAAAGATGGTGCTAATATTTATCTCAAAATGGGGGATCCCCAAAACCATGGGTTTCAATACTGAATTTATCTAAATTTGAATGATTTGGGGCACCCCCATTTCAGGAAACTTCCATTTCTAGCTAAGATATTTTTTTTGCTGGGTATCTAAGTGTGGCCAGGATTTCTTTTCCCATGGATTGTCCCGTGTTCTTGGTGTGTTCAAAGGTTATCTTTTGGTGGTTCAAGAAATCGATGGGAAGTGTTCATCGCGAGCTTTCTACCACATGGAAAAAACTGTTGGGACATACCCCCGAGTTGTATTATAACATATATATATATATGTATGTTCATCCTGAAGTAGGTAGAATGTGTTAGTGGCAAACATTTGCAAACATATTCGCAGTTTAGTTTTTACTTTCCTGATTCTATCTACTCCAGGACGATTGCAGTATATATATATACATACAACAATAATATAAGGTAATCAGCCACTTGCATCCATACAATCAGGGGCCGTCGAAAAATGAATAGATCCAACTCTAAACCAAGGTTTTGTTTGGGGGGCATTCAATTTTAGCGGACTGGATTTGCTTTTTAAACAATATATTATTATTAGGTTTTCAATACTTGACTTTTAGTGAATACTGAACACGAAACATTAAAGAAACCATCATTAACACTTAACACTCAATATGTTGTTATTTTTGATATCTTGTAATAACATCTCCACCTATGGTTAAAGCACCTATTATCAACACCTAATATGTTGGAATTCAGCCCCTTTTTTGAACCCCCCAAGGGGCACCGGTGACATTTACCAGGTGCCGTCGCTTTTGTATTTGGATGAGGCCGCCATCACAACGCCGCTTGGCAGAAATCGTTGGCAGAATTACGGAGGTGTGTCTTTCTTAATGACTAATCATATTATATAATATTATATGATAGAAATAAGAATACGATAATAATGAATGGAATAAGAGGGAACTGTAATCATGGAATAATAATACTGATCTGCGGACAATATTAAACCATATTAAACCATTATTTATTAGGTAGACCGTGGGTATTTAATGGGGATAATTATAATCATTCGGTAACAATGGGTGATAAAGGGGAAACATATGTATATATATATATATATCAATATAGCATACCCCAAACATTTTTTTTCATGGGAAATTTTGAGGTTAAGCCAGTTGATGGAATGGGGGGTACCCTATTTTCAGACAAACCCATGCGGTTTTTTCAGGTGGTGCCCACAAGCGAACGCACTGTTGGTTTGTGAATCCATCATAGTCAAAGTCTCTGCGTCCCAGCTATGAAGCATGAATGATGGGAAAAATTATAGTGACTTCATAGCTGATGACTTCACTGCTATCATTTATAGTTACTATGATGGGATAAATTACTATGATTATAGTCACTATGATGGGATAAATTATAGTAATTATAGTGACCTCACTGCCTCACGACGTGATGCGTGTCGAGACCCATTGTAAACAGAAAAACGAGCTCTCAAATTTGATCTGAACGAAGAAGTGCTTGCAGACAAAATGACAGAAGCACTCGCTCCACTGACCAAGCCAATGGTCTGGGTCTCTTCAAACAAAAAAGAAGCAAGAACAAATGCGAAACAAGAACATCTTGAAGAATAGATCAAAACCTTCTTGGCTGCATGACTGATGTAGTTGCAGCCAGCATCCCCAAAATACATGATCAGGCTTCGTACAAGAAATGGACCCACTCCATGTGTTAGAGTACAAGAACCTACGAGATGGAGGGAGAGATGCAATCATGTGAAGGTACGGTGCAAAATGAGTTGGCACCGCAATTGCTGACTGATGTAGACGAGCGCTTTTGCAGCATAAGGTGAGAGAAACAATTGCAAGACCGAAAGCAACGAACAGCATCATTGATGTTGAAGCCGGTCCTGACCACGTGGATTTGAAAGCTCAATAAATCACAGATGTCCTTTTTCCAATTGGTTGCGACTGATACACCGTTGACCCCATCAAACAACCAATGGGTGAATCGTTGGTTCACTGGTGCTTTTGTGGTGCTAAAATGTTGAAACATGGAGCACTGTTGCGACATCAAGCAACTTCAGACTTATAGGAATCAGTTCATCCCTTGGTGATTGTTTGATCCCAAATGAGCAGTGTTCAAAACCCTTGTTGGTTGATTATGAACTATGGGGTTGTACTATCCAGGAAATGATATTGCGATAATCGCAATCTGCGAAATAGTAAATCCGTTCTTAACCAGCGAGTATAAAGGGATGACGCAACGTGGGTTTCGCAGCCAGTGCTCAACTGGTAGAACACTGGTTGCCCTCCGTAATCAAACGTCGCGTGCTGGCAAAATCCACCATTTAGTTCGATGGTTTTCCCAGCGAACTAAACCTCCATTTATAGTTGATTTTCCACATGTTCTTCCGATTTTCCGATGATTTTCCCATTAAGCACCAGTAAATTAGCAGAAAAGACATGGAAAGCCCATGGGAAACAAAGTAAATTTCAATCTTGATAAATGGAATTATGAACGCACAAATGTCATGTCATGTCATGTTATGTCATGATCACGGTCTGGTGTAGTTTACATATTGGAATCTCCGCGCTTGTATGTAGCAGCAACAATGGCACACACACACACACCTGCAAACAACTAATAGCTTGAAACTGTTGAAGTTTTATTGATTAGATCCAAGTGGCAAAACTTAGGCATGATATTTTATCACTACTGGTTCAGCACATTGATATGATTTTAAACACGAAACTTTGATCGACATGACGTATCAAACATGGGCATTATATCTAGGTTAACTTCTACTAGGAATCATGCTGGTTTGCAGGCAGCGTGAGCCCAAGCATGCTTGGTATATATATGAAAAAAAAAACTGATGTTATAATGATGATACCCCCAACAAATTCCAGATTTCCAACATTTCAACAACTATGTTGGGGTTGCAAATTCCTTTGGTACTTGCATCGAACCGAGCACTGTCATATCATGATGTTCTTACTTGGCTGACTTGGCTTCTGGTTTTCACTTGGCTGCTGGTTCTCAACAGATTGCACCTTTTTTTTACATCCACCTTTAAACATCTTTAACATATCCGAAAAAGACACATCTACATCACGGCAATTGACATTTGACTCAGCCACACGTTGGGTTTCATGCGGGATTCACCAAGAAATGACAGAAACATAGGTAATCCATGTATTATATCATGATTCTGTTAGATATCACATATTCATAATATCGATTGGGGGATGATCCAACTATAATCAACCATTAAAAATGGCTGGACATCGCCGAGGAAAAGCATGCTCGACAGCACTGAGGAGGACAGCTCACCAAGACGCATGGGGGTCGGGTTTTTTTCAACCTCTGGTAATTTCAGGGGAAAAGAATGGTTTAAAATGGTTAATCATGGTTCGTCAGCAATGGCTAAAAATGGTTATATAATGATGTTTGATGATGGTTAGTTTACAATGGTTACGATCATGGTTTTTACAATGGTTAGTGGTGGTGATCACTGAAATGCCACCCTCTGGTCATTTGTTACAGTTTGCGAAAGCCAGTTTGCTAGGTATAAAACATATTATTTTCCATAGTAAACTTTTAATTTTTCAGATGGTACTACTTTGTTTTCAAACATATTTCAACCATTGGTTGAGTATTTGACTTGCTAGTCCCCAACTGACTCCTGGTAGTCAGATGGGTTGAAACCAGTCTACACCAACCAGATAAGGGTTGACTGTGGTCTGTTACCTTTTCAAAGGATTCTAAAGGGTTGGTGGTGATTGGAGAACTGAAACGAGTTGATGCTGGTTCGTAGCCAAATAAGGTCGATGAAGTTGATGATTGTTAGCAAACCAATGTTGTGATGTGCAACCTTTGCTACCGACTAGTAATCCAAGAAGGGTTGGTGGTTGGGGCCTCAAAATGGGTTGATAGTGGTTAGTACCTCAACAAGTGCCACCAAAAACCATATTCAAATCCAACGATATATGAATTCATACAACATTTTAAGGAGGGCTGAATATTTCATATAGTTCCATCCTTCAAACTCCAAAGATCATTTGATATTAGGCTACTAACCACCATGAGCCCTTATCCACTATCAACACTATCAACCGTCATTAAGCTACAAATTATGGGTAATCTTGTAATTAGTTCGATTTCATTAAACACCCCACAGCTAGTCAAACAGCAGACATGTTGTTAAACTGGTACTTGAATAGTTCCAGCTTTCAATTTCCAAAGACTTAACTTAACAATTTCCCACACTATCCCAGAATTGCGCATATATTTGTTTTTGGCATTGGGTGTACTAACAATAAAGCCGCAATTTCCCACATTATCCCATAATTTCCTATCATGTCCATGAATTTCCGATACGGGTTTGTCTGAAAATATACGGTAACCCTAAATCCGGGGCAAATTAAATGGCCATGATTGGGGACATGTTCAGACTAACTGGGCCATATGTTCCCAATTTAGCTACTAACCCATATCTTCTCAGACTTTCCATGGATTTTCCGATATTTTAATACCTTTTTCTCCCATCATATCCCATCATGTCCAATACGTCCCATGAATTTCCCCTTTTTTCCCACACGTTCCATGAGAAAAATCTCGAAATTCCTTCGGATCCTCCGAGGCCTCCGAGGCCTCCGAAGCCTCTGAGCCTGGCTCCGACTGCTCCGAGGTTCATCATATCTGGTGGAAATGGTGGGATTTTTTGCGGGGATGGAACTGGGATGTAAAAAATCCATGAGAAATCCCAATTTTGGGATACAACTGGGATATAATTCCCACATATTCCCAGCATTTCCAGCGGAAAAATTAGATCCAATGATGGAAATGGTGGAATATCATTGGAAAATGGTGGAATATTCTTAATGGGATGTAAAAAATCAAATATGATGGGATACAAACACCCCCTGCTCAGGTTGAACACCAGAAACCATGCTTTAGTAGGAGATTGGAATGCATATTCAAACCCATTTAGGGTATGTTTGACACTACGGGGGATGGGTTGTGTAGAGTGATGATGTCATTGTTGAAAACAGACTACTGAGCAAGATATGGAAGCCACCAGCAACAGTACAGCCGCGATGTCCCGTAAACAAACAGCCTCTACTTGGTAGACATAACGTCCCGAAAAGCCACGTAAAAAAGCACTTCCAACCGGAGACATGTCATAAACGTTCGACTTCCAAAAGGCTTCAAATGACGAGAAAACGACATGGTAGCAAACTAGAAAGCCAAAACTTGGATCGAAAAAAGAAAATCAGTCATTTTTTCAGGTGGATATTTGTTGGCAGATTCAGGTGATTGCATGCCTGAGATGCCGCCGATGCCACCCGGCGCAGTGACGGTGGCGGACCTCGAGCGCAAAATTACAGCTGCCACACCCTGGCGCATGGACAAGGAAATCAGCCGCGGCACACTTTGGGTATTGTCAACAGATGTCAACAGATATTTGCATAAAGATGGGATAAAGGTGGAATGTTTTATATTTTTATATGGAAAACCTGGGCAGTTTACTTGGGATTTGACCAAAAGTTGAGGGGGGTTCGATGGTTTTACGGGTATAAGGGATATGATCTGGTACCCTTATAACGAACAGAATCTAATGGTATAAATGATGGATAGGATACTATGCGGGACTTAACTATCATTAGATATTATTGGGTATCAATGATTCATTAGATGTATATATTATATTATATTATATTATATTATATTATATTATATTATATTATATTATACTATATTATATTATACTATACTATATTATATTATATTATATTATATTATATTATATTATATTATATTATATTATATTATATTATATTATACCAGTAGTACCGCACAAGGCGGTGGCGGAAGTTTCAAAAATGGTAAACCTATAGGAGAGGTTCGTTGCTGTGACTGATGGATGGCAGAGCG
>BGPT01001097.1:143925-199436 GCA_003297045.1 Symbiodinium sp. clade C Y103
ACAGTGTTTCGCGACTTTCCTACCTTTTCGCACACCTGCATCTCTTCTCTTCTGACTTTCTTATCTCTTATCTTCTCTCTTCTGACTTTCTTCATCTCTAATCTTCTCACTTCTGACTTTTCTCACCTCTGCTTTTCAACTGTCCATATTGTCGGAAGTTTCACTTCTAAACTTCGTTCGATTATATTATATTATATTATATTATATTATATTATATTATATTATATTATATTATATTATATTATATTATATTATATTATATTATATAATAATCTGGATGGACATAATCTGACCGGATGGATATTATCTGGGACCTAACCAGCAAGAGAGTGGTTTTAAGCAAGAGAAATGGTGGTGCACTGGGATCTTATTGCGATATCCCCTAAAGTTCAACCTTGGATTTATATCATGGGATTACTATATAGTTGATTGGGTACTTCAGATATGTTAATAGGGATATCAACGAGGATATAACAAAGATATAATGGGGATCTTAATAGGACTGATATAGGACTGTAACTTAACCATACTTAACCCACAATTGGCTAGATAAATTGTTGGTTACATCGCATCGTATCCCCACTACATCCCCATGCTGCTTGGTTTTGTTCACCCCATTTTTGGAAGAAACCCCATGTTTCCTGCTGAAATCCCAAATTCTGACCATGCTGTTGGATAGTCAAAACTATCACAACCCAAAATATGAATAGTTTGAGCCCCCAAAACGATTCGTTTTGCAGGTCCATGGGTACCTCAATTTTGACCCATTCCCCAGCTAAGATCATGGTATGATTAATTTGACCATCAATTGCCAACAATAATGAACAGTTTCTGGTTTCCAAAGCTTGATGGTAGGTAAATGGAGTGTAGGTCAAATAATAAATATGTTGGTGAACCCCCAAGTGGGTCTGAAAATAAGGGAATCCCATCTAATCCCCAGATGTGACTACAGATTTGATCAAGTTGATTCTCATTTTCCCATATCTTCACCAATAAAATGGCTATACATTGAGAGTAACTAGGCCATTTTCAGATGATGACTATGTCCTCCTGCGCAGGTGTCCGTCTTCAGTGGCTCCAGTCTGAATGCAGGCGCCTCCAGCAGCGCGACCCATGGAAAGAGGTCTTGAGGACTGGGGAAAATGGCCATTGAATCGTGATATTGAGGCTGCAATCATATGGAATAATGGGGGATAATGTTTATGATCGTTTATCAAAGTTTATCGATCTTATTAGTTATATTTTGTGGTGATGCAATCTGAGCACGACATCCTTGATGCCTGGGCGTACATAGTATTTTTAGGAGAGGGATGTGACACAGATGGAACAAATCCCAGTTCACATTTTTCGGTTGGTACGCACAGCGGGTCGCATTTGCTAGTAAATCGACCGTGGTTGCTGGCTGTTTGAATGACCTTGCTACACTCTACAAAACTGTGAAGTGCTTTTCAGGCACTCCGATCGGGGTTGCCCTTGATTTTCCTTGAAATTGAACATGTACCATCAATAAATCTACTAAACATCTCATTAAAATATATTCAAATTGCAACTAAATTGGTGGGTATAGTATACATCCACCCCATTTTCAGAGACCATGTTCAGCTCTGGTCATCCAATGTACCAATCTCTGGATCGTCACCCCATGGAAGTAACGCCCGGGTCATTTGATGTCCTGGGTGTGTTTTCGTGTTTTTTTTCTCCCCCAGAGATGGATCTAATTTGGGAAATCTATAGGGAATATGTTTCTCCCCCAGAAGCAATGGATCCACTTTGGGGAATCTATAGGGAATATAGTTTTACTTTTATTTTTCGAGGGGAAACCCCTTCAGCTAATCCAAGATGAGGATCTAAGTGGGAAAACCCTGGATGGACCGAGTGCTGCCACTACTCCTACTTTAATCCTTTGCTCCTTTGCTATAATATATGTGTATTTACAGTCAGCTAAAAAAACATGTACAATTTGTTGTATCCTAGTCTGGCCACGTACTATCACCAACATCGCACACACACACACACGCATCACACATTGCCTGAAACAAAGAACTTCGCCTCTGGTCATCCGACAAGGCAATCGAAGAACATGCACCAATTACCAATTATGTGAATGTGTAGAAATTACCAAATTATATACATTAATGTTTATAAATTTGCCATGGGCCATAAAAATCCTGACGTTCCCCAATTTTGTTTGCACAGCGAGTCATTGTACAATCATTCCACACCGCTCACACGAAGAACTCGCGGGTAGTCCATGGGGTAGTGGGGTATGCCCCAAAGCCTTCAAAACATTGGCGAGGATTATTTTCTCAACCATCCGGGGGTGTTCCCCTCCATTTTCAGAGACCCATCTCCATTTTGCAACCGTATTTTCTGGCTGAAATTCAATGAAATTCAAGTGTTTGTTCCATGAGCATCCCCGCAAGTCTCTATATATATATATATACATAGTCCCAGCAAGAAGTTGTTTTTCTTTGACTCCATGACTCTCCTGCGGTCTTGTGCGGCAGGTGTCAGCTCATGGCTGTTACGCGCGATCGACCAACTCAACGACGAGGCCAGACTTGGACATGGAATGGGTAAGAGTTTCCCAACAGGGGCTCTACAGGGCGCTACAGGGTTGGCCAAGAAAAAATGTCAATTGTTGAAGGTGGTGAGAGAGACCAACCATCATCCCTTCCACTCCAATTTTGATGGTTTCGGGGTTTCAAGGGGTCCAAAAGAAGCCAAAATGGTTGTCAAACGAACCACATACTTGCAGGCATGATTTCAAAAATATGGATGTACCCGGAATGAAACCCTGTGGTTTATTGGGATTGAAACAACGTCAACATGGTGACTAGTAGAGCATAATAGAGCTGTAATTTCTACAGGTAACCGTCAACATCGTCAACTTCATGATTCTGCATCATCCATCATCCAGATAACCTGATTGTTTTGGGCAACTTAGAGCACCCTCGCTGGACCTTACTGTAAATGTTTGTGAATGACAGCTGATAATGAGGATATCAGCAACAATAGAACCGACTGCATGGGTACCTTGGTAGTTACTGATATTTACACTGTATTTACATGATTTACCCTCTGGTAAACTAACATAGCTATGGAAAATCACCATTTTTCATTGGAAAGTCAACTATAAATTGCAATTTTCAATAGCCGTGTTAGTTTACCAGAGTGTACTAAACAGTGAAAGACTTGCAGGCTATCTCAGACTGGCCATGTTTTCTACCATTCCGCTGCTGCCGAAAGATCAGTCCCATCCCATACCCCCATAGTAATCCCACCTTTATTGGGCCCCGATAATGAACAGATTCAATACATTTCAGCAAGATTTGTGGGCGGCGTACTATGATCATCAACCACTTAGAAAAACATGATCAACCACTTGTGTTCCCCTTTGATAGTCTGACTTTGATAGTCTAACTGTCCAACCCGTGTCATGACGTTCCTTTTTCTGGGTTGGCAATGGCCATCTTGCCATTTTTTTGGGGATGGCACCTCAGACGGCTGGTCTGGTAACTTGTTTTCTTTTGCTATTTTGATCGGGATATACCCTCTGGTAAACTACCATAGCTATGGAAAGCAACCATTTTTGAAGGTAAATCAATTGTAAAATGGGCCATTTTCAATAGCTATGATGTTAAATTACCAGAGGGTATGCCAACCAGCCAAAGTGCAAAGTATCCAGAATTGGCCTTGTTTCACTGATCAATCCTGTGCTTCAAAAAAGCAATCCTATCCCCCAAACATAGGAATACAGTAGCAAATAAAAAACAAGATTGGTATCCAAGATTCATAAACAGTAAAGAATCATATATCCATATTATACATCAGTTGTCATTATATATATACATATATGTATATATAGGGTTAGAGTATATAAAGAGCCAGCTATTTTTTTCAGAGTTCCAAGATTGGCCATGATCCATTTCGACACAACCAGGCAATAAGCCACGGGGCCAAAGAGGTTCTATTGGTCGGGTGTGGGGGTTTAAGATTGTTTAGGGTTATTTTGATGGATGTTTCAAATGGGGTATGTGGGTTTCTCTGAAAACTTGGAATTGAACCATGATTGATTGGTGTAATATATCCCTAATATCCTATTATACCCTATGGTTTTGTGTGACAAAATCAGATACATTGGTATGTAAGTCACTTAACCAGCCAACATTGGAATCATCAACCGCCTTACAGGGATATAGTGGGATATTAGTGGTGATATGGATATCACGAACCAATTGATATTTGGATTTGGACTCATCTTGAAAGGGGGATATGCTACCAACATTGCAGTTTTAACAAAAGGGAGTGATGATGAAACCTTGCACTTTGTATTGGCCTATTTTCAGATAAACCCATATTTCATGATCTTCCCAGATGCTTGGATGAACATGCAGAACTACTGTAGCAGCTATTTTGGTGGAAAACCTGGAGGTCATCTTCGAAAACTGTCACTTTGTGGGTGCATTCAATGGTTGTGAGCAGCATGATAGCTACCAACAAACCAACGCATATAATGTATTTGAGATTTTAACAAGTTATGGAAACCACAAACAAACTCAATATAAATGACGTTTTGGTACTCTTGAATTGAGAGTACACTTCTTGGAACAGGAATTGCTGCAACATATGATATCTATGCATATCATATTATATGTCTTATTTGTATACATAAATATATGTATATATATATATATGATTATATAATATATATATATATATATATACATATACATATATATATATATATATCATTGCCGTTTATATATCTATGTATAGGTATATACATATATACATATACATTTCCAGCTCAACCAAAGTATTAAAGGATATGCAAGGTCGCCCCTAACATGACTGACTTCCTCACCGTTTACCTGGTGCAGGAAGTACTTTCCCAAAAGTCAAATCATTCGGGAACTAGCCTGAGGTAATGCCCATTTTAGGTAACCACGAGTGAAGATCATGTAGCCAGAAGGTGGATGTTGCATTCTTTTGCATAATTCAGGGCGTCGTTGCACTTTGCCACTGAACATATATTGAAAACATGTTGAAGCTGATAGTGATTAAGTGATTTGCCTCCAACATGAGGATACTGGATACCGTAACATGGCACTTTTTAAACGGGTAAAGTGATGATCAACGGACAAAGCCGTATGAATCATAGAATCGGTGAAGCTCCCCAGTTTTGATAGCAAACTTGGTGAACGGTTCACTAGGGGAATTCTATATGGTTTATTGTAGATATAACGAACTACTTCATGGGGGTTATAAACCGAGATGGCCATCTTGTAATCACAGCAGGAGGTTCCATGGGTTTCTGCCGCGCAGATTCACCGCTCAAGCTGAACTGAGTGCAAATTTTTGAAATGCAGACCGTGGACCCAGGGATTCCCTGTGGTCGCGCTTGGAGAATCATCCCAGTGAGCAGCTGGTCAGATTAAATTTTCGTTTCGGATTCTTGGGCTTCTCGTTTGGTAATCTAACATACAATGTGGGGCCCCCCAGTTATAAGTTATTTTATAAACCCCTCTAGCTATAGTTATAACTACCATAAACCATAGTTATTGGAGTTATAAACCAACTTAGCTATCTAGGGGGCCCCACATTGTAGCTATGGATTATGGCCCATTTTATAGATGAGTTCCCTGATAAGCATGGTGATTTTCCGTAGCAAACTCTTAAATTTCCTCAGAGTCTCCCATGTGTAGCTGGGACAACAACACTTCAGTTTCCTACCCAGTTGCAAACTGGTATGATCCTCCAAGCAGGTCAATGGTGATTGATAGGCATAGGAAAGCTGACACGCCCGCGAAAAAAAAAAACAAAAAGAAACAACGCCGCTGTTCTGCGCCCCGCGGCGCAGAATTGGAGCGTGATGCACACTGGCGCAAAGTGCTTGGTGGTTTCAAATCTCTGGATGAATTTTCAACAACCTCAGGGGCTCATGTGATTTTCCGTCACTGGAATGATGGTGAGGGGAATCATCCCCAAGTGGCCTTATTCCAGCGATATGTTCAGGTGAGTGAATTGTTACAAGTCAGCCAGAATTATGTTTATTCATGTTCCATTTGAAGAAAATTGGGATGCTTTTTCCCAACTGACATTTGGCATATTTCTTCGAGGTTGAAACCACCAATGATTTCAGTGCTTGGCAGTGCCAGAATTTAAAATCAGGGAGCTGTGCAGATGATTTCAGTCTCCAGCTGGCCAAGAATGCCCATGGACGAAATCTGTTATTGGGTAGACATTTTGGTTAAATAACTTGGGACGTTTTTTAGGCTTTTGGGATCTTAGGGCACGGGACTCTATGACTATATATCCACTTATATTTAAGGTGCATGGCTTATGTAACCCCATTGTTTCTAGGTTTTGTTTTGTTTGTAGAGAGTTGTCTACCCAAAATCTGGTCGGTGAAAGCCCAATGATATGGTTGGGAGGGTGGTGGCGTTTACTAACGGTTAGACGGTTATTTCCCATTGGTGCAGATGTCATCATTGAGCATTTACAGACCGGAGGTATGACCCAACCCAATAGGTACCTCTTGCTGTTGAACATGTACATGTTTTCTGCCCAATTCCCACTGAGGAGTGCCCATTCAAGTCTCCCAACTGTTCAGTCTTTCAATAGGATCAATATGTATAAATGTATATGTATATATATATATAATTATACATGAATATGTATCCATATATATATATATATGTAAATATCTAGTGAATCCCCATTCAAGTCTCCCACTTTGCTTCAAACAAGTGCGGATTCATATGGGAATTCATACCCGTCTTCCCGGGCATAGCTTGGACATCGAACCATACCAGGGCTCATTGGTCAGTGGCTGGAGCAACATCCACTCCCGGTTGGCATTTCCCCAAAAATCTCCAGTGGACAGGTCTCAGCACAGCTAACGGTGATTGTTCTTTTACTGGAGAGATTATGAGGGCGGGGTGGTTGTTTATTGTTACGGTTCTATCGATTTGATGAACTTATTCTCCATGGCTTGTTGATCAGAGGCAGGCATAGTTCATGATATTTATGAATTCTTCTTCCAAAATCCGTGCGCAAGGACATTGTGCAATACATGATTCTGAGTAGTGAGGTAAACATGCCATAAACATCCAGAGATCATGGGATGCTTTAGTTACGACCCATTGCTGAAAGTCAATGACGATTTTCTATTTTCCGGCTTACTGCTCAACACAGTACCATCTGGGAATTAAACATGACTTGCTGGATTTTTTGTTCCATCATTTATAGATTAGTTTTCCAATGTAAATGCCTATTTATAGGATTTTATAGGGGATTCCCAGCTAGCAATGTTTGATTCCCAGCGGGTATCTCGAATTTACTGTAACAAGAAAAAGGACCCAAGCGTAGGAAAAGGTATCACCCCCAAGAAACATACGGGGAAGGACTGAGTTTTGTGAGACCTGTTCATGACTTGAATGGTTGAATTTTCCTTTCACGTCCCGTGACAGAGCATTGGCGAGTGCAGAATCAATCCGGGGGGAATCACAAAATTTGATCATTTTCAGTACAAGTGAAATCCCATAATCTTGACACATGCCGATGATTTTTTCTGTGGCGACCTCAAAGGAATCAGGTGCGTGACTTGGTTTTTTCAATCACATTTTTGGTTTTGTGGGGAAACAATCTTGAGGCTCAAAATGTGGTAGAGCTTGAGAAGTTGGTTGCTTCAATTCCAAGTTTGGGTTATCAACTGAGACTTTCAGAGATGTTTCACCACAAACAGGTTTGGATCTATCAAGCTCTACTTCCCCCCCGTGTACACATATATATATATATATACATATATAAATGGATTGTATATGTTGGTTTATTTGATACAATGTGTATGTATATTAGATATATACATATTTACACATGTAATGCACGTAAAATTGTAGGTATTTATGATTCATGAGTCTATATTATGACCTTGGACGATCTCACTATAGATGGTGCTTCAAAATGGGGAATGATCACAAAGATACTTTCAGGTAGACTGCGTCCCTTGGCCGCCAAGGGGATGGTCTGAAAATGCAGAGTGTGTTCAAATGTGTTCTTCCTTGTTAGTGGACATTAAATAATAGTTGCAGATTGAACACGTAGCTTTACGGGTACCACAAAAGACATGGTAAGAACCATGGATGTCGTTTTTCGCGGTTGAACCAAATCCCAGACCCAGAGAAAAAGATGACGTTGTTTGCAAAACTCGTTACAGCCGCTGGTCCGGGCGTGAGAGATAAGTCCAAGGTTGGCGTAATATATGGTCAGTCGAACATTCCATGACACTTGTCAAAGGTTCCGGACTAAAACTGCTGGATTGCAACTGAAAAAGTGATACCAAAAACAACCTTTTAAGATCTTTTAAGGAACATCAAAAGACTCCCACATGGTGCAAAAAGGCAGGGTCTACGATTGTTTCCGCCGTTTTCACCACATTAGCAATCAAACATATGGAATGATGTTAGAATCGTGAGATGTTTCCAGTGAGTGCTGCTTGGCATCTTTCAAGTAGCTTCTGAAACTTGTGTGGTGAAGTTTGCTGTTTTGTCCAGAAATCCCTTCCGTTTCTTTGGTATTGGATCTGCTTGATCTAATCATTTTGGGGGCCCTGATTGGAGAAATTCAATCTATTATTGCAGATCCACGCTTCCATGCCGGATCTAAGTAGCTGACCCAACAAGATCCAGGTCTTGTGGTTGTGTGCCACAAGGGAAGCAAGCACTTGGGTGGATTTGATGTTGGCAAGACTTACATGTGGCAACGCACTTTACCGAGGCACTTTTTAGGCATTTCTTTGGCGGACGTATTGCAAGGTATTTTTAATTTATAATGGGAGTGAATCATGTGCTGAATGATGGTATCTCTACAGAATCATGTAGGGAAATCGAGGAGTATGTCAGGAATCTCAGAAATGATAGCTGAAATCCAAGTTGATAATAGGAAACTCATAGGCCTGGTTTATACTGCAAAAAGAGGCATTTGACGTGTTGACTGGAATGTCGGACAAACCGGCGCCAGCCGGACCGTGTTCCAAACTCTCTGATGGAGGGTCGACCTGTGCATGGCAGACTGGAGAGAAATGGCTTCTTACCTTGGGCAATTTTGTTGATTCTTTTTTTTACTGGCTATGGCTGAAGAAAGATGGGATATTACCGTATATACCCAAACTAACATAGCCATGAACATTATCATTTTAAATAGCTAAATCATTTCTCATTCAATGGGCCATATATATATATAATATACCATAATCCATATCTATGAAACAAATGACCAAGGGGTAAGTCCCCATTAAACAAAAACTATGTAATCAACAATAATGTATCAACTCTATGTGCCATGGTCCAAACAGGGATTATTTTCCCATATTGTTTGATGGTCATCAATCCATTTTATAGGGTTTTAGATCAACCCATTATGTTCGAATTCCCACCACGCGGGATGGATGGCCATTAATTCCATGTAACTCGACCATGGATGACCATAGCACATATCACCATTTTGTTGCATATCAATGCATATTAATGCATATCAGTGCAATATCATCATCATCATCACAATAGTAGTAGTAACGATACAGTAATCATCATCACCATCATCACCAACATCATCATCATCATCATCATCATCATCACCATCATTATCACCATCATCAACAATTATATATTATATCATCATATAGTACCATATATCACAATGTATCAGCATATATCACCACATATCAGTATATATCAGCATACATCACCATACCACACCATATATCAGCATATATCAGCATACATCACCATATGTCACCATATATCAGCATACATCACCATATATCACAATACCATGGTACAAGTATCACCATACATATAACACACGCACACACACACATATAATATACATACATACATACATACATACATACATACATACATACATACATACATACATACATACATACATACATACATACATACATACATACATACATACATACATACATACATACATACTTACATACTTACATACTTACATACTTACATACTTACATACNCATACATACATACATACATACATACATACATACATACATACATACATACATACATACATACATACATACATACATACATACATACATACACACATATACTGATGTATATATATATATGTGCGTATCAACCTGCAAATATGCACAGATTTGATGCGGTCCCTGACTTGAAGCCGCTGCTTTTTCTCAGCCCCAAAAAGTGGGGAAAGGGTTCCCTTACGACAAAAAACACTCCGAGGCCAGCTCGACCAGCTGGAATTGGATGGTCCATATCCCATGAGATTCCCAATGGGGGTACCCCAAATCATCCAAATCGTGGATGACCATGAATTAGTGTTAAAGACCCATGGTGACTTGGGGATCCCTCATTTTATACGAAACTCCCAGTTAATTGATTCCAAGTATATTCCCAAGTTTGTTTGATTTCCAGACTTTGATAGAATTGGATGCAATGATTTCAGGCTTCAAAAACATGATTTCAAACGTCGATATTTTCCAGCCTGCAGCCGTGGGCCCTCCGTTGGATGGCAATCGTTTGAAATATATCGCCTTTAAGGCCATGCGTTTGTTTGGGGCCCTGGAAGCTTGCAACAAAATGTTGCAAGAAAGACTTTGGATTTCCATGGATGTACCATTTTGAATTCGTGTATTTGATAGAATTATGAGGTTCAAGCAAGACAGATGGGAGTGTAATGGGGATGCAACGGGGATGTAAGAGGAAGGTGCCAACAATATGATATTTGATGTTTGGGTTTCTCCAGAAATGGTGGGTTTACCCTCCCTATGATAGGCCAACCGGAAACAACGATGATACAGTAACCTTTGCTTGGAGGGGCGAGTTGACAGGGGGATTCAGTGGGAAAAGTACAGGTTTCATCCTATTTCTATCCATCAAAAGATCATCCATTGGGCTGACATGAACTTGTGCTTCAATATGTCCCATCTTTGTAGATTGTTCAATACCCACAAGCCTCAGAGATGCGAAAAGGGGTAGCACTACATGCGGGGTTGCACCGCCGAAGATCATCCATGATTTTCTGGGTCATCCGTTGCGATTCGATTCATACTTGGTACCCTCTGGTAATTTAACATAGCTATGAAAAATCACCATTTATAGTGGATTTTCCCATCAAAAATGGTGATTTTCCATAGCTATGTTAGTTTACCAGAGGGTAGGTTCCACCCCCAGTTCTGATTCCCAGGGATGATTCCCCAAACCAAAAATCCCGTCAATGGCGTTGGTTATGTAGCCAATCGGAAAGCTTAGCCACGGGTTTTTCCACCCATGGACGAACTCTTTCTTTTGACCAGCCAACCAATAGTAGTAATGAGGACACAATCCATCAATAACCATCAAAACTAGGATGGTCATAACATCATGGGTTATCTCAGGAACTCCGCTTTCGACAGATGAACATACTAGCTTTTACTATAAAAATCCATTTGAGGAAATCTTGACAAGTTGTGGGAATACATTCAGAATGAAAAAACTGATACGATATGATTCAATGAAAGTGATCTTGTAAGTAGTAATAACAATAATCATACTAGTAATACTCGTGAACATATAACAGTGACCATGATAAGAATCTCAATTAGTAATCTGCAAAACCCATCACGTTCCCTAGTAACCCAGGGCCTCAAGCACAACAACGGCCCCTTGATGCACAGAACATCTAAGCGTAGCCGCCGGGGGAAGCAGAACAAGTTGTTCAAAGCTTTGCAGAATTTGCAGGGAGAAGATGGGTAGATAAATCGCGAAGCCAACATTTAACATGGAAGCTGGATACCACGATTGGGGTATAGAACATAATAATCGGGTTACAACATCAACAAAAATCGTGGTATAGTAGTATAGTGGGACAGACTCCCCGAAACCTGGATTTGGAAGATGAATTTCGGAACATCTAGCCATGAATAGCTGGGTCAACAGACTCTAGTACAAAGGCTCAATCTTTGGCCATAGCAGGGGCTATATACTCACCAGCTCAAACATCTTATTTTGCAGGGGATCTAGATTAGCCATGAGACGAAGTACTAGATATGTGAAAAGGCGAGATGCAACCTGATTGAATCAAGACAAAAGGACGTACTGGAAAATACATCTGAGTATTCATCTAGATGGCAAGTCGGGACGTGCTTGCACAAACAAACAAAAGGATGTAATTATATAAAATCACCATAGCCATTTTGGGTATACCATATACCCCATCAGACAGACCCAATTGAGAGGCATGGGATTTGACCAACGTGATAATGACCAACGAAAGGCTTGGACAGGCATTAGTTTTCGAAACTCATGGGATCAAATGGGGTTCCCGACTTTGAGACAACCCAATACTGAGAATGTGAGCAATGGTCAATCCTCCTGATGATGAACCCTATTTGAATGGTATGTATTGATAGTTTTGGGAGGGCTTGAAGTCGCCAAAAAGCGATTCGGACCCTTGGGACAAGCGGAGTCGCAGTTCGAACTCGTGCAGATGTGGGACCCCACCAGGGATATCATATTGATATCATAATCTAGAATCCCAAGTTGTACAAGTTACACACTTTCACTTGGGTACAGTAGTATCGCATTGTTCAAAGTTGCAGACTCCCCACCATGGCTCACTTCAATTGTATTCTTGCTTTAGTTAGTTGGGGAGTTTCTCACATGTGTTCATTTTTACCTACGATCACCCTAAATGATTGTTGTGCATTTGTTGAGGTTTAGACATAGAAAACGCCTTACTTGGTCTCCTTCTCAATTCAGGGACCACAACTTGGTTACCACAACGATAGCCGTTATAGCCCTGTTGGATTCATCGTGAATTGCCGAGAAAAAGATATCCTTTTTTTGCTTGGGACAGAGTGTTGGCCAGGAATATGCCAAACACAGATTGAAGATCTATATGAAGAATTTTTGTGGGTGGAGTACGTCACGCATTCTGACCAGTTGAATGGTACTCGTAGAATATGTTGGTTTCATACAGTGATGAAACACATCCAATGTATCCTATGAAGATCTTATGGCGGAACATACTTTTGGGCCGTTCTTGGTTCAGTGGGTCCATAGTTGGTTTATGAGCCGAGCCATAAACAGATGCAGACAATACCCGGACCCGGAAAATATAGGAGTCTTTTCCTGGGAATTCAAGATTATCCATGGGATTATCCATGGGATTATCCATGGGATTATCCATGGGATTATCCATGGGATTATCCATGGGATTATCCATGGGATTATCCATGGGATTATCCAATCGAATTCTCGAAAGTTTGCCATGACATGACCCAAACATGTTGGAATCATGCTGAATTGCATTGGCCATAGTGAATGGGGTTACATCTCCAGTCTAATTCGCTAAGGTTGGCCGAACAAATCCGAAAAAATCGGTTGGGATCCTGTGCATGTTTGGTCCAAAAACAACCCAACCACCTTGGCGCCCTGTTCCTTAGCGCCGATCAGTGTTTCCCCAGGCTTCCCAGGACCGCGTTAGGTGTGTACCCGTTGGGGAACTTTCCCATGGATTGCGGGATGGCATGTTGTAAGCCTTGGATATTTGGGTAGGATCTTCCTACCGAAATCTTGGAGTTTAATCATGAAACATGCGGAAAACTTGGGATAGTTGGGATGTTTGGGTAAATCTTGGATGGTTTGCATGGCTAAACCACCACGCAGTCCATGGGATTTCTTCCAAACGGCGGCGAGACGACTGCACTGCGCTGCGACTTGCCCTTTAGGCGAGCGCACCGGGGCAAAGATCGAGAACAGCCATATTATAATGGACAAACAGGCAAAGTCATGTGTGTGATCAATAGTACATACACAATATCAATCAATATCATTCATCTGTGGATGTTCATGTTTTTTTCACATTTCCAGGTGAGTTTTCATGCATGGCTGGCATCGACTCCCCTTGCAGTGACGTCCCTGCGCCGCAAAGCGGCGAAGCCCGCGTAAAGAGCATCCATACCCTGTTGGGAATGCAACCCGTGGAATGTGGAATGGCATTGGGTAAACCTTGGTTTATGGGTAGTTTCATACTGAGATCTTGAATGATCTTGAATGATCTTGGGATTTAGTATGGTTTAACATGATTCAACCAAGAGAACACTAGGGATAAATGGTAATAGTTTGAATATCTGGGTTGGATGATTCTCCAAATAAATCCACTTGGTGGATTCTAATGTGGGACCTACAATGCCATAGTCACCATCCCCAATTATCCACCATAAAAGGTGGCTATGATATGAATCATCACCAGTCGGGGTACACCCAGCAATAAGCCACGATTTGTGGATGGTGTTCGATGGTTTATTGTTACGGATCCCTAGCTATTCCCTTTAATGGTCAATGCAGCCTGTCAAGTCGTTGTGAGTCATGATAGACTCTTTAAGTAATTTAACATAGCTATGGAAGACGGCCGGTTTGGAGATGACTTACCTCTACAACATGTTTTTTTAAAGCTTACATACCTTCTCAGAGGATGTAAGGACATTTTTGTTCCCCGCAAACAAGACTTGAGTGACTTGAGTGTGTCAATGGAGGACAAACCCTCAAATCATCGGAAGATAGTGTGGAAATAGGACATTGCAACTGGGAGATATAGCCAACTTGACATGATATCTGGACAGATCCACTTAGAATTTTGACTTTGATGGCTGAAGTAAAAAGTTGGCATGTTTCACCCATCAATATCGCCAGCGGGAATTCGACTCACTAGCTAAGAACACCCAACATTTTGCTGTCTATTGTTCTGTTTTTTTTGCATGTTTAGCCATGTCAACTTGACATCTCCACCATTGCCAGAGGACTTGTCAGAGACCCGTTAAATGTTCAATATCCTATTTCAGGAGTTACCAGAAAAATACTATGACAAACATAGGACTTAGTACCAGCCATGACCACACCGGATGCTTTCATCGGATCGCCTCAGCCTGATGCCGGGGCCTCCCCGGCAGCGGCAGCGGCGAGACGCAGTGCCGACTGAGTCCACTGAGGGATTCGTACAGAAAGCCACAGAAAACCTGCAAAAAGTGGCCTTACTTTCGGGGAAATCTTGGCTTGAATGTACTTGAATGTACTTGAATGTACTTTCATTTCATGTCTTGCCGAGATTGAAACTAATCAGCTAGATCTGTGTTTTTTTTTTGAAGGGTATCAAAATGTATCAAAGACTGGCCGCGTTGAACATAGCTGGGTAAATCGTGGATAGTGAGTGGGTAGATTGATATATACTCAAATCTTGGGTTTCAAGCATCAAGCATGTGGATACATGGGGAATGTGTTTGGGACATTTGCGTAAACCTACGGTTTGTCTCAAAATTGCCATTAACAGATCCTATAAAAGAAGACTGTTATAACAGAATGTGAGGGGTAAACCTTGGGGGTTTTACCATCAAACATTGGGATTTAAGAATCACACATGGTAATATGTTCAGAGATTTACTGTACCAACTTCATAAAAGAGATAGAACTGACACCTTTGCATTTGATGATCTTAAAGTCAACATGGATAGTCACCACCAAAAAGAGAAGATTGGGATATTGGTGGTCGAAATCAGGATGTTTTGGGTGAACCCGCCAGTATATACTTTGGCAGTAAATGGAGCTGTGTGAGGGGGTTTGCCACCTATGATTTTCCCACACTGGCTTAAAACTATTTACTTGAATGTATCGATCAATACGCAAAATTGCCAAATTTAATGGCTTCATTTTTCAATCTCATGTTTGGCATGGCCGGATAATGGGATTTCTAGCCACACAAATAATGTATGGTTCAATCAACTTATCATGAACTGGATGAAGTACTGTTAACTCACTGGCGGAAGTTACCATAGATGATGGCTAGCGAGCCACCAGTTGCTTTTGACTCGACTCCCTTTGACCTCTCCAGGCATTGCGATGTAACCCAATCCCAAATAAGCGAGGCTTCACTGAATGTTGCGCGCATTCGCTTGGTGAAAGCGCTGCGACGTTGGGCTTTTACAAGGGGCAGAAGGTTGTGGCACAAATTGTAACCCAAAAGAAATGGATGGTTAGGATTTTACTAAAAATTGTCACCCTCAAAAAAAAGTTTGTTTGGAAGTGACTAAAGACAAGTAATGTTGTGGGTCGTCAATTAATTCATTTAATAATCATATAATTGGCAGCACATTTTGAAGACATGTCCGCTCTTTGATGGAGCCCGAAGGCTTGATGCGGCCCGATGTCTTGACCCATGAATGGAAGATGTTTTGATATGGGTGGGTTTGTCTCAAATTCGGTAGGCCATTGAGTGGGGAACACGATGATAAGCGCACTGGATTTGGGGATCAGACAAACTGATCATATTCTATATATAATATATACTTTCTAGGGTTCCCTATCTTATATGTATATATGTGTATAAGCCCCTATATACTATATACTATATATATATATATCTATATATCCCAGTTTGTATATCCCAATGATATCCCAATGATATCCCAATTATATCTTTTTGGTAAAATCCATGTCCATTTGTTTCTCGGCAAAATCAATCCGTTTTGGAAGTGCAGTTCCAGTTATAAGTGGATATATAAGCATAGTCATAGGGTTTATATAATTACCCCAACTTATGGCATGGTATGGGGCTTTATAAAGTTTATAACCATGATTATATCCACAAGAGTACCCTCAACTGCACCCCCAAGTATAGGACAGTCGTAGATGATATATCCATGTATATCCCATGTATTAAAAAAAAGTCCCAGTAAATATCCCATTAAATCACCATGTTCATCCATTTTCCATGTTTAACATCCAATGAATTCACCCTAACTCACCAGTTTCATCGAGTTTCCCAGAGAATTCTCCCATTTTTCTCACCATTCTCCGTGGTCAAAAATAGAGGTTTCCTAAAATGGTACCCCCAAATCATCTAGTTTAAATTTAATAAGATTTTCCATTATAAACCATCCATTTTTGGGTACCCCTATTTTAGGAAACCCCCAAATTAAATGGGAAAAAACATCCATCGAAAACTCCGAGCCGCGATCTCCCTGGCCTTCTCCGCAGGCCTCCAACTGCCTCTAGAGGTGAAGTATTGGACCCGGCAGCAGCTGGAGATGTGGGGAACGCCCAGTGATGATTTCACCCATGATGAAAAACCATGGGTTTGTCATGGTTGAAAATGGTTAATTTAAAGGTTAACTCACGGTTAACAATAATGGTTAAGTATAATGGTTAAGTACTGTATAATGGTTATTGTTTAATAATGATTAATAATGGTTAATCATGGTTAATAATGGTTAATCTAATGCTTAGTAATCATGGTTAGTAATCATGGTTAATAAAAATGGTTGATACTGATAATTGATAATGGTTGATAATACTGGTTAGTCGTGGTTAATTTTGTTTGTACGATCGTTTTTTTCGGCGATCTCACGTAGCAATGGAATCACATCACCCATGAATGTAGATGATTTACCCAGCGACAAAAAACTCCAGTAGTTCGTGACTTTTTATCAACTAGCCATGTTTGATTACCAGAGGGAAACTGTTTCGATCAAGAATTTGGATGAACCATCAAATAAGTGAGGATTTAGACCAGAAAAATGTGGATTTTTCCAAGAATCAACGAAATTTCACCAGCAAGTCTCTATTCAACCAATTGAGATTTCAGCAACAAAAAATGACATTTGACTGATGAAGAACCAATAATAATGTTCAAGGAATGTCAAGCGTATTGAGCAACAAGTTAACCCACAATCCAACTCCGGTGAGCGAGGGCTTGGAACATGGCTAGATGGGAAATCCCTGAACTAAATGGATGTGTATAGCTGGGAACATCATCTACAAATGGTCGATTTTCAGTTGCTATGTTTACTTACCGGAGGGTAATTCTTAGGAAATGTGGTGGTGCCAGTACTTAAATGTAATTAATGTATCAGGGAACTCATTTGAGGAAATGACATGGCTTTGTAATCCCGGTTTTCTCTGGAGTTTAGCATCATACTAGTAGATCGGCAGTCAGAAGCATGAAGTGGAGGGTAAACGCATCTCCTATGATGCTGTAGAAAGCTAAGTGCTCTTGTCAAACCTTTGGCAGTTGCTTGAAACAATTTACGCAGTGGACACAATAGCCGAGAGACCAAAACAATCATAAACATGTTTTTCCTTTGAAAACCGATACAGTAATACTGGGCGGTATACAGGCCATTTTCAAGATATTGTTGGTTACATCCACATGATATCCCCACGATATTATATATATACATACATTTGTTTCTCCTTGAATCCCAATTTTGATGGTCATTTCACCATTTTCCATATCTCAATCAACATTTTTATTGGTAAGCCCACCTTTTTACTCTATCAATGACCAGTTTATCCTCACGATCACCCCATTATTTATATGCCCATTCTATCACCATGATGCCCTCATTGTTTCCCGGTTAAGTCCTTCTTAATGGAAATCCCAATTGTTCCTCGTCAAATGGATGTGCCTTGAACATCTAAAAAGATGGTACGCAAAAGATTGATGCTTTGTTAATCATCATCTTTCCCGAAGTTGCCATAGGTTGGGGGTATACTAACCTATTTTCAGACCCTTAAACATTTCATATTGTGGTATAAGTTGCATTTGAATACATGGTAGTGGCTGAACATCCATAATCCCAATATTTTTGCGGATGACCATCCAAGGTTCAATAGGGTACCAGGGTTTTGACCCGCAGCCACATGATATCGAGTATTATATCTACATTTTATCATATATATATGTATATATATATATATCGAGTATATGCACAGTTTTATCATAATTGTGCCGCATCCTATCCCCATCAGATCCCATTTTCCCAATTGTTCCAAATCAAGTCACCATTCTTGATAGTCAACTCAATTTTCATTTTTCCTAGGTAAATCACCAATCAAATCCACTACTGTACATGTTTCCATGTGTTTTGCCTTTTCTTCCCAATTTTTTGAGGCAATGTTTCCAGATTTGTCTGAGTTTTTCCCAATTTGTTCTGCTTTGTTTCCCAAATTTTCAGATTTCTTTCCGAGATTTTCCATGTTTTTCCCGAGTTTTACTTACTGGTGCTTTAGTACGGAATGGGGGAATGACCTATAAGAACCATTAATAATCATCCCATTTCCCCCCATTCCCTACTAAGCACCAGTAAGTTTATTCCCAGGCGCCTTGCCCCGGCCGTTTGAAGCTCCCGAGGTTCGTGATGAGCGGCGGCGTCCTGCGTCCCAAGAACTGCAGCATGCCAGATGAGCGGCTGCTGGCGCGGCTGCGGTCACCGGTGTTTTCATCCCTGGTCCGGTCCGAAACAAGGAGGAAAAACCCGTGGTGATGAACGGTTAATGTTGTGTTTAATACTGGTTAAGTGGTTAATAGTGGTGAATGGTGGGTGTGAATAGTGGTGAATAGTGGTAATTTTAAGGTTTCAGGTTGTGTTCTAAGTTGAACTAAGAGCTCGACCCTGAAAATAGATAATTTTATATGCAGTGACAAACAGTCTTCCAACCCCCGACTCATGGCAGGCTCTATGTGAATTTTGGGGAGGGTCACGGTGAATAGTAGTGGTGAATAATGGTGACACATGTGAACATTTTGAGGTGATTAAGTACGATTTAACCAAGAATGATTGGAATGTAGTGGATACATACTGGGATATACAACCACTATAGAATTACTACCCATTCCTTACACGGACGAGCCTTCACAGGGTGGGTAGGCAACATGGCTTCAAGCAGAGAGAAACATGATGAAGCAGATGCGGATTCTACAGGATTCTATCATATTTTTTGTCGTGTGATATGAAGTTCAAGGTGACACTTCTAATCCAGCTGTATGTAATTATAGATATAGGAATTGATGATAACATATCAAAAACCCACAGTAGCTCATTGGTTGGGGGATGAACCTCCATTCAGCAGCCAAGGTTCACCAGGGTACCAACTGGTTGATGATTTCAGATATGGCACCGCGGAGACATTTTTAGGGAATGAAACCGCCAAGCATAAGATCAATTTGGGTTTGTCTGAAAACGGGATGCCCGTCCAAATTGGACGGTTTGTTGGATTATCATGGTATATCATCATGTTTTAAATATAGTGTAATGTATGAACGTGACATTTTTTCGGAGATGAGGGTACCCCATTTTCAGAACACCCATTTGCGGATCAGACAGTGGCAACCCAATTTCACTTGGCCTGCCAGGCTAATGCTTCCATGAGCAAAGAAGAAGTGGTGCATTCCTTAGCACAGGTGCCACGGACGGCGGGATTGGTGTTAAAGAGGCTGTTGGACAGGAACTTTCGTAATAGATTTTTATTTCATGTGTTGGCCATAAATTCATAAATTAGAGATGTATACTAATCAACCAAAACAAATGCATACAAATGCAAGGTATCTGAGACTAAGCAATAGTTTTAAGTCTTATTCAGCTAGGGAGTGCCTTACCCTTGCCACGCTCCCCCCGGCCATTTTTGCTGGCTTCCCCCAAAGGCCTTCCAAATTGGATGTGTTAAGACTAGCCATTCAGTGCCCATTTAGGTACCTACAATATCCCAGAATGAGGATCTGTATCATATAATGCTCACTGACATGTACAGAATCATGCAGGCTTTACATAGACGTCACAGGTACCTCCAGTTTAGGTGTTTGAAATTCATTGAAACCATTTTGTTTTTGCTGAAATCCTGTTTGGGTGCTTATTACTCTCATGTTTGCTGATTACATCTCAATGTTTCTGTCGGTTAATCTCCCCATTGTTGCTAGTAAATTTACAATTGTCCAAGTTCTTGTTGGCTCTGTTCCCATTTTTGTTGGCTGAATCCACGTTTTGGTACTTTCCACCAGTTATTAATATGTGTTGGTTATAGATGTGCTATGATTTCACATGTTCGTTGCATAGGACCTCCAATTGTTTGCTCCTTGACTCAGATTAATTCTATTTTTTTTCTGAGTTACATCCCTCATGTTTGCTGGTTCCATCCCAATTTTACAACAATGTTCAAGTTGTTTGTTCAAGACTACCTCCAACTTTTGCTGCTTAACTCAGATTTTCGTAAGATCAAGTTCCTCACCAGTCTATCCAAAGTTTTTAGCTGGTCGAAAATCCAAATCTTCATCAAACGTTCTAACATGTTTGGATGTGTTCATCCGAATCTTCATCCTGATCAACAATTCATGTCTTAGCTATGCTTAGGGCTTAGGTTGATCCAAATCTTCATCCAATGTCCAATATGTTTGGATCCAAATACTTCCTGACAAAGTACTCAACTTCTCAAATGGTACCCCAAATGCTCCCTCAGAAGCTACTTGGATAGGGACAAAATAGATCGCAGAGGTCTTCATCCATTGTCCATACATTTCCTGTATTTTCCACAGATCTTCCCATTGTGCTTGACATTTTCCTCCATCTGTTCCCATCTTTGCCAGGCCGCCGAATGGCTCGCCGGGGCGGACGCGCTGCTCATCGGCAGCGGCGTCGGGGGAGCCCAGGTTGCGGCGACTATGAGTATGGTGATGTTACGGGTAGCCATCAAAACATGGACTTTGTGGTGATTTTATGGGAAATGCATGGTGATTTGACCAATCAAATCATCATAAATAATCGTTCTAACAATTGTCTATCTATGGGGATTTTAAGCATTAACAACAATGTAAAGGAGAGGCATTGGGGAGATTATGGTGATTCAACTAACAAAGTGGATTTTTCCTGGCGATTGAATGAAAATTATTGGTTAGCAGTGACCAAAAACCTGATATGTTCTTTCATAGGGATTTGAGTACATTTGACTATCGTTTATAGGCTGGGTTTACTAGTCATCAACTACACGGCGATACAATCAAACAAATGATGGTTGACTGGCTATCTACTGACGACTTTATTAAATCAACGTGGATTTAATCACTGAATGAGTTTGTCTGAAAATCGAGCACCCGCAAAACCACTATCCGCACTATCCTGATGCAAGACATATTACTTGGGGTATACCGGTATACCCCGTTTTCAATCGAACTCGAATATTGGATTTGAATTGGATTTGACCGTTGAAGATTGGTTTAAGGCCAGCAAGAAAAAAGGGATGCCTGATATTATATTGTTGATGGTTGATAAATATATTCCATCCAGCTCGTGAGTTTTCCAGCAGTTTCTCCGTACCTGAAGTATGTGTAGTTGTTTCCTGTTGTTTCCTTGGGAGGTGAACAAAAGAGAGGGAAATACAACCCAAAACGACGGGAACACAACTGACGCAAATCGGTTATGGGGTGAGTGAATTGGGTGAATCTGGTGACTTCCTTCCGCCAGTTATAGCATGGTGTTTGAATTTCTTACATGTTTAACTGAATGGATAGATACTGTAACATACAGAAGGGGGTAAGCAAAGAGGTAAAGACCCATTATTTCTCATTTCGAGACGCACGCAAATTATATCGCAGTTCCCCATCATATCCACACTATATCTATCCAGATTCCCAAGTTTCTTACCATGTTTTTTTGGTGACACCTGGATGGCATGCGCAGCATCAGCAGCCCTGTGCCAGCCAGGCCGGTATGGGCGTCGACGCGGGGCTCGGCACCTTCCGCGGCGGAAAGAAAGGCGCAAAGTCTCAGAGCTGACTGGAGATAGTCCTTAAGTCTAACTGGGGCCTTTTCACATGGTGATGAAATCCTTGCCCGTAGTGAGCTATGTTGGTTTATGATTGTGAATTTTACGGTTTCGGTATGTTTAGGTGGTAGATACAACGAACGAAAAATACCTAAACATACCTAAACATATTTCATCAACCCCATGGTAATGTTTGAAATGGGGCTTGCGTCAACCAACAAACATCACCGGGGGCACCACCTCACAGGACCCGTCCTCCCGCGCTAAGGCGTCTGGGACGGCCTGGAGGCCGTGGGCCTCGCGTACGAGGAGATCTGCGAGCCGCGGTGGTTCGATGAGGCGTGCGGGTGAAAAAAGTGGAGATACCATGGGATTTCAATGGATTTCAATGGATTTCAATGGATTTCAATGGATTTCAATGGATTTCAATGGATTTCACATGATTTTACCACCAAAACTGGGATTATGGATGGACATTTTGTGGGATTTGGTTATATATAATGGACATTTAATGAAAATGCGATGGAAATTTGGAGGGATATTGAGAGGCGCCCTTCGTAAGCCTACACATTATGGGGGAGTGGTCACCTGACCCCAACGTTGATTATTATCAAAATGGTCTGATCACCACAATACACACTCCCCGAAATATAAATATAGACCCTGCCATGAGTCGAGGGTTAGAAGATTACTTTCCACTAAAAAAACCTGTCTATTTTCAGGGTCGAGCTGTTAGCTTGGGGGGGGTAACAACCACTATATTTCATCATTCTTGGTTAAATCTCATTAAATCACCTTTAAACTTACCATTCTTTAGTATTTATTTACCACTATTGACCGTGGACAGTATATCCCCACGACACATGTGACCTGCCCCTGCCTACAGGTCACTGGTGAACCGCGATTGGCCTGGGGCTTTTGGAATCATTGTCACAACGCCTACCAGGAGATCATGATGGTAGTCGGGATATGATAGGGAAATGGGGTATTTTTCGGGATGTACAATGTGCAAGCAGTACTAGGATATTTGGGTCTGTCTCACAATGGGGTGTACCGGGAAACCCTCCATTCATGGCCATTTTCATAGGGAAAACGAGCTTGAAAGCCATCAATTTTTTTGGGACCCTATTTTTGATACACACCGACCTCCTGGTGGAAAGGACTTAATTGATTTAAGCAACATGAAAATACTGTTTGTTCATATTCCTAGCCCATGATTGCTAAGTATCTGGAATTTCAAGAAGTGGTTGGAGGGAAATCAGAACCAGACCGTAAATATTTCATGGCACAGAACATGCGTTTCGTGTACCCCGTGGAAATCAAACATGGCCAGCTGGACAATGTCCCATTGAATTTAGTTCCATGACTTTCCCATTTAAATGCCAAATTTACGGGGTATTTCGCAGCTACCCTCTGGTAAACGAACATAGCTATGGAAAATCACCATTTTTAATGGGTAAATCAACTATTTCTATGGCCATTTTCAATAGCAAACTGTGAGTTTACCAGAGGGTAGTCATCTTCGATGACAGCCAATGGTAGATGTTCCCATTACGAACACGGCAGGAGACCAAGCCCCACGCGGGATATGGAACTCTCCGACAGATGGGTTCGGATCGCTCAACGATACAGTGCTGTGCGGGATGGAAGCGGGGTGTTTATATTTGCCCTCTGGTAATTTAAGACTTTGCTATGGAAAATTGCTGTCTATGGATGATTTACCTATTAAAATTGGTGATGTTCAATAGCTATGTTAAATTACCAGAGGGTAACCATTTGGGGAATGAAGGGACGCTTTTAGTTTTGTTATTTAATATTTACGGATGTTTTTTGAAATATGCGGGGGTTCAATCACAAGAGCCCTCGTAAAAACCATGCATTTTAGTCGGATTGGTTGATAGACCCAACTTCAAAGTGGACACCCAGCATCTACTGGATCCTCAAATCCAATCGCTAACCAATCCATTTTATCTTAAGATCATTTGGAAAAGTCACTGAGGTCGCTTTTGCAGTCATGATGTTGCTATTCCAAGGAGGGAAATCTTAAGAGACACATCTTGGTTTTGGATTTCATCCAGACACATTGGGGAGATGAAGCTAATACGTTTAATCAACAAATATATTTGCATATTTGCATATATTTGCCAACAGAGACGGCAATTCATCCAGCAGCAAAGATTGAAAACAGCAAGACCTGTAAAGCCTATAGAAGGACAGTATTGATCTTGTCTATGATGGAAATTTCAGGACCATAAGATGGAGGTACTGTACCATACAAGGCCACATTTTTTGGGCACATCCCCTTGCATAGGCCTTACATAGCAGGTACCTCCAATTTAGGTAACCGAAATGGCCAGTGATATGTATTATATACATAATACATAATTATATATATATATATCATATAATATATTATATAAATGCAACTATGGTATGAACCATGGCATGAAGTATGATGGTGTATGCTATACCTCATTTCAGCCTGGCCTTCTCAGAAGGCGATCACCTGAGGTTTCAGGTGGCTCCATTTGTTGGAAATCAGTTGGCCAAACATGTGGCAGGGGTTGAATGTCCCAGTTGAACATCACCCAACTAGTGAAATTGAGGATGTCATACATGATATAATAATATAATCATATAAAATCTCCATTAGATACTTGAAAGTGATGTTCAAAATTCACAAAAGGTGACATTTACCAACATTACCAACTCCTGTTTGGTCCGAACAGAACTATGAAGTTTGGCTGTTGTTCTAAGCAACATCTTTCCATATGTTGAATCCCGAAATAGCTACCATGATGCGGCGATCTTTTTGGCCTTGTTTTGGCCCGCCCCGCCCCCCAAAAAAATAGTCATGTTGTGGCTAAGGTGGATGGTTTTTTAATCATGATTAACCCCCCCATATTTGGTTTAATAACACTTTCAACCCAAATTTTGTAGGTTCTACACCATTTTGGTGAGTGAAACTCCCACTGAAAGATGGAATTAGCATATCTTCAAGTCCTCAAGTGCCAGAGGCATTGAGAATTGCATCCGTTTCCAGCCCTTTGGCCCCTAGATCTTGAGGCCGCGTCCCACTTTTTTAGGGGGTAGGCGCAAGATGGCGCAAGGTGGTTTTTGGATTGTTCAGGGTTCGGAAGTTTAGTTGAAACAGAGGTTTGAGTTGAAACAGGTCAACATCAACTTGAAGATCAAAAAATTCAAACCAGAAAACGCCAATGAAAGTGCGTACTATATACTAGATCGCTGCTCTTATCGCCCCCCAATCACCATAAAGCTGCACGTCCAAACAGAGCACGTTGTTCCGACATCGCAATGGCAAGTCGTAGACTTTGTGTAGACGTATTTTGTCCCAATCAAGAATAGTCTCAAAATGGCGCACTCCATCAGATTCCACGTGTCCAAGTTCCAGGTTCGTATTCAAACTATTTAATTCATAACTTGAAAATCAAGATTCAAGTCATCAAATTCAAAGCATCAAATTCGAAGATCGACATCATCAAAAAACAGGAGAAAAAAACACATTTGAGCAGTGTTCAGTTTCATAGCTGACCCCTTTTGGTTGATGATTCTACAAAGGACACTATCATAATCCATGGGATCATAATGTACGGGATCATTTTGTCAATGATTCTATATATTGCCATCCCAAAACACTGACCATTTGAATAAATGGGTGGTATAAATGTCAAAAAAAACCCTCCAAAATTGGAGGTTTATGGCAATCCGACTTTCCCACATTACTCACACATTGGAGCCATGCCGGCCGGTCTCCTGGGTGCCGCCGCGGTGGCGGGGGCCGCCAACACCTTATGGCAGTACAACCGGGAGACGCTCGGAGAAATGCAAGACTTGGATTTGACCAGCAAACATGGAGGTTTTAAGTAACAAACATTATATGGCTTGGTCTGAAAATATGGTACCTCTAAATCCATTGTTTAATCCTCATTCTCCCCATGAAATGGCTTAGTTGGGGGTATACCATATTTTAAGACAAACCCATATAGAATTGTCATGAATTTTATCAATAAAATGGGGGGTTCACCAAATGAACATGCGGATTTAATCAAGAAAAGCTAAGTTTCAACAGCCAAAGTGCGGGTTTAACTAGGAGCAATTTTTGCGATTTAACCAATGAACATGGAGCTTTTACCAACAAAAATGGAGGGTTGAAGCATCAAAAATGGAGATTTAAAACTAAACATGGAAGTTGAATTAAGGGCAAAAATAAATGGGGAACCATCAAAGATGAGAATTTCAGCATGAAAAAACGGAGATTGGCGATCAAAATTGAAGGTTTACATATATTTTCTATACATATAGAGAAGATGGGGATCAGACTGCGAACTTGTAAGTTTATAACTGAAGCATATGTTCACTATTTAGCATGGAACCCCCGAATTCATCAACCAGCGTTTATGTTATTTTTTTTCTTTTTTTATGAACTTAATTTACTCTATGAATATTGGGGTTGACATTACACATATGACCCTGAAGTGAGAAGTCAGTGAAAACTTGCGGAACCCCGTTCAAACAATAAGAATAGCCATGGTGGTGAAGCACCTCCCAAAACAACAAATATCATCATATGGACCCCCCCATATCCTACAAGATCCAATACACATTTTGCCAGAGGGTCTTGGAAGATCTTGGAGGTATGTTGATATGTTGGGAAGGGATTCGAACGAATTAGGATGAATTAGGCAGCTCATGTAGCTCGAATTTGTGGCACTCTGCTCTTATTTTTGGTACATTTTCCATCTACGTGGATGGTATTTGAGATGGGGTCACCAGGGTTCGAAGCCCACATGTTCGAGCGTGCTCGAGCATCGTGGCCCAAGGAATTACATGTTCGACGTACCGTTGCGACAAGCACGCGATTTCCAGAAACAGAATGTGACTCGGGAACGGTTTGTATGTTTTGCGCTGGGCATGGGTCAAAACTTTCATAGTATGACTGGGCAATAAGGCAAACATACTAGTATCATGATATACCGTACGTGGATGATGTGTGGGACATGGGTTTGCCCTTAGAAATGTTGGGAATGATCTAAAATCCAACGGTTTAGAAGATCATGTTCCCAGAAAAAAGTCTTCTGGTGAAAGACAAATACGTCGTTTTTGGATTACTGTTTCATCATGCTTCACCATGTTTCATCCATTTGAGTTTCTAGATGTTTTTAGTCAATCCAGTTCCCGGGGTCTTTTGTTGGGAGTTTTCATATTCACATGGAGAGCCAGACATACCAAGCAAACACGCATGGCAAGGGAAATGCCCGTATTTGTTGACAATTTTCTGTGTCAACCGTGGTGAAGGGTAGGTTAATGCGACTTTACATGACTGATACAATTGACCTCTTGCTATCTCTTGCTATAGATGTGAATCTCAACTACACTTTACTGTATAACCAGCTAAAAGATTGGCCATGATCTACCCCCAACAGCTTGTTTGTCCGTTTGTCCGTTTGTCCGTGCCATCTTGATTCAGAAAAGGCCAGATGGAGGCTACGTTAGTTGAAACACTTTCCCTTTTTGTTGATTAAAGTTGACCGCCTCCCAATGTTTACTGCTTGAATCCATCATGTTTGTTGGTCAAACTTAACTTGTCATTGCGAGCGTGTTCCGATGAATTCAGTTGGACCCCCTTTGACCTGCAGGTGAATTTGGCACGTGCCTTTGGCTGGTATTTTTTCGAGCGGATGTGTTGGAAAGGGCTCAAACTGAGTTTGGATCTAGCAAAACCTTGGTGAACCATCAGGGAAGATTCGCCATCGGGGCATCATTCACCAAGAAATGGGGAACAAAGAGTGGCAGCAAGAATAGGAATAGAACCAACAGAAGAGATGCTTGCGCAAGGCACGGATTTTTTAGGGATCTGAACAACGAGGGGCATAGGTACTGAGCCTTCCAACTCCCCTGAATTCCATGAGAGATTTTGACTCAACTCCAGTGGGAAAGCTGATTCCGCAATACTTCGCATGCCTCTCTTTGTGGGAGAGCTGCTGGTTTAGCCATCTATGGATGGTATCTAATGATTGGTGAACTTACTGAACTATATGGGTTATTCATAAGGATCATACAAGAATCGATGGATTAAACCATATTTAAGCCATTAAGTAATATGATGTTTTATATGGGTGAACTTTCAGGATGGCGGGCACCACTGGAAATTGGTGGAATCCAGTGGCTTAGAAAACATCTAAAGGAAACTATTGGGTTTCAACCGCAAGAAGGGGGGAACCATGTAAAAATGTCCCATCATCCATTTGTTCGCTACAATTTTCCCATATTCCATCATACAATACATACAATCATATTCAATGATATGGCTAACAAATGGATGATATGATATGTTCAAAAACATCATCCATTTATACCATTTGTTGTATTATCTGCATCATTTCGCCATTATATTCTAGTATGACCATTTGGAGGATGTAAACGAAGACTAAGCATGTTCATGCCCTCTGCTGACCCTCATAAGGCTATGCCTTATTTCGGGAAGATATCCGTGACCTCGCTTCTCTGACCACTGACAAGGCAGGGCGGGGACAACACCTGGCTCGGCCTTTGGAAGTCATAGGTTTTTCGTTTCCGTTTCCGCGACAAAACGGATTGGATCAGCAAAATTTTGATCAAATTGCATGTTTCAATAGTGATCACCAAAGTCGAAACGCACCTCCTTACCTTGCTACACGTCACGCAGAGCAAACGGTCGGGAACTTGGCAAATAGGTTCTATTAGTGTTATTTGTGGGAAAAATGTATGCCAACCGGTTTGGGCCGGTTTGGGCATTGAGTACTGGTTTCTGCAAAACATGTTCCACTCCACTCGGTCAAAAANTGGGCCGGTTTGGGCATTGAGTACTGGTTTCTGCAAAACATGTTCCACTCCACTCGGTCAAAAAAATAGATCGAACCAACTAAAAACATGATCCACACGGGTCAATCCGCCGACATAATTTTGTCAACAACATTTGTGACCACAGAACCCCGAACAGAATAAATTCCTCATTAGATTGGAATATCGCCTTTGTGTCCTGTCGTAAAGGGGATATCACACGTTTGCGCAAATGTTTTGACCGTGCACAAAATAAGGGGATATTAACCAACCATATGATCAATGGGAAACGGGAACCAGTCTTGCTAGTTCAACTCAATGTGCTCAGGTCTCGAATCTTTTGGTCACCAACACCCTGAAGGCACGCGCTGCTAGCTGCCGAGCTAAAAATCGCTCATGCCGCTGCTACAGCTGTCATACACCTTCTGGTAAGTTCGCCTGAGGTTTTCAAGCCCTGCATTGACACATTGAATTGCCTATTATTCTTCAATGTGGTGATATTCCATTGCCGATCATGTTGATCAGATTATCAGTTTTTTTGGCATCCCTATCAGAATCGACCCGATTCAGGCAGTTTTGAAGGTGTTTTGGATGGCTTTGTCTCAATTTCTTGGAAGGACACTGAATCCAAAATCCCATGGTTCATCATACTGTAATATACAGTATTCAGTATTGTATTTTCATCATGATTTAATTGCCATGACTTGGGAGTTCCATCATTCTCCTTAGGGTGACACCAGTGACACGAATCCCCGATCCACCACCTGGCCCTCTGGCCCTGTGTAGGTTGGCTTTGTGGTCACCAAGCCGCACTTTTTTGGGGGGGTTGGGGCATTGAAGCCACGAACATTGGGGGATTGAAGTACCACCAATCCGTAGATTAAGCAGCGAGGAATAGAAGAAATCCTGACAGTTGACGAAGTACCATCAAGTACCGTAAAGTACTCAAAGTTTGGGGGAATTCAGCAGATTATATGAGAGCCCAAACTGGCGATTGAAGCATCGCATTCAGCATCACATTTGTTTCCCAGACTTTGGAACTTTGACTTTGACCATCAAAATCAGCTAAAATTGGGGTACACCTTGGTGAAGAGTAGTCTGATAAGACGTCATTTTTTGCTATCACATCCCATTGTCCTATTAATTTCCCAGTGATTAACCATTTCCCATGTTGTTTTCTATCCCATTATTTAGAAAAGATAACCCAATATTGTAATGTATCCTACATGTTTGATGATTTCCCTATCAGATTCCCATCATACCCCCGTTATAACTTCATCGTATCCCTAGTATATCCTCTTCAGATGGCCATGTTTCCCAATTAACCACTATTAAATCTTCATCATTGATGGTAAGTCCACATTTACTCTCACTCTTTTCTGTTTTGGCTCTCTACCCATTTACTCCCATCACAATGCGATACAATGCCATCAAATCTCCATGAAATACCTATGAACCTCACTATATATAGCCCATGAATTTAATTCATCCCCATGATATTCCCATATGATTTTTACCCTCTGGTTATTTAACATAGCCATGGAAAATCTGCCATTTGTAGATGATTTATGGTTATTTCCCTACTATAAATGGTGATTTTCCATATGTTATCCCCACCATGATCCCATCAAATCTCCAATTTCTCCGTCGAGGTCACGGTCTATTTTAACTTCGACCGCACCGACGACGGCTTCGCGCGCAACACCTGGCACGACCAAGTGCTGTGCGTCGTCCTGTGCCTTGGCTGCCGGAGGCGGCGCTGGAGAACGGCGAAGGGCTGGGTAAAGCGGCTGGGTTGTACTACCCTCTGGTAATTTAACATTGAAAATGGCAATTTATAGTTGATTTTCCCATGAAAAATTGTGATTTTCCATAGCTATGTTTACCAGAGGGTCAGTTTTACACAAATGGTGGAATTATATGGAATGATGAGATTCTGATTGAGAATATCTGGGAATTTAATTGGAATTTAATTGGGATTGAGCTGCGAATGTGGGAATATACAAATGGTGGTACAATGGAATAGGACTAATTCTGGGATATGAATGGGACAATACTGGAGTAATCATGGGATAGTCATAATCATGGATATGAACTAACGCAATCTAACGCATATTTTCTCTGGATAGATTGTAGTGACCTCACATCGTGACGGCACTGGAATGATGGTGAATGTATAGGGGAATCATCCCCCATTACCCTCTGGCAAACTGACATAGCTATTGAAAATTGCAATTTATAGTGTTTTTTTTTTTCCATTAAAAATGGTGAGTTTCCATAGTTATGTTAGTTTACCAGAGGGTAGCCTTGTTTTATTTCATTTCAGCTACTGTATTTTCAGGTTAGTCAATCATTACGATTCAGCCAGAATCATTCCACTTAGTAGCTGGTAAGCTGGTTACGAACCATGGTTAGTTCAGCCATTTGTATAGGGGATAATCACTTAGCTGGGGACTTATAACTTACAATCACCAGGCTCATTAACCAGTTGCTAGGACCGTGGGGATATTCACTGCCAATAATGAAAGAGGATGAGGATTTTAATTAATTCTAAATATGTGTATACAGAATACATACAACTATGTGTATACATACATCATTGGGTGTTTATTATCAGAGCTTCCTTGCCAGGATCATAGATTTGCACATTTGCAGCCTGGAGTAGGTCACCAGCTGATGAAATGGCTCAAAATCATCACCCCCCTGTGCTGAGCTGAGGGGGATGACCCTTTTGACTTCCTTCTTTTTTCTCATGACCTCGAAGCTTGGTACGGAGCGCCCTTTGGAACGGATCTGGGTGGTTTTTTTCAGCATTTTTTCGTTTCATTCTACCTGGGATGATGATTTTTGATGCTTTTTGTGGGTGGCGAGATTTGGCAAACCCTGTGATGGCCATGCCAAACACGAGGATATTTACCATCAACATCCACCAACCATAGTGGCCCGAAATCACCAGGAAGGACGGCCAAGGTGAAGCCGAGAACGCATCTGAAGAATGATTTCACCATGAAAACTTGAGATGTGACCAGCAAAAATGGTGATTCAAACAATTGCAATGTGGATTTACTAATAACCATGGGGATTAAGCATGATTAAACCACAATTGGATGTAATTGGTGATGTTTCGGGATGTGTCCAAAACTGTATGATTTTCCCCAGATGGGAGGATGAAGGTCCAGAACTACCAGCTATGTTGAGGTATAGAATCAGAGTACTGGGACCAATGCCATCACCCCCAAAATCTTACAGTAGCATGTCAATCTACTGCGTCTTCCCAAGCCTCCAGGTTTTGAACTGCATAAAATGTGCCAAAAAAATTGGAACCGGTGTTCCAACTGATCACATTCCTGAGCAATGGGCAAGCTGAATCAGCTTGTCAAGAAGCCTGTGAAGTTTGCCCACAAACCAGCTGCCCGCGACCAAACCCCACAGTCAATTTTGGATGCTCCTGTGATTCGTGAACGTGCAATCATGGTCAGCCACAAGCCGGGATATGATGAAGTGACTGTGCAGGACTTACCAACCGCTGATCCTCAAAATTGTGTTGATTCAGAGCCAGACTATGAATATATATGATTCAATTTGGGTGTGTCTAAAAATGGCATTTATCTATCCCCCAAATGGCAACTCGAATGGGCAGAATGATGATCAGCCGTGGGATCGACTTGAAAACCCGCCTATGTGGTTCATTTGCGCAATGTTCGAGTTACTGGCGTTGGCTTTCCGGGCCAGGTTGCGTGAATGGGTGTTGTGTTTTTTTCTCTGGGCCATGTTCATGAACTCTCTTGAAGGCTTTGTTCACGTCTCACTGAGAATGGACTTTGGCGGGTGTTGAATCATGTTGGGTCCCTTATTTGATGATTATTTATGATAATCAACATCAGGTCTCAGTTCCAAAAAGAAAAAAAACAGAACAAGACATAGAAACATGGAATCCCTCCTGATACATGTTCTTTCTAAAATACTGGTACTGTAAGTTGAACATTTTTTCTGTATCTGTTTGAAACTTCCTATGCATCAATTCTCATCAGGCTGGTGATCCTTAGGTGACCTAGTTGTACAAGGATCATTGTAACCCATTGCGGAAACTTTTGGGTAACAAGGACAAGATAGGGATCATTATGGGCATTGTTTTAGGGACTACTGAATCAGCCAGATATATAATCCGGCCAATTTTTGATGCATGATACCACAAAAAGCCGTTGCACAGCCAGTTTGTTGTCACAACATACAGGGGGGTCATTAGTCATGGTCCAATTTTTTATGCAATGTGGCCCCCCAGTTAATAAGTTGGTTTATACACCCCAATAGCTATACTATAGTTATAAGATGTTATAAGTTGTCAGTATCATAAACCATAGTTTTTGAATGATGTTCACAAATTTAGCGATTTTGAATCTACGTGGACCGCTTTGTAGAGGGCCATGATGTTCGCCCCATGCAGCTTGCCCATTGCACATGGTTATCGAATTGTGCTAAATGGTGTTTAATAATAGCTAAATCATCGAACAAAATGGGCCATCTATACCATAGCTATGTAGCAAATGACCAGTGGGTGTTTTCAGATCAATAATTTTGACCATTACTAGCCAAGATTGACCACTGTTAACCATGGTTCCCCCCCCTGTTTTCGAGGTCCCAGATACCAACCTTTCCTTGAAGTGGCCGAGGATTTGGTTTGCGATGCATGCGTTGCAGCTGGCGCAAGCCATCACGACGAAGTTTTGCGACCAGCAGTTGGTGAGGTGTGTTTGGTGAGGAAAATAAAGGGAATATAAACAACATAAAACAACTATGATGGCGATATAATGCGGAATATTATTGGAATACAATGAAGTGTGTTTTTGAATGGGGTATGACCAGAAATTTGATATGGGTTTGGTACCTGAATATGTTGGGAATCTACCATATTGGATGGTTCATGCCGAACGTGTGATTTCAAAAAACAGTTTTAATAGTTCAATTTAGGACTTAACCATCAGATATGGCATCAAAGTGCGGAGTTGTTTGACATAAACATTAAACATTCATGGTTGAGAACAATTTTCTCCAATTAAACGGCCATTTAGTTGCAGTATACGGTATACAGTATACCCCACTGGATAGTGGACAAGATCAATATTGGGGACAGATCCTTCTGTGAAAAATTTGAACATGTTTGGTTAGTTCATTTTGTAACTTCCCATATCATATATATATATATGGGGGTCGTTCTAAAACCATCCTCTTAAAGTTTAGTAAGAAGGTTTGTTGAGAACTTTTGGGTGGCATAAAACCTGCATCGCGCAAGTTTCGCGCAAGGCCGGCCCAAGGTTTTGCGCTTTCTTCAACATGCTTTTGTATGCATGGCAATTCTGCATCTGATTTTTGGCTTATAAAACGGGCAGTATGATGCAGGTCCTGCTCAAGTCCCCAAACGCAAACAAGCATGTAAATTAACAATAATCAACAATCCTGCCAAAGAGAAGAAAAATCAGCCCAAATCCGCGCAAGCTTTGCCCAAGAAACGCGCAAGCTTCAGGTCAAAAGTTGACCCCGTAGTCCATGCCACCCTGTTAAAAACACAAACATGCACATGGATATACACTGTGAAAATGGTACAAAGAAGAAATCATATTTTTTGATAAGAAGATACGCGGACAAGCATGCTAATATTATACATGACACTCACTAGGAAATCCCACGGAAACGAGCACGAAAACGGGGCACGAAAACATGCACAGCGAAAAACTCAAACGGGACTCTGGTCGCGCAAGAAACGCGCAAGGTTTGCCCAAGGCCGGCCCAAGAGCCTCTTTCGGGCAAAAGAATTTAGAACAATCCCCATATATATATGTATATATATATATGTTATATATTATACATAGTTGCCCAATAGAGTGTCAAGCAGTTTCCATGTTGGCCAACATGGACACCCGCAGCAATGTTTTTACAGGCCGTCCTGTGGGCACCGCCACGGCAAGGATAGGTACATGATGACGACCTCACCGCGACGTCACAATTTTGAAATGCTGGTACCCTCTGGTAAACTGACATATCCCATGATTATCCCATGATTATCCCATGATTATCCCTACTAAACCATTCAAACCTACCCTCTGGTAATTTGTCACATAGCTATTGAACATGGCCATAGAAATAGTTGATTTTCCCATGAAAAATGGTGATTTTCCATAGTTATGTTAGTTTACCAGAGGGTAACCATCCCAATATCTAATTTATTTCACATTGGTGAAGTATTGGTATTTAGCCAGAAATATGATACATCGGTTTGTCTGAAATATGAGTGCCCCGGTCAATCTATTTGAGATGTTAAACCACCATTTTGGGTTAAGTTTGGTTTCCATGTTTGGTTAAACCACATTTTACTACCCAAATGAGAAGTTTACTGACCAAACGGTTTAGATCATCAAAATTGGTCAGAGCTGAAGGATCTGGCCCCAGCATGAATTTTTGAAACTTCAATGTCCTTATACATCACTACGCAGGATCATTCTCTGCCAAGGCTGCCAAGGTTGAAACGGGCACAAGTAGGTACCCTGAGGCAATCTATGCAACATGGCACTACGTAGGAAGTTTGTTTTTGTTGTTCAGATGGAAAAATAAAGGGATCCAATCCAATGCAATTAAAGTCTGGGTGTTTATCAATCCCATATAAAATCGCATAACATCTCCTCCAAAAATATTACCCTTAGATATCCCTAGATACATTATATTTTGGGAACTTCTTGGAATAGGGATTCCCAGGTCATCATAGTTGTTTAAATACAAAGTCATGGTCTAATGACTGGGATGATTTGGGGGAATCTCCCATATTTATATAATACTAATCCCACTATGTCCCCACTCTCTGAGGTTGCTGGTGCAAGTGGTTCGAATTCCAATGCCTACAGAACTTGACATCTCAAAGGCACGTGGCTTTCGAACGGGTTTCTTCTACTGGAAATCATCAGCCACTTATATGTATGATTTTCCCAGCTAGAAACCTCCATTTAGTTCGGGGATTTTCCATGGCTATGTTCAACAACCAGAGGATATATAATTATATATAATCATGATATTACAGTAACTATAATCCATCGAACTAACATTTTTGCTGCATTTGTGGCTTTGTGCAAGCGCATAATTGGGCTAATAGATGCTAATAGGTTGAAACCCTGAGGGAAATCTAGGGGAATCACGAGTCTTCAGCAAAATCACACAGGTTTAATATATATATATATATAATTAATGTTTAGACTCCAGTAACCCGCGGAAAAAGTAAAAACGAACAGTATCACACCACGATTTTAGTAGGATTTTCACTTGTCTATCTTTTGGGGATTGCTGTAAACGGAGACCACAGCATTATTTTACAAGAAACACTACGAAACAAAACCGGGCAGTTTTACCTGGGTGGTAACCTCTCGCCATTATCTTGCGATGACCTGAGATGACTATAGCTACTGCACTAGCCAACCTCGCTATGAATTATTCGTTACTATAAATTCTGATTTGTATTTTGGATACATGCCCACATAGTGCACATTCTCAGTTCCGGAATTGTTATCATTTGCCCAGAAACACGCATAGACAATCTTTGGTTGGCACATCCCGTGATTCTCTGTAAATTACAACCATATCACTGGCAAACATTGCTTGCAATGATGGGAATAATAGGGACCACCATCTCGAACCGAATTTTACATCCTGGTACTTCAATGTCAATAAAAAATCAGCAAGAATACCCTCTGGTAAACTAACATAGCTATTGAAAATGACCATTTATAGTGGATTTTCCACGATTTTCCCATCAAAAATGGTTATTTTGCATAGTTATGTTAGTTTACCAGATGGTATACGTGAGATTTCACCGCGATTCCAGCCTGGCGCCGCGTTTTTGCTCCCAGGCGGCCACTGAAGGGAAGGAGTTTGAGATGAACTTCCGGGAGGCCGCGAATCCGGGGCCTGCCAAAAAACACTCTGGTGTGGGAAATATATATATATATGGCAATATATGGAAACTAAGATTGCTTTGGTATCGATGGCCCACAAACATAGACAATTTACATCAATTTGCCTATTGGTGATTTTACATCGCAAGCTCTTGCAAATTGTCAGAGTGTATGACCTAATCTCCCAATGGGTTAAGATAGTGGTCAAACTAAACCAACTTTTGACCATGGCACAAATGGTTTTGTCTCAAAATGATGGATTTATCCTTGATTGTTTGTGACATTCGAAACAATGACAACATATGGGATTGTCAATTGGGTTCCAAAGTTTTTGACAACCCCACATGTTTCTTTTGTATTCGTAGTTCAAGAAACACAGTTGATCGTTATTTGTTTTGACAGTACAAACAACGGATTGTAAACTCAAAGGACAATACCAGCAGGGATATTGGTTTGGTTGTTTGTTTGCATTTCAATTTTTGCGAGCTACGCATATCTACGGCTTCTGGGGAAGTGTTTGGGCGCATCATCTGTGGCGTCAAGTACCACCTTCTAGCAACCTTTTGGGGGATGATGATGATGCAGATGTTGTACCCTTTAGCTTTTTGACGCTTATATATATATATATGTATATATATATATACATATACAAGAAACACCATCCCCTTGTAGATTGATTTGTCCTAAACCAAGCCAGTGATCCTCTAACTCTAGTGCCATGTTTCGCTCCAATTTACATAGTGCAAATTGCTGATAGTTGTTTCAAGGGTCCTTTTAGGTAGCTGACACGGAGGTACTGTACTAAGATATGAGGTACTATTTTTGGTAAGCAATATTTCAAACTCATTTGTCAGTTTTCGGAGTGCTTGTTTTCTTGTGGGTCTTGTGATGTGTTTGCCACTTTCAGCAACATGTTTGCGTTTCTTTTGCATGGAGAAGTCCATTAACACAAGTGGCGGGCCCAAGACTGCAGTGAATGCGCAGCAGAGGAGTTGTAATGCTTGTCCTGAAACTTCTTTGATCTCATCTAAATGATGGCTCATCTTTGATGGCTCATATGCAATGAACATCTCCATTTTTTGCGGTTACATCCAGCTTGCCCTTGTTCTTGTTGTTTAATGTCCCTAGTTTCGCTGGTTAAATCGAATGTTCACCACTTTTCCCAAACCTGTTTGTGCCGCCAATTAATCAAATTTGGGATCAAATCATAAAAATATATTAAAATCATTTTTTTAAAACTGAGTTAGTTGATTTTCACCCTATTCTGCTTTAAATCCCCAACTCAATCGACCCTCAACTTCTTCACAGAATCCAGGCGCTGCGCGTGCCCTTCATCCGCGATGATCCGAATACACAGAATGGGCAGAAACTCGGCGGCCGATAACTGGTCGATAACTGGAACTGGCGCTCGTCATCTGAAGCAATTTTTTTGGCGAATCCCATTGCAAATCCAGGTGTTTGATAATTAGTTTCAAACATGGTTTGTTTTTCTGACAATTTCAACTGACCGAAATATGTTGAACTGCCGAAACTGGGGGATTAAACCAGCAACCCGACACCTTTGGCCCCCAAGTCGTTTCCGTGGGTCGCTTGGGTCGCTTCGTTGGCATTTCCCAGAGGACTGCTGCTCGCACATCCAATCCAAACTTCGATCAACAGTTGAAGCTCCTGGGTGGCAGGGGGGAAAACTAGGGGGAAGATATCGTGAACCTGTTTGAACATCATTTCGTGGGATTCTACAGGCTTATGCTTAGACTTCACTTGACCTCCTTTTGCAATTGTTCATTTACGTGAAGCTGAATGGCCGCCATGAAATGGGGGCTCAAGTCTCATTGGTCAGATCGAGGTCTGTGTTAGGAACTTGATGGGAGATCCTCTTTCGGCGTACTGGCATTTGATTGGAGGGGTCTCGCATTTCTTACTTTGGACTAGATCCCCAACTTCAAGTGAGTGCGTGTGTCGTTGTGAAAGTGAGAGGCAAGGACTTGATAGCTGCTCAGGGGTCATCAAGGAGGTGCTTTCCTTCTGCCTAGAGTCTGCCACTTCTCAGACCCTGACAACTACATCCTCTCCTTCTGGAACTCCATCACTAGGTTTCTGGTTGCTGTGGCTATTGTTCGTGGTGTTTTGCTTAGGCCTGGTCACAGGTTCTGCTTTGGCACTGGCACTCACCGGTCGTCTCCGGCCACGAAAGGAGCTTGCCCATTCTCCGGCAGTTTCTGAGGCGGTGCCTGTCCAAAAGCAAAGGCGAGGCATTGAGGCATAGTAATGGCTGTTGTTCCCAGAACCTTAGACATACCTGAAATGCAGATTCTTGCTGAGTTCCCTGGTGAGCGGTTGGACATGCATCACCGAATCCTTTGGTATAGAGTTGATCGAGCAGTATGGATAATTTCAACACCAGACCATGACGTTTATGAGGAAGATTTTGATGGCACCACTGTGGTGTCTTTAGGTAGGAACTCCTTGTACCCTGCCGACCAAGCTGGCCGCATGTACATCCCTGACAATGATGACATCATGAGTCAGTATGCGGAGTTGAAGCGCCAAGCAGATGCTCTTGCGGTCATCCGAGGTTGCGTGGATCGTCCTGGTGTTACGGTGAGTGACGGAGTTCAGACTGATGCGCACTGGCGGGTGGCCGATGTGGACTCCAAGCGCTTTGGTGAAATTATCCCTCCTGGGGATTTGCTTGATGGCTCTTGCAATGTGATTTTGAAGGTGGGCGAGGTTCAGAAGCGGCTACACCTCAAAGGGGATGAGATCCTTACTCTTGAGCTGGTTAAAGACTTCACTTCATGGAGTGAGCGGAAGCGTCCAGGGCTTCCCGGTGGAGATGCTGGAGACCTTCGTTTACTTGGCTGCTCGCGGTTGAGCTCCGGCAAGCGCCAACTGCCACTGACTGAGGCGCTCACGAAGATGGCCGACACAAAGTTCGAAGACTGGCCACATAGGGGGCCAAAGGCAACTCGAGAGTTCCTTGAGAGCGTGGCGGAGAACGGAGGCGACTTGGCAAACTATCACTCCAGCTTCATGAGGAAGAGTGGGTTGTCGGAGAACTCTGCGGCGTCCCACGAGTACAAGAACCTCCTTGGCATCCTCAAGCTTGCAGTGTCATATGATCAGGTGGATTGCAGCAACTTGGCGTCCATTGAGCAGGTGGTGCGGCGAATCCTCGAGATTCAGGTTGCGGTCAGGAGGAACCCTAAGCATCCAACGTTTGACTCCTTCGACTACAATACCAGAGGTGTTGTCGATGAAGTTGGGGGAGCGCGTGCAGCTGGCTATGCGGAATGGATGGCTGAGCAGCAGAAGGCCGAGGCCAAGGCTTTGAAATCCACACGTGAATGGCGTCAGGAGCAGGCCACTGAGAGGAAGAAGTCTCACAAGGATCAGGATCGTGACAGCAGTGATGATGATGGGGCTGCGAAGTCTGGAACCAAAAAGAAAAAGAAGAAGAAGAAGGGTGGCGCCCCCGATGGCGCAGCCGCGGGATGAGTGGCTCCAGACGCCACTGTCGGGGAGGCGGCCAAACAAGTGTCCCTGACGAACTGCATGGCAATTCATTTTCTGGATGTAGGAATTACGAAGTGTTCCCTTTGCCAAGGCCGGATTGGCTTCAGCGACGGGCTCGTTCCTCATCCATCCTCACTGGCAATTCTGGCTCGCATGGCTTCAGCCGAAGACAGATTGGCAGGGTCCGCGAGGCGGTGGACAGCTTGAACTCTTTGGGCTGTTCGACTGCTACCAGTGTCAGGCGGGGAGTTTTTGATTTAGGGCATCGGCCCAGGGGCATCGCGACAGCACCTCAGCAGTCTGCGCTTCAGCGGATTGGGAGGAGGATCAAGGAATCCGGTGGGTGTCCCAAGGGCTTGAATCCGAGGATGTGCTTTGAAGACGTGATGAAGTCAAAGGACATGTACTCACTGAATCAGAGCGCGGTTGCGCCATACAGCCCTGACCTACTGAAGGTCACCAAGTCCAACACAGTCCCAAAGGAAGCGACGAAATTGCTTCCGCCAACAGAGGCGAATTTTCTTCTTCACCCTGATGAGCACTTGGTGAAGAGCCCGGAGGAGATTGAGGCGTGGATGGCAGAGCACGGAGACTTTCAACCGTATTGGGATGAGACCCTACGTGGCAGCAGAGAGGCGCGCCTTGACCTCTACCGGAAGTTAGCCTCAAAGTCGCTACTGGGCTTTCGGAGGAGGATTCGCACGAAGGTTGGCATTTTCTTTGTTTGGAAAAGTGAGAAGCGTGGCATCCGATTGATCATCGATGCCAGGATGCCAAATGGGTGCCACAGACGCCCGCCTAAGACCAAGCTTGGAGGAGCTGCCGGTCTGAGTGAAATAGATGCAGTCCTGGATGCAGATGACTTGGACACTGCAGCCTGTGGTTATGGAGGGGCGGTGGAGCTGCCAGCGAAGCTTTTTGGAGATACCGGTGATGTCAGTGATGCTTTTTACCAGTTCAGTGTTTGGCCACTTGCTGAATGGTTTGGGCTGGATGACCCTGTATTCGCTCATGAGTTTGATGTGAATGAAGTCTGGAACCCGGACACTCAGGCGATGGAGGGGGTCGCCCCGGATGAGCCTTTGTTTCCCGTCTTCTTGGGCATGCCGCAGGGTTGGGCCTGGGCTCTTCATTTCTGCAACACGGCCGTGGAGTTCGGTATGTCAAAAAGTATCCCTTCAGCAAGCTTCATCAAGGATGGCATGACCACACCTGACCCCAAGCTGGGACCTCTCGGTAGCGTGTATGTAGATAACCTTGGGGTCTTTGGCTTTGCGCAGCAGGTTGTTCATCACTCTTTCGACATGGCAGTTGAGAATCTTGAGAGGGCTGGCTTTGTTTTTCATGAGCTTGAGAAAGGCTCCACTGAGGTCACCAATGTTGGCGTTGTGATTGATACCCAGCGACGACGACTGCGACACAGTCGAAAGCGGTCATGGCGCCTCTACCTCGCTCTCAAGCACTTCTTGAGGTTGAAGAAGGCAACTGGTGAGTCTGTGCGAGTCTTGGCTGGGCACATTGTTCACTATTTTTCAATCCAAAGAGCTGGAATGAGTTGCCTTCATCACACGTATAAGTTCATCTACCAGTGGTTGGATGGCAGGAGTCACATAGTGCCTGGAGCAGTGAAGCGGGAGATCAGGATGGTAGTTGGCATGATTTTTCAGGTGGATGTTGATTTGAGTGCGCCATATAGCCCTATAGCGTTTTGCGGTGATTCCTCTTCCTATGGCTACTGCTTTCAGGTTACAAATGTTCAGAAGTCAGAGCAACGAGATCTCTTTCGTTTTCATGAGCGTTGGAGGTTCATTGAGGTTGAGGACGGCATTGGGTTAGGGCTTGGCTCTCATCACTCATGGTCTGCCGACTTCAAGGTTCCCCAGACTTCATATGTGCGATGGCTGTGTGAGCGGCTTGGCATGGTTCCAAAGCTCCCTGACTCCCTCCTTGAAGCCTCTAGGTGGAAGACATTGGTGAAAAGGAGGTGGGATCATAGTGAACCAATACACCTCAAGGAGGGCAGAGTAGCACTGATGAGCCTCAGACGTGCTGCGCGGAATGCAACCTTGCACGGGCACCGGCTGCTCACCCTTTGTGACAATCTGTCGGCTATCATGGCCTACGACAAAGGTAGGGCGCGAGACTTGTCCCTCTTGTCGCTATGTAGGCGAGCAGGGGCACTCCAGCTGGCGTGTGAGATTAGATGGCACCTGAGGTTTGTTGAAAGTGCGCGGAATCCTTCGGACAAAGATTCAAGGGCGTTCTCACATCCATTCAGGAGAAAGTATCGTTCTCAGATTGCGGCAACAGTCAGGGAACGTGTTGGGACTGTGGAAGCTCCGACTGATCGAGCAGCCTCCACCCGAGGAACCACCACCGGCTCTTTGCCGAGCTGTTCTACCTCTGCACGGGGGCGCAAGCCCACTGTGATATCCGGTCGGGGGTCGGTGGTGGCGCCTCACATGGGGGCAGTGCTGAGTGACATCAGCAGTGATCAGTCGCAGGAAACAAGTGGTGTGACTGAGACGAACAGGAGCCAATTGGGCTCAAAGCATGTGAAGATTAGTGGTCGTCCAGCTGATCCGTCTCTGGGACCAATGCCTTCAGCTTGCTATGATTCGGAGGGCCCCGTGAGGGGCCTATTCACTGGCAGCAGCCAGTCTTCTTCACCCGAAGCTCGAAGCAGACGTTTGCCCCGAGGTCTGCGAAAACGAGTGCTAGCAAGCCAGTGGCAGCAAAGTGTTGTTTGGAACTGTTTAGTGGAAGTGGTCGTTTGACTTCAGCCCTCCAAAGTAAAGGTCTCAGGTGTTGCCTCCCCTTTGATATTTGCAATGGTAAACAGTTTGACCTCTCGAGACATGGGATTCAGCGGCTTATTTTGGATTGGATATCTTCTGGTAGGATCTGGTATTGTCACCTTGGTACACCATGCACTATATTTAGCATTGCCAACAGGAACAAGATCAAGGAATCGAGGGTTAGACTGTCTTTGTCCTTGGCACGATTCACGGCAAAGGTTATTCGAGCATGTGTAGATCATGGTGTTTTATTTACCTTGGAGAACCCCATGACCTCAAAGCTTTTCCAACTGGACTGCATCAGCAAAGCCTTAACTTATGCTTCTGCCATCATGGTGCTCTATGATTGCTGCAGGTATGGATGCCCCTTTCGGAAGTCTTCTATACTGGCCACCAATTGCACGAGGCTTGCAGAGTTGGGGAAGAGATGTTCATGTGGACATGCTCATGCGGAACAACTTAGGGGAAGAGTTCGGGTACCTGCGGTTGATGGGGGTTTGAAATGGTTTTGGAAGACCAGTCTTGCCGGGGAGTATTCAGGAGTTTTATGTCACCAGTGGGCGCTTTTGCTCAGGAGGGTTGCGCCCCAACAAGCTTTTGTAGGAGATAGGGAGCCAGCCTTTTTGCCTGGATGGTATGAAGAGATCCAACAAGTCGCTGGCTCTAGACCCACAGAATATAAAAGCCAGCGGTGCCCAACAACATATTCCACCCCATGGAAAGACGCTGTTGAAGAGTGGGGCACTGGACCCAAAGCGTAAGCAGCAGACTGCCAAAGCAAGGGCTCGCAAAGTGCCCGATACACAACCTGGTTTTCTTCGAAGAGCTCGGCTGCGAAAAGATGTGACTCGTCAATCGTATGAGAGCGCCTGGAATGTCTTCATGAGCTTCTGCGTTGAGTCTCAGCGGCTGCCTGGTCCTGGGTCACGGTTTGTTAGTATGCACCAACTGGATCTAGCTCTCGAGGCTTTTGGGGAACAGCAGTTTCTTTCTGGAGGGTCGAAGTATGTTTTCACATGCGCTTTGCAGAATGCCAACATTCAGTATCCAGCGTGGCCAACTTCGAGCCGCACAAACTACCCACTCAGCAAGTCAGCCAAGAAGGGTTGGGGCAATCTGGAGCCCGGCCAATCTCGCGATCCTTGCCCATTTGAGGTCGCTTGTTTGATCTCGCAGGACTTGGTGATTCAAGGGCAAGCTCAGTTTGCAGCTGCCGTGATGCTGTCGTTTGACACGTACATGCGGCCAGGCAAGATTTGTGAGTTGGTCCATTCGAATATTGTCCCTCCTACGCGTGGCATTTCTTCCAAGTATTCTTTTTGGACTCTTTTGCTTCATCCCCAAGAACGTGGTGAGCCATCAAAAGTAGGTGAGTTCAATGATAGCTTGGTTGTAGGTAGTGGCGATCGAAGTTGGGTTGGTGCTGTTTTGGGGCGCCTATATTCCAGACATCCTGGTCATGGCATGGAAAAGGTGTTCAACTTCACCCTTCACCAGTTTGAAAATCAGTTCAGAGCCTGTGTTCAACGGTTAGGGTTGGAAAAGCTGAAGCTAACACCTCACTGTCTGCGACATGGCGGTGCAAGCCATGACTATTTGATGCAGCACCGTAGCCTTCCTGACATTCAACAACGTGGTTGCTGGAAAAGCGTTGACTCAGTGCGGCGATACGCCAAGCATGGCCGCATCTCAAGGCAATTAAACCTGTTGTCAACTGACCAACAGACACGTGCCAAGCAAGCTTCCATAGCACTGCCCAGGCAATTGCTGAATGCTCTGTAAGTTTCCTTTGCCCAGACTTCAAATGATGGAAGGTTTTTGGAGTTTCATCTTTTTGGAATTGGATTTTCAGGTGCGCACCTTTTTAACACATGGGAAACGGATTCGCATTTGTATGGCATTCCTCTGTGAGATTCGNTTGGAGTTTCATCTTTTTGGAATTGGATTTTCAGGTGCGCACCTTTTTAACACATGGGAAACGGATTCGCATTTGTATGGCATTCCTCTGTGAGATTCGAGAAGATCTCATCTCAACAGCACTAGCAAGGCCCTGAAGACAAAAGGGACAGCACATGCCACTGCTGATGTGCCATCAGATCACCATGGGATGGTGACTAGTATCTGGACATTCATGAGAAGTTTTGTGGACAATTNAGACAAAAGGGACAGCACATGCCACTGCTGATGTGCCATCAGATCACCATGGGATGGTGACTAGTATCTGGACATTCATGAGAAGTTTTGTGGACAATTCACTTGACCTCCTTTTGCAATTGTTCATTTACGTGAAGCTGAATGGCCGCCATGAAATGGGGGCTCAAGTCTCATTGGTCAGCCCTCTGACCCACCCTTTAACCTCTTGGAGTTTCATCTTTTTGGAATTGGATTTTCAGGTGCGCACCTTTTTAACACATGGGAAACGGATTCGCATTTGTATGGCATTCCTCTGTGAGATTCGNNNAGACAAAAGGGACAGCACATGCCACTGCTGATGTGCCATCAGATCACCATGGGATGGTGACTAGTATCTGGACATTCATGAGAAGTTTTGTGGACAATTTTAATTAGTGTAGAGTTAGACGGATTTTAGCACATAAAGCGCTAAAGTCAAAGGAGCTTTGGAAGGGAGCAACCAAGTTGACCGGGCTTTTGGGCCCAAGACATCCCAAGGCTGGATATCATCCCATGGCCATGTCACATTACTGAAGGGTAGAGGAGAAGTTTGGAAATGAGATATGTTTCCTTGCCAGTACAATGTATATGAGTATATCATATATGTATATGAGTATATCATATAGAGTTATAATATATATATATATAAACATCTTAAAGCACATATATATATATATATATATGTATACATATACAACCATATACATACATATATACATATATATATACAATATGTGTTTATATGCTTAGTTTCATATACGTGTCCCAGTCACAGGGGCATAATCCAGCTACTGACCATTTAAACCAGTTTCAGGGGCATTCTGAGTGACCCTCCCAATAGGTACATCCTCAAACAAACAAGGACTGATGGGTTTGTCAAACACCATCAAACCCTAATTACTATAATTGTGGGGTTCAGGGTTTATAGTTGGAAAGTAGGTATCCATCACCATCAATGTTGGGGGGGACTATTTTCTTTGTTGGTTGAACACATGCCATTAGATTTCTGGATGCTTTGTAGCCTCACATTTTTACTTTTAATCTTTGATGTACGTGTGGGTAGATGATGGATTTACCATTTGGTCCCACTGAAAAGTGAAGTAACTCAGCAGGGGATCAACAAGATCGAAAACTGGTAAACTAACAGTTTGCTATTGAAAATTGCCATAGAAATAGTGGATTTTCCCATGAACAAATGGTGATTTTCCATAGTTATGTTAGTTTACTGGAGGATTTTCCCATGAAAAAATTGTGATTTTCCCATCAAAAATGGTGGATTTCCTGCTGATCGGACGACGACCTCAGACTGAGTTCGGACGACATCAGCATGAGCGACATCTCGGGGCTGCAGAGGCGGGAGACCACGACGTTTTGCCCTCCAATTTTTGTTCCCTTTCAACGGGACAAGGGTTCAAACGGGTGTTCAGCCCAAAAAAAAATCATGGGACTTGGTCGAAAAAATGTGGAGGATCGAAACAAAATTTGGCGGTTTGTGACTTGAATGATCTATTCGAGACATGCAGGGATTTGAGGCACAAAAAATGGTGCATTTTGACACCAAAGTGCAGGATTAAACTAGCAAACCTGGTGGATTCAAGCAAAACAATCTGGGAATTCACAAAAGATCACACAATATCGTACCATCTTTCGAAGCAACCCAGCTGTGGGAATTCAAGCACCAAAATGTGGGATTTAACCTATGAAGGTGTGCATAGATGAGCAACTTGACCAGCAAAAAACGGAAATTCACCAGCAGAAAGTAAGGATCTAATATGATCTAGTTGATATGATTTAGCCATGTATAGTCCATATAGACTGTAAGGACGGAAAAACGCCTTTTCTATATTGAGTTGCCTCCTCTCTGGGTGTTGCATGGCCACCTCGTGGCCCACCAGCAATCGGTGGCGACTGATCTTGAAATATCTCGAAATATCTCATGATAATGATTCCAGAAGATTCATCTCAATCTCAGGAGCTTGTTGTTTGGTTCCAGTGTCAGTGAAAACATGAGATCTAAAGTAACTGTCAGTTTGGGTTTGATTATGCAACATGTCCTCAAGTTTGACACATATCAATATTTTGCTGGTAGCTCTGCACATCTTGATGTTTGGGATTATTGTCCAAAATTGACCAGCAGATCATTCAGGGGGTTGAAAACAATAATGTTTGACAGTCAGGATGCGCCAATCCCAAGCAATATTTGATAGTTGTTTCAGGGGCTTACCCTCTGGTAAACTAACAGTTTGCTATTGAAAAAGGCCATTTATGGTTGATTTTCCCAAAACAAAATGATGATTTTCCATAGTTATGTTGGTTTACCAGAGGGTAATGAAATGCGGATTTTTTCTTCTTGACAACTCGGATGGACTAAAACCGACTAATTTGATAACCAAAAAGAAATGGGATTAACACCAGCAGTCATGCCATGTACCCGTTCACTCACATTGCGATTGGCCTATAATTCTTTCTATAGGCAAAGGTGGCCCAAAATTCAACACAAATTGCATACCCTTTGGTAGTCAAAGATGGTGCTGCAGATCATCCATTTCTAGATGGTTTTCTCTTTCTAATGACTTATCTGCTTGTCCATTACCAACTTAGACTCAGCCTACCACCCATGCCCAGATGATTTCCCCACCAGTAATCAAACATGGCCTGCTGGAAAATCCAGCATTTGAAAATCCCAGCGCACTAGACCTCCTTCTAGTTCGGGGGTTTCTCAGCCGGCCATGTTTGATTACCAGAGAAGGTTTCAACATGTACTAGTATCAATCAATTTTCAATTAATTTGCGGTTTATGTTATATATTGCAGTATTTATATATATAATATATATATATATACATATTCATATTTATACAAGATATAGACATATATTCATTCTACCACCATTCTTGGTTGTGAAATTACTTTTGATGACACCCCAGGGCAGCCGCATTCGTTTTTTTATCTCCGGTGAAGGCTCCCTCACCGCATGAAGACCATGGTGAAGGAGGGGATGGAGAACAATCCGCCCCCAAAAGGCACGGCGTTCAACGAGGGTGGTCAGATGGTGGGAAAAAAGTTGGAAAATATTGGGATATAATGATGGGGATTTAATCATCAGCAACGGGCTTTGGCCAGCAAATATTTGGGATGGAATTGGACGATCATGTGGGGTTGCAATAGTGATTTAATATGTTTTTCATTGGGTATTTGGGAATAGATGTGTTGAATGGCAGTTCTGTTTGATAGGTACCACGTCGTCAGTGGCTCATGAACTGAGATTGACGAGCAAGATCAACTGGTTTTGGTTGTTGATAAAAAATTACATGATCTGAAACTTGTTCGTATACCTCAAAGTTATGAGCAAAATTGCCATTGAGCCATGGAGAAAATGAAGGGACATCAGGTTTTCAAACTATGAGATGTGTTTTTCTTCCCCCCAAAAACGACAAAACTTCACCACCGAGTGGCTGTTGCAATGTTATGACTGTCATTTTCAGGTGGCCCCACTATCACGACGCTCAATGCGACTTGGCGGAGATTTTATCCACCTTTGGTGGCATAGTGAAGAAATGGTAATTTGATGGTGATGTCACCACCAAATCACCAAATCAGAGGGATCATAAGGGTATCAAATGAAACATTGCATGGGAAGACGATGGGCATACAATAATGGGGTGTGGATAGGAGATATAACTAAACTAGATCATGCTCGGATGTGTCGGAAAAACGGCTTTGGAGGTGCCCTATTTGGAACATGCATCTCCTAACATGTACCTCCAATCATCAAGTCGCGCAAACGCGATAGGTTCACAGAAACTGTCAGATGTTCATCACAAGGTAAAAGATCGTGACACCTTGTTTCGTTCAGTGTTTCAAAGCCAGTTCTTTTTGATACAACGACCACAACCACCCATCCATATTGAACTGCTAACTACTTGGATCCCATGGGATGCAATGGCATGGGAATAACCTTGCTTGGTAAAACCACCATGTCGAGGGTGTAGAAATGGGTGAACTAACTATGGTTTGTATCCATTTACAATCCGCTTTTTATGTTACTCCAACGACCAGATGCGATCTTTTCTACCCAACTGGGCCCCCGAAGGAATTGATCTATGGCTACGACCTGATGGAGAAGACGTTTTCGCAGATCGAACCGTCGCTGGATGCAACCTTTGGGACATCCTTTGGGAAGACAAAAAGTGTAAACAAAAGACATTGGATTTGAAACAAATAGCTGCGAAATCTATGCTGGATAGTTCTAGTTTGCATGGATGTTCACCCTCTTATCATCGTTCATCAATCCAATTCAAGTCTGCATCAAAGCAATATTTGCAGCTATCAAATGTGACAGAGCCTAGTGTCTCAGTCATTGCAGCTAGAACAATTAGCAGCAGCACCATCCCACGACTCCTATAATGTCAACCCAGATCTTCAGAAACTTTGTTGATAAATTGGGGCTGTTCTCCCAAAGAGATGAATTACATTGAATTGCTATATTCAAATTCTTCCAATTCTAGACCAGAATGGTTTATGATTAAACCTGGGACCTGCATTTCTGGATTTTATCACATCCCAGTGATTTCCTATGATATTCCTGTCACTGAAAAAAACGCACCGTTTTGTTGGTTTCACTCACCATGACCTGTGTCTTTGGCCTGGCCTCAAGCGGCTTGGCCGCAGGCACTTGAAGCTGTTGAACCTGGTTGCATCCAGTTGGCAGCCTTTTGAGACTTGGCAAATTGTCGCCCTGGATCAACCCAGCAGTTGGGGATAAGCACTAGATATTGCTGCTCCGCATTCATGGTTTTAGCTACCATATAGTGACCATTGTGGATCGATCCCGTGACTGTTTGTTTCATTATTTAGCCAATCCACAAAATAGAATGATAGGATATCACATAGGTAACAATCAATTTCCAGTATTTCTTGGCCATTGCAATTCTACTAATTATGTGGTAGCCCCAATAGTAAAGCATGCCCAAAATCAACATGTTTATGTGTGCAACAAAAACCATCCTCACATGGTCGCCACATGGTAGATTTATGGCATTGGGTTTCCCACATTAGCCCACAATTCATTGGGGCCAACTATTTATACTCCCCATAAAATGGCTGTAAACGTTTTATATACTTATTGTTTCCATATGGTCAGACCAACCAATGTATACTTTCCATGAATGTACCCTCCGGTAATCAAACGTAGCAATTGGAAATCCTCTATAAATGGAGGTTTTAATGGGAAAATCCCATATAAATGGTGGATTTTCCATTGCCATGTTTGATTACCAGAGGGTACCATATTTTCCCATATCCATGAAGTCCAAAGAAGAACCGTCGGGATCCTGGGAAACCTGAGGACCTGTACAGCAAGGTCACCACTGCTCCTTGGTGCTGTGGAACGTCACGTGGTTTTCTGGTTTGGTGATTTACTAAGGTGCTAATGGCTATGTGCAATTTTGGGATGAATTAAAACCGACAATCTCAGGCATTGAATAAGGCAACCATTATCTAATGGCTATTTAATGGTGGGATGGATCAACAACAAGCATAATAGCTATTTAGTAGGCTTTGGTGATGGGTTAGTGATAGTTTCAAAACCAAAGAAAATTTACCTGAGATGAACATCCAGTTCCAAGCTATTTTGCTGCACCGTGGTAGACGTGTTGATCCATTGAACCAGGATTGGACTACTTCACATGCCCAAATGTTACAGGTCCTGTGGTGTTTTTGAGCCATGCATATAATGAGACGCCCATAGGTGTTTTGCGAGGTACCAATTCTGGTCTTATGGTTTCAACATGTCAGTGAAGCCACGTGTTCTGCTCAGTGTACTCGTTCGATGCGTCATACTTTAGGATGTGCTTCTATCATTTTTTGAGGGGTTCTCTTAATTCAGAGCGTACTTCTTGCTTGTTTGGGTATCTTTTCTATTTACATTATGATGTCAACAACCTATAGTTACCATCTAAACAATGAAACTTTTCATTCAAATTCTGCAAAAGACGGCCAAGAAGGATAAGATATTCGTTAAACAAATCTCAAAGAAAGGTCCAAACAGGACAAGTTATTACGCTAAACAACTCCAAAACAAGGTCAAAAGGGACAAGTTGTTGTTATGTTAAAATGCTCGAACATAAATGCAACTCAACAAAAGAGAAATTATTGCGTTACAAATCTCCCCAAAAAAATGTCAACAACAAACAACACGTTTCATCATATACCAATGTCAATAAATGATTGATTCAATGATCAACCCTCTGTAGGAAGCCCAAAGAAAGAAATCAATCAGTGTTTGGTGGCTGTGTTTCCGAACGAACTAAGTTTCCAACAAATGCAAGTTTCCCATTCGTCGTAAAAGAAGCTCGAAATTCGACCTTTTGCAACTCCCCAAACTGCCCAAAATTTGACTCCATCTATATATATATATATATTGATCAAACTTTGGGTCAAAATTGTATGACGATGTTAACCCTCCCAACATATCGCAAAGTTGTTTGTTTTTTAGCATCACAATCTTCAGAACAAGGTTTAGAGGAGCAAAACGATTGCATTACCAGATTATTACGTAAACATGGGGTTACAATATTATATTATAGCGTCATAACTTTGAGGCCATTTTGGTGTCATTTTGGGGCCCGCTAGGGGAGACCTTGCCGAGGATTCCGGATCCATTTTGGGCGTAATTCACCCTAGTTTTGATGATCATGTGAGGATCAACAAGGTGTGTGTTTCGGATGCGTGTTTGCAACAACGTATACATATTCATATGGGGTTGTTTGAAAAGAAGGTCCTCCTAACCCTACTCCTAAATCTACTGGCTCATCAACACGGTCCCTAATTCAGATTGCCATTAATGAGGGTAGAATCCCCATTTTCAGACACACCCAAACATCCTAGGTGTATGTGTATATTTATATAGTATATTATAGTATTATGTAGTTATTTAATGTTATTTATATATATATACACATAATGGTTTTTAATGAATCCATATATATATATACATATATGAATAAAATATATATATATACATAACGATATATCGAAGAGTTATCATAGTCATACATTAGATATGACAAAGGCCCTGCCCGCGGCCTTTGCCAGCCAGGTGAGGCGATATGTATCACTGAATTCTTCGAAGAAACAGAGGACACCCCGACAAACATCCTGTCATATACATCCTATCCTATTGCATCCCATTACATCCTATTAAAAGTACTGTTTATGTATGGATGACAACACCTTTCTTTGCTGCCTTGTTAAAACATCAATCCGTTGTGAAGCCGGAGTTTGTCAGAGGTTGTGCTGCCTTGATATCTCAGGTGCTTGGATCTTCATGTCTCTTCAGTGGATTGGCCTACTACTCCATGTCCCTTGGTCAGAAGTTGCTTCCCATGCCTCGAAAAAGTGACCAGACCTCACTTTGATTGACATAGCAATTCCTGGGACCCATCAAATTTAGCGCAGAAACATGTAGAAGCCTCCAAAAACTGGGTTTTTGTTTTGGAAATGGCTGCTGTTTGGGGTTCCATCTTAGGTTTTTGCCGTGTATAGGATGATTTGAAATTGGATTGCAACAATTTCTAAGCTCTGTAACATCCAATCATTTACATATTGGCATATGATTATTGGTATAGTAAAAAAAAATCGGATATGTACATACATATCATAACGATACCCGGATATCTCCCACTTCCCCACCATCTACGTTCCTTCCTCCCAAGCGCTCCAAGATACTATCTGAAACCCAACAACTCCGGCGAAGTGACTCCGGAGGTGAACGGACTGGTTTTGGTAGGATAAACCAAAAAACAAAGCTATTGATTACGGTCATTTTTTTCGGGGGAAACAAACATGTTGTGTTTTTTTGTTGGAAAACAATGGGAGTCTTCGCCAACAAAACAGGAGTGTCTTCGCCAACAAAAAGGTTGGTTGAATCAGCAGAAAACATGTGTTTGCTTAGCAGGTGATTGTGTCCAAATTCCCAATGGGACATCAACCATTTGGGAACGTATAAGAAGAATGTACAGGGATTTCAACAGGTCGGTTCAAAAACGCCTTGCGTTGGTTGATGATTCTGGAGGTACAAAGCGGATATGGTTTTAAAAAATCATTAGAGTCTGTAACACGCAACATTATAAGTAACAATATGATATTTGTGAACATATGACAACAACTTTGGTATGGTCAATATTTGTTCACATCCGAATCTCAGATCAAACGCAAGGCTTGCTGGTTGAATCATTTTTTCCAATTTGGGGTATATGATTATATATCTGGTGTATATATATATATATATGAATCTGGGTATGATTCCCAACTTACAACCTTTGAATCTAGACCAAAGAAGATTGTATTGAGATGGATCAACACCAGTCATACCGTGATTTGGGGATTTTCGGGGGATGAACCCAGCTGGGTAGTTGGATACGTCCTTGTTTGGCTTAGGTTGGTACTGTATGGGGTCAATCCCAACGAAGTCCACCAATGGGTCGATGAACATCCCAACTAAGAGCAGCTGATCTTCTTCGGAACGTGAACTGCACAGGTGCAGGGTTTCGAAACAGAGTGGTTGCATATCAAAATATACAAGATTATAAAATAATATATAGTGTCTATATACACAAACATGCGTATGATCTTGATCATAATCATGACGTTGATGGTGATGACAATTACGTTGATGTTGTTGTTGATGTTGTTGATGCGTTTATTTTCTTTAATATTGATGATGGGGACCGCTAGAGTTAAATCATGTTCAGCTCACTCCTAAGCTGTTAGTATCCGAGTGGGATGTTTCCAAGTGACACTTTCAGGGTCAGGTAAACACTGGGAGCAGACCATGGTGATGTCCAACACTCGATGGCCAGCCATCGCCGTATTCGAGCTCCATCCTCCAATGGCCACTTTGGAGGGATGGATGACAGCTGGATCATTGTCGAAGAGTTCTTCTAACACGATCAGGTGTTCGGACACTGACTCTGGGCATGATGACAGCTGAATTCCGACCTAGAACAGGATTTACGTGACCGTGAGATTCGCAGCGTCTCGCAGGGAGGAGGGACGTGCAGACGCTGATGGGAAATCCGAAAATGAAATGCATGATGAAGGGGCACCCCGCCACTATGGCGCGCGATGGGCTGATCGTTTTTTCTGATGTGCTGGGGGGTCTTCCGTTTACAATCGTTCTGGGGTGGGTATGATAGCGTATGGGGTTTCAATGGTTCACGGGTCTTCCCATGTTCGGGATGGGGCGTCTTTCCCATGCGAGCGAGTGTGTGGCGCCATGATTCTTTTCTCAGTTGGTGCCTGTTTATAGATGATCGGTATTTGTTGATGAGAGAAATAACATGATTACCCCCTTTGTTGTCCCCATCATATATCACCATTAAAAACTGATTATACTGGCGGTGTGTATGTATATATGCATACCCCATCAGCTCTCCATTATATCCGATCAACCCCTGTTGTTACTCTGATCGATGATATTTAATGGTGTGTGTATGTATGTATGTATGAATGTATGTAGGTAGGTAGGTATGTATGTAAATGTATGTATGTAAATGTATGTATGTATGTATGTATGTATGTATGTATGTATGTATGTATGTATGTATGTATGTATGTATGTATGTA
>BGPT01001098.1:18562-28935 GCA_003297045.1 Symbiodinium sp. clade C Y103
TGCAGGGCCCTGCAACAGTGTCCACAAGAAGGAACCTCGTGAATCTTCAGCTAACTTATCCATGGTACGCATGCGATTGATAGCCCATAGTTTCCAACGTCTATATTCCCTCCAGTCACAATCCTCCCCAGAGAANTCGTGAATCTTCAGCTAACTTATCCATGGTACGCATGCGATTGATAGCCCATAGTTTCCAACGTCTATATTCCCTCCAGTCACAATCCTCCCCAGAGAAATATTTCATTGATGCACCCAACTCACCCATGGCTCTGATCTCCGGCGATCAATGTCTCCTGACACTCGCCACAAGCTACCACCGACCTACCAAGGCGCGGNCGGGCCGCACACCCTGAGCGGCCTTTTCGCTCCACATGGGCCAAAAGTCCCTGCGCGATGATACATCCATGACCTGGCTCTGATCTTACATATGTATATGTATCCCAGATTATATATCCAGACCGGAACCCGGAATTATGTATATATATATATATGATGTATGTATATATATACATATATGTATATGTATATATACATATATATGTATATATATATATATATGTATATATATATATATGTATATACATATATATATATATGTATATATATATATATGTATATACATATATATGTATATGTATATATATATATACATATATATATATGTATATATATGTATATATGTACACACCATGAGTAAAGCCACTTTTGGAGCCCAACCGTACATTTTTTCCGATCAAGAGCCTGGGATCAGGCCGTTGGGGGCTGGAAGAAATGATGATTCGATGCTGATCCCCTGCACGCAAAGCGCCCAGGGAGTAGCCGAAGTACACCAGGACATGCTGAGTTTAGAGCTGTTGATTTTTGAAAGAACTCATGGCTCTTTCAATGGGGGTATATACCATCTATGGCAGATTTATGAACACATAGACCTTGAAGATAGCCAGTTTTTAGTGGAAGGTAGTTCTAAGCCCCTATTTGGCAGGGTCTCTGTTTATTTTGGGGGAGGGTATGAGGTTCAGGTAGCATCATTTTCAAAATTGTCCAAATGGTTTCGAAGGCTAGGTTTGGAAATTTGAAGCAAATTGTTGCTGGTTGGAATTTGGGCATTGGCAAACTAGCAATACCGTAGCCCAACACCATAGAGTGCTGATTGATATTGAAGTCCTACAGGATCATACCAACCTGTGGGGAAGGGGTACAATCCAAAATGACTCTCCCAAATGGTTGGATACCACAAATGAATGGAACCGTCCAATTATTGGTAGTATTGCATTTTGAGCCATACCCATCTATCAAAGATACTTGGGAACGGGCAGGGAGGTGACTACACAGCCAAACATGGGGAACGTGACTGTGATGCCACCAGCAAATCATGAATGAAGTTAGTCGGTGCTTTCAAACACAGAGACTTGACTGGTATCTGCACCCAGCAGACAACAACAGGATGCAACAAAGCAAGGAAGAATGTGGGTCTGTCTGAAAATAGGGTATACCCCCACTGAAATAGCCACCTTTCATGGGGATAATGATGGTTCACCAATGGGTTTAGAGGTACACGAGATTTCCAGAAATCTCAAGAAACTCAGCTGGGCCTGCAGAAGACACGTTGCAGGCGCTTCAGAGGCCACTTGCCAGATCGCCAATTTGAATTTGGCGACATGTTTCAAACAGCGCCACATGTAGTCAATGACTCATCTCTGAACACCTTTCTCCTGTGGTTGTGGGTCAAATGAATTACGCCCCACAAAAACAGGGCTGATGAGCAGACATCCTGATACCAAATGTCAATTCTGTAGATTTTGGGGATATTCACCAAATTCCATTGGTTTTGACCCTTGCCCACAGCAGACTGTGGTCTGTTTACTTCGATTGTGCTGAAATGTGTGTTGTGCCCAGCGATTGTTTAAAAGCGGGTACCTGCACTGAGCACTTCACTGGTAAATCATGGTTTCATGGTAGATCATGCTGGATCATTCGGGATCATCCTGGATCGTTAGACTTTTGGGCTTTTCATTTGGTGGTTACCTCGGGGAATTCAATCTAGCTACGGAAAACGGCCTATTTGTGGATGATCTGACTCTCAAGAATGGGGATTGTCAGGAGCTATGTCAAATTAGCAGCGGGTTTTGGGATGTTGCAACCTTTCTTGAAAGTCAGTGCTCCCGCTGTGTCACTGGCTATCGTGCCTTGGTACATCATTCCTTTGGCAACACATGACGATCTTGCAGGGATCAAATTCTTTTTGGTTTTTGCGAGCGGTTTGCTTGGATATTATAGGCATGGAACAAAGATCGTCTATGTAAACCTGTCGACCCAACTCAATCCGATTACCAAATCCCAGATATTGGGAAAACCTCAAATAATCTAAAATTCAAATGACATTAAACAACTGCGGGAATTAATTTGTATAATTTTACTCTAAATATAATACTATTTCCAAAGTGTATATAAATGAAAACTTAGATATAGTGCATGTGTATATAATCCTTAGATATAATATTACGGTCAGACGCCATCGTTTGCCTAGAAGCGCAACGACGGTAATCATCATCATCACCACCACCATCCCCATCACCATCACCATTACCGTCACCGTCACCATCACCATCACCATCACCACCACCACCACCACCACCACCACCACCACCACCACCACCAGCATCATCATCATCATCATCATCATCATCATCATCATCATCATCATCACGCGCACCCCCACCCGAAATGGTACCATATATAATATTACAACATACATGATATGATAACGAACATGATGAGATACATGATCTGAGAATGATGATGATATATAGATTCGACATTTCATGTATAATGATATATAACATCATATAAATTTCCGGATAACCCCCCAAACACCACCCCCTAACCTAAATGGTAATATATAATACTAGGGTTGGCCCGCTGTTTATAACAGCGTGGGCTTTCGGTTGATCGCTTGTAGATAAAAAAATACCCTTATTATTATTCGAAGGAAATTTAGAAGTTAAACCTTCCGACAATATGGGCAAATGGAAAACGCACAGCCATGAAGAAAGTAAGAAGATGAAGAAAATCAGAAGAGAGAAGATCAGATAGGAAGAAAGTCAGAAGAGAATAGATGCAGGNCATGAAGAAAGTAAGAAGATGAAGAAAATCAGAAGAGAGAAGATCAGATAGGAAGAAAGTCAGAAGAGAATAGATGCAGGTGCCCCAAAAGGTAGGAAAATCACGAAACACTGTATTTTTCAAATATTTTGTGGTTCCGGAGGGTCGAAAAGTAGGTTCACTAAAGCGGCGGGTGCGGAGACATCTTGGCAGATGAGACATGAAAAATTGCACGCCGTTGTGGCGAATTTAGAAGTAAAAAATAAAAAAATACCTCATGTTCGGACTATTTTTGGAAGTAAAGATGTGGAAAAAATGCACGGCGTTGTGGCGCGAAGCACATTTGGAAGTGGAAAATCTTAAAAATGAACGGTTTCGGACCACTTTTGGAAGTTGAGATATCGAAAAAATGCACCGCGCTATGGCGCGAAGCACATTTGGAAAAACATATCGTAAAAATGTAAGGGGTTCGGAGCACTCTTAGACGATTCGATGGCCATCCGAGGTCGAAAAATCATACGCCATTGTGGCGCCAAATACATTTGGAAATTAAAAATGTCCAAAATTAAAGATTTTAAGTAAATTTTAAAATCTCAATTAATTAATTAAACTAATAACTAATAACTTAACAATTTAACAATTAAATAATCTAACAACTGAACAACTTAACCACTTAATAACGTTAACAACTTAGTTAGTTAATTTGTCAGTTAGTTAATTAGTTAATTAGGCAGGTAAATAGATAGACAAATAAATAGGCCGACGCTCCAACCACCTTTCGATCCAGAAGTAGGATCCCATTAACTCCCCTCTCCTATAATTTATTATTCCTAAATTTTCCGCCACCACCTACTACGGTACTATTGGTACTTCTGCTCCTACCACCACGATTACCACTACTACTGTCCCTATACTACTATAACTACAACAACAACAACAACAACAACTACTACTACTACTACTATTCCTACTACTACTACTACTACTACTACTACTACTACTACTACTACTACTACTACTACTACTACTACTACTACTACTACTACTACTACTACTACTACTACTACTACTACTACCACTCCTGCTACCTCTACTACTACTACTACTACTATCACTATTACTACTACTGCTATTACGACTACTACTACTACCACTACCACTACCACTACCACTACCACTACCACTACTACTACCACTACCATTACCACTACCACTACCACTACCACTACCACTACCATTACCACTACCACTACCACTACCACTACCACTACCACTACCACTACCACTTCCACTACCACTACCACTACCACTACCATTACCACTACTACTACCACTACCACTACCACCGCCACCGCCACTACCACTACCACCACCTCTACCACCGCCACTACCACTACCACCGCCACTACTACTACTACTACTACTCCTCCTACTAAAACTACAACAATTACAGCAACGATAACAACGACAACAAATACAACAACTACAATAACGACAACCACAACAACAACGACAAAAACGACAACAATTACAACACCGACAGTACAAGGACAACCTCGACGCGCTCTGCCAGGGATGCCGAGGGCCTTGAGGCAGGTTGCGGTCTATGGAATAGGATATGTGTAGATTATATGTATTATAGGTGGAACACAATACCATTAGGATGGAACCCAAGTCTATGGAATAGGATACATGTAGATTATATGATATGTGCACAATGTGCAATGCAATACCATTATCCATAATATAATTCAGTTGGCCACGATCTCAAACAGCCAATTCGAGCAAGCCTTGATGATGTAGCGGCCGACCGCTGGACATTGCCCAAGCTGGAAATTTGCCGGAGAGCTCGGCTACANCCACGATCTCAAACAGCCAATTCGAGCAAGCCTTGATGATGTAGCGGCCGACCGCTGGACATTGCCCAAGCTGGAAATTTGCCGGAGAGCTCGGCTACATTCCGGAGGACGACTTGGAAATACCGTTGGCTCATGGAGATTTCACCAATGCCATAAGTGGCACCACTTGAAAATTGATTGTTTAGGATTGTTTTGTATTGAATAATATATAGAATGCACTCATGGCTGATCGCTTAAGCCGATCCATTGCCGTGGACACAAATATCAAATACCAAGGATATCTCCTTGGGCATGTCTTGTGGCTCCTCTGGAACTTTATGTATACTTAGCGGTGAGTGCAAAACCGAAAGGCAGCCATGATTCGAGCCATGTTTTTAATCGACGTTTAAAGCTCATAATACGGGCCATTTGACTGATTCCTAAGGTGTTTGCTCAATCTGCGCATCCATAGTTGTGCTGGCTTTGCGGTTGGTGCTAAATTCCTAAGTGGTAGTGAACGATAGCCGAAGCACCGGTATGTACAGAGGGGGAATCGAACGACCGTCGTAGATTTGCCCAGTGGTACAGCCCAGAACTCACATTAGGCCACAATTTCAGATTCCCCAAAAAGCGTCACTTCTTTGGGAATTGCGAAATCTCGAAATCCCAAAATAGTTGCACTTTTTCGACGTGAATTTGGAGAGATAGGGAAAAATGAGCAAAAGAAGATCTGGGGAGTCTAAAATGGCTTCTGCAGAATTCCCCAAAAAGTCGCGGAATTTGGGGATTTCGGACCCTGGCGATTTGCGCGCGGCAGCTCTTGTGTTTCCAAATCGTAATATTAGTAAAAATTATATCATATATAATATAAGAAAGGTTATAATTATATATATATATATATTATGTATGTGCATTATATTATATATATAATTATATATATATATAATAATATATAAAATTATGGAAAATTTAGATTGCCCCCCCTATCCCCCCTCTATCCTAAATGGAAAAATATATAAGATTATATTATATATTATATCAAAACAAATATAATAATATAAATATTATATAGATACAATATATTATATATAATGATATATAAAATTATATAAAGATTAAGATTCTTATAAAGACAAGCCCGTAATCTTAAATGGTAATATACATGATACGATAATATATAATATGAATATAATAATAATAATATATATATATTATTAAAATATATTATATTATTGATATATATAATAAAATGTAAAATTATATAATATTTAATATATTTATTTATTTATTTTTTTTGCTTTAAATAATGATATTTATAATATTATATTATTTATAATATGAAAAAAAAAAATAATAATATTTATAATATGAAAATAATTATAATATTATAGATTTTATATTAATATAATATATTATTTATAAGAATAGAAAAACATATTAGAAATTTTGTGAAATAATTTTATTAATATATATAATATTAGAAATTAGCCGTGGAATATTGGGGGGAGAATAAAATAAGAAATTTTTGAAATATATTATATTAATTATATAAAATATAATTTGCATTTTTGGATTTCTGGAAGAATTAGGGGGAATATATTCCGGAAATTGGAATTTATTCCGGATATTTGATTTAAAAATATAAATAAAATAAATACATATATATAAATAAAATTAAAATATAAATATAATTTTTGAATATTTTTGTTATAAATCTTTATTATTTTAATGAAATTTTTGAGGGAAATTATTTAAATATATATATTAAATAAAATCATTAATTAAGCGATTTTAAAACCCACTTATAAAATATTATATTTTTTAAAATAATAATTCTTAAAGAATAAATATTTAAAAAAATATATAATAGAATTGGAAAAAAATGATAAAAAAATTGAAAAAAATTACAGGAAAATTAGGAAAATTGTAAGACAATGGACAAAAATAGAGAAATTATGATTTTAATTAAAGAAATATAATTTTAATTAGAAAAATATATGGTTTTAGATAGGAAGAAGAATGAATTCCTATAATAAAGAAAAGAATTAAAAATAATAAATAAAAAAAATATAATATATAATGGAAAAGATTTAAATATTATTATATTGAAAAAAAATAGCAAAAAATTAGAAAGAATTAAATTGATTTATTAAGAATTATAGGAAAATTCAAAAGAATTATAAGAAAATTAGAAAAAATTAAAAATATAGATTTTTTTTTAAATATATTTAGAGATCTTTTTAGAAATTCGAAATTTAATTCATTTTCTTTATTTTATTATTATATTTGAATTAATATAAAATTTCGTAACCGGATTCTAGAAATAAATTTTTATAAATTAAAAATAAAATATTTATAGGATTTAAATCTATTTTAATTTCCATAAAATTACTATAAATAATATATATATATTTAATCAAAATAATAAATATATATATTTTAATTTATATAAAATAATTTTAAAAATTAAAATCCAATATTTTGAATTTTTATCTATTTATTTAAAAATAATAATAATAATAATAATATATATAAATATATAATTTTCAATTAATTATTATATTTATCATTTATCGATTTTTTTTCTTAATAAAAATAAATAATATATGCTTTTTAACCAATAAAAATTAAATTGAATTATGCAAAATATCAATAAATATATATAATACTACTACCAATTGTTAAGTCACTCTCACGCAGGCATCGTCCTAAGACATCAAAAAACAAAAGAGCCACCAGGCCATAGCTTGTCCCTAAAAGGGCAAGAAAGGTCGGGTAGGCAAAGGAAAGATTGCGCGAATCAAACCGCACCTTCCACCGGCCCTATGATGGGCAGGGAAGTAACTGCAAAACATTGGGAAGTCGGACGCCGAGATGGAAAAAAGGCGCCGAATCAGTAGGTGAAAACATCTTAGCATCACCACGAGCAAGAAAAGGGGCCCGGCTCTCAGAAGTGGTCCACGAAAGCCGACCAGGTCGACAAGCTCACGTGGCAGCCTCGAAGCGGCATCGCAGGACCGCCTTGGCGCGCCAAGAGCGGACCGTAACGCAAGGCTCTTGCAGCAAGAGGCAGTGGAATTCTGCCGGCATGCCGCCGGAGCGTGCAGCTGCCGCGTGGGCCATGCGCTTCAAGACCTTTGCGGTCGCGGCTTCCCAAAGACCCGTGGTCTCAACAACCGTGGGCACAAAGGTAAGCCCTTGGCGGCGGTATCGAGATATTGGTCTTTGTGGGCTGCGTAGGCAGCAACAATTGCCCCAATTGTTTGAGCCGCCAGAGCCACGGCTTCCTGTCGCTGTGGAGCCGCAACGGCGAAGTCAAGCGCAACAGGTCCCCCAGCCATGGCGGGCATATAAATATCTGCCGGTATTTTCTCCGCCATGCGTCATCAGGGCATTGTGGGAGCAGGAGGCGGGAAGGCTCCTGTTCGGGGCGCAAGTCCGCGCGGTCAGCCCACTGGAAAATCACATCCCGAATTGCATGATGCCGTTGAGTTCGTTCGCCTCCGGCGGCCCATATAGCAACATGATGGCTTAAGGAATCCAGGACCGCATCACACCATGAATACCAACAATCCGAGGAAGCCTCAGGCACCCCAAGCCGGACCCGGACCTCAATTAGGAAGGCAGGCCTTTCCATGTGGCAAGCACCAGAAGGCGTGATCATGAGAAAAATTCGGGCACCCAGCTCTGCTTCAGATCGAAAATATATCTATTCCACCAAGCTGCTACGACCAAGCTGGAAGTGCCAGGAAGCGATATCGAGATGCCTCGAAAGGTCCCGTTACTTCAAATTAATAGCTTCATCCACTATCAGAGCGCTTCCGCCCCATCCTGGTTGTTCAAGGCAGCAATAATATACTCGAAAACAGACGCAACTTTAACCACATCGGCATTAAAAGACCTGTCAAGCCTAGCCAAGATCAAATATAGAGCCCATGGAGGCGATATAAGCCGCGGCTGCATGCAAGGAAGTAGAACGGAGTCCCAGCCCCTCCCCAAACTGATTGCGAGTGGCTTATTCCCATTGCCCATCAATAGGATGGATGCCGCTGTAATCCCCAAACCATCGGCACACCATACCATCGAATATGTTGAGGGCCAAAGCTTAGGGGCTTCTGGCGGGTTGCACCGCATACTGTGCATCACGCGGGCGAATCCCCCAAAGGCACGGAGAAGCCGAAAAGCGACCTAGGGATCTTCGAGCTCTTTTCGAGCTCCCCAATCGAGTCCAAGAGGTCGCCAATTTTCGCCGCCCGATCGATGCTATCGGAACGGACACAAGCATAGTCCCCGATAACGACCCCCAAGAAGTCGAAATTCCTCAAGATCTTAGGCAATCCATCAGCATAACGCGTAGCCATAAAAAGCACCCACAAATTTATCCAGTACCACCGCCTCATATTTACTCAGCTTCACTTAAATCAAAAAAGGCACTGCGCTGCTAGATCACGGAAGAATTTATTTTGTTAGCATCAAGATCGCCAATCAACAGCCTATATTAATTCCTAATATTAATACATATATATATGATCATATTTATTTCCAATTATTAAAAAAAAATAGAGAATATTATCTAATAAAAAAAAAAATAATAATAAATATAATAATTATATTATTCATATATAAAATATATATTAAAATATTTTCTATTTTAATTATTTTATTCATAAAATCAAATATAAAAAACTAGGGTTGGGCCGCTGTTTCCAACAGCGTGGGCTTTCGGATAATCTCTTGTAAATAAAAAAAATATATTTATTATTATTCAAAGGAAATTTAAAAGCTAAATCTTCCAACAATATGCACAAATAAAAAACGCACAGCCATAAAGAAAATAAGAAGATAAAGAAAATCAGAAAAAAGAAGATCAGATAGGAAGAAAATCAGAAGAGAATAAATGCAAGTGCCCCAAAAGATACGAAAATTACGAAATATTATTTTTTTTCCAATATTTTATGACTCCGGAGGGTCGAATAGTAGGCTCGCTAACGCGGCGAATGCGGAGATCTTAGTAAATAAAACATAAAAAAATACACGTCGTTCTGGCGAATTAAGAAATAAAAAATATAAAAATATCTCATATTCGGACCACTTTTGGAAGTAAAGATGTGGAAAAGAAAAAAAAGAGCACGGCATTATAGAAGTCAAACATATTTAACATAATCATCTTCGAAATATTTTGAGAAATTACACCCAACCCACCAACCCACCAACCCACCAACCCAACCCACCAACCCACCAACCCAACCCACCAACCCAACCCACCAACCCACCAACCCAACCCACCAACNTTTTTGGGAATTGCGAAATCTCGAAATCCCAAAATAGTTGCACTTTTTCGACGTGAATTTGGAGAGATAGGGAAAAATGAGCAAAAGAAGATCTGGAGAATCTAAAATGGCTTCTGCAGAATTCCCCAAAAAGTGGCGGAAT
>BGPT01001098.1:28952-92096 GCA_003297045.1 Symbiodinium sp. clade C Y103
AAAAGTGGCGGAATTTGGGGATTTCGGACCCTGGCGATTTGCGCGCGGCAGCTCATGTGTACCCAAATCGTAATATTAGTAGTAATATATATTATATTTAATATATAATTTAATTAATTAATTAATTAATTAATTTATTAATTTTTCAATAAATTAAACAAAATATAAGAATTATATTATAGTAAAAATATAAATTATGTTTAATAAATATTAAGAAATAAAATATATAATATAATAAATATATATATATTATAATTAATATTTATATAATTATAAATATTAATATAATAAATATATATATTTTTCAATATTTTAAATATAAATAATTATAAATATATAAATTCAAATATCATTATTAATATATATATATATTTTTTTTTCAATATTTTAAATATAAATAATTATAAATATATAAATTCAAATATCATTATTAATATATATCTAATTCATAATATATTTTTTTAAATCATATATATATATATTATAATTAGATAATATATTATATTCTAAATTATTAATATTAAATTTCACAAAATAATATAACCAATAATATTAATAAAATCACAACAAAGAATTCTATTTTTTTTTCGATATATTAAATCAATAAAAGATCATCCATTTACCAATGCCTATTTTAAAATATAAATCTTCAGAATCGATAGGGGTCCAGCCATTTTGGTATATTTTGGTCATGTCCTTTTGTATGTAGTAACCATTTTTGTCCGCCACTCATATGTATGAATCAAATATGTATATTTATTCAGAAATCTATGTGGACAATAATATTCAATAAGCCTATATATTAGAGATTTTAAATATGTGTATATAATTATATATATATATGAATATATATGTATGTATATGTATATATATATATACATATTGTAGTCCAATTGTTTGAATATGTTTAATATATTTGAAAGAATTCATATGTATATATTGTGTATATATATACATATTCATATTGTATGATATTGTTTTATTTTTGAATATGTTTTTGAGCAAAAAGATTGGGTCAATTCGGTGATTAAATCGGGATTTAAGATAATTATTGATATTGGTGAAACAGATAAAGCTCTGAGCAATGTCTGAAAGCCAACAAGTTCTGGAGCAGAAGCATCATCAAACTCAACTTGTTGCTGTCAAACACAGCATGCAGACATGCCAGAGAAGATTGTATATAAATAGGTTTTGTTGAAGTGCTGCCGCTGTCTTCGTTCACATCTTCATCTAAACTGTGAAAGCAAGTTTGGACACATGAACATGCTTTCATTCTATCATCCTTGTCCATCCACGGCAAACATTGAATAAACCCTGCTATAGAAATATTGGATCTTGCGGTATGAAGTTCCCGCATTTCCAGCAGAATAGCATTAAGCTAACACTGACCAAGGTTTACCCACATGTTCATCGCAAACCTCACCATTTCTTGGTAATAGAAATGGTAAACCAGCATTTTCCAATAGAGATTAAGCCATCAAGACCATCAACATATCATCAACATGGTCCAGCAAAACCATTGAAATCATCTGATAAAACAATTAAAACCATCCAAAACCAAAGATTTTGAACCAGCAAAACCATCCAGAACGGACAGGTGCAACACTGTGATGGAGGGCTGCCGCTGTCTTCACAGCCACTAGTCTTCCACCTGCCAAGGTTACCACGACATGGACCAAACATGGGAGGGTCAGGCCATTCCCTTTTTGCCGTGGGAAATTAATCTATAAATGAATGCACATGAATATAGATGACTGAAATGATTATAAAGTCGGATGATCAATAAACTAAATGGAAAATAAACAGCTAATAACAAACTCACATTGTATAGAAAGATACAATATAACATGGTGGATTTGGCGGTTTACCTTTTTAAAAACATGGAGATACCTTGATCCCCCAACCTTGTCCCACATAAAATTCATCCATGTTGCCACTTTTACTGGGTTGGGTCGGTTTAAGAAAGAGCGCATTTACCGGAAACCATTGCTTTTACGCTCTAAGCTTCTGGAGTTTTCCTGTAAACCTTTTTTCTCGATTCTCTTGAATCACACGTCAGTTCCTGGACCACATCCCTTCATGCACCCCAAGTACCCCCCTGGGTGTTTCATTTCCACCTTGGAGAAGCCTGCTATGAGGTGCTCACTGGTTGTGACCTGACAGGTTGTTCAGGAATCACATCCAACTGAAGATACGTCCAAAATGATCCAACAATACTGTTGAGAAATCGTAAAACATCATAACTCTATACAAAACTCCCAGATAAATCTATGGAAGACGGGTCAACAAATATTTTACACTTACCAAGCAGAGTGCAGGAACACTGTCAGCCGGATGACCTCAATGTCCAAGACATGATGAGAAAAAACTCACGTGGGCGCCCAACAACATATGCGCATTAAGAGTGCACATAAACCAACCACAAGCATATTTACACATGTTAATAAATCTATAGTTGCAGATAGTATACATATATGGTTTATGGTCGGTATATAGATGGGGAATTTAGATATCTTGTTAACCATCTAATCCCCATCTATACATCTGTAGTATAGCATCACAATTGAACCTCAGCTGGGTCCCTGGCAGTGGAGTTGAACCCCAAAAGCTGCGATGGGAGACCCATCTTTGTGAACCTTGTTGGTTGCACTGTGGCTGGAAACTTCCATGAATCTTCCCTGACAGTGCAGAAGATATCTGTTCAAAAACGACGAAATGGAGGAGATTGAACAAAGTTCATGGATATCAAGGATCTGAAAGATACGTTGGCGTGAAACACACATGTCCGACCACAATCAAATATCTGCTCGGAGAATCTGGGATGCAATCCATGCCGTGCGTTGCTGAGCCGCGGACTGGGAGCTAAAATTCTGGTCAGGAGTCAGCCTCAAGGCTGGGTGACTGTGTTTTGTGTCTTGGCCACTTGGCCGATGGTGCTTTCTCCAAAGCAGGAAGGCGCCTCCACGTGACCTCACGCATCCTCCAATGTTAACCAATACCAATACCCATACCATCACCAACAGCATCACCACCACCACCACCACCACCGCCACCACCAGCATCATCATCATCATCATCATCATCATCATCATCATCATTCATCATTGAATGTACCCTCTTAACCTGCACTGGAATACACTGAAATTTCTCCCATAACTTCGGGATCCCTCCACAGTTCACAACGTCGTCGTCGGGCCACCATTTCAACCAAGCTGCTTCGGATCAATAGGTGGAAAATTCGGGAAGATCCTCTGCGGCTCCTGGATGGTCTGGTGGTTTCCACAGATTTCAACGAACCTGAAAAACACTGAAAAAAAATCATTGGTATGACATGATAATCATGGTCACCTCTAGGGTCTGATCATATTCTGGACCCCAGAGATTGAAAACTCGAACTGAGTAGGCCTGAAATGGGAGGCCCATGGTTGGTTAGGACGTCTATCTGTGCTTAGCCATGTTTGTTTAATGTGGTAAACCATGGTAATCCCCAAACCATTGTGACTTAGATTCAGGGTCCTTTCGATAGACCTTGTGGAAGTCGACTTGTTCGAACCACCGATGCTCCTGGCCCGCAGGACGTCTCTTCCTCCGGCTTTCCCTCGTTTACGAATGGTTGCTTGTCGTGGAACGTCCCGTGACGGGTTGCTACATCTCTGAAGTCTATCATGAAATTCTACCTTCACGCACCATCAAAAACCTGCCGATTGTCAACATCACTGGGTTCCGTATCAGATTTCGGACTTGTCTATGGGTCAAAAACCTGCCCATCTTCTATTCATGCAAAAAGAATATCGTGTTCCTTCGTGTCCGACATGTACACGTCCATCCCCACTTGATCATCAAACTGCCATACAATCAAATATCACTTAATATCACTTAATATCACTTATATAAACTGGGCTGCAGATAGGATTTTGGATTCGATCTCGCCAGTTTTAAAGATTATATAGTAATCCCCAAAAAAGATGCTTAAGTTTTAGTTTTGCCACATGTTACCACTCTATTTTAGGATTGGAGTTTGCTGTGTTTACCTTTGTTCAGTGGTTGCATGGGAAATCTTAGAACACCCTGCCAAACATGAGTCCGTTTAGCTGGTTTTTCTCAGTGCCCATCCCGTCGGTTCAGCCACCATGAAGTTACCGGCAATGCTACTTTTTCCCATCATATAATTCTTGGTTGTAACATGGTGCAACATGTTGTAACCCTATTTCTGATGGTTAGACCCTTATTGATGCTTACATTTCCCATCAAACATCCCCGTCAAACATGTCCCATTTATATATTGGTTATAAGCCCATTGTATTCCCATGAATCCATGAATTGTTAGCTGAAACATCTTCAAACCACCTATTTCTTGGTTGAATTCCCCTACGTGTCATGGTTAAACCCCTATCTGTACGGTTCAATTTCCATGGATGTGATAATTCACCCAAATAGATTGAAGTGGATCATGATTATTATATACCATTCTATGAGGATTCACTAGGATATATTGGTTAACACCATCCGGATGCCACAGGTGTCATCAAACCTAGCTTGTTGGAAAATCTCCCCCCATTCAGTCCGATGATTTTCCCAGCTAGAAACCTCATGTAGTTCGAAGATTTTCCAGCCATGTTTGATTGCCAGAAACTAGAGGGTGACCCATTGTCATCCCACCATTGTCTTATGATCCCATCGGAAATCATGATTAATCCATATTAATCCATTTTTATCCCCATTAATGTCCTAAGCCAAATAATACCCATCAACCAACCAAAAAGGGTGTCATTTTACATCATCCTAGTATATCCCAGTCATAGGAGTACACGGAAGAATAAATCCCAATTGGAGCTGGTCTATGGCATTGGGTTTACGACATTGAACTATATTATAGACATGTGTATCCCATTGACCCCATATAAACCATTATTATTTCACTGGTTATTTAACATAGCCATGGAAATGGCCCATTTGTAGATGATTTATGATGATTTTCCGATTATAAATGGTGATTTTCCATGGCTATGTTAAATAACCAGAGGGTATTATTTCACTCTTGACTCTTGATCATTCTTCATCTATTTTTAAGATTATTATTATCCCCCATGAGTCTGGTCGACACCATAATACACCCGACCACATGATCATCTTTATAGGTGGGATTCCAATCATCCCCAAATTTGGTGGGTTTCTGGCATTGGGTTGCCCCCCATTAAACCAGATAATAAACCAGATATATCCCGAGATCTTCAGGCTTCGATGCGGTGTCCCCGTTCCAACCTTCACCTCCATGGCCGAGTTTTTGGTGCCCAGCCGCTCCGCCGGGTCGGCCTAGCATTTAAGCCGGTTTCCTGGTGTTTGTCTATATTAGTTAGAATATGCTATAATGCTGCTAGCTCAACTGTAGTTTTTTTTCGTAAATATCATTTTAGTAAATATATTAGTTAAACATAGTTAAACTATTTATTTATTTTTAGTAAATCGTTCAGTTCTAAATTATCAAGTATCAAACTGGATATGCCACCAACAGATGGTAGATATTGGATGATTTCGTCCGATGCCGCAGGTGTTCATCTGAACTTTTCCACCTCCAAGAGTCGTTGGCACAAATCCGAGGCGGCCGGGGACAGGTGCTTGGGCACCTCGCCGGGTGTCTCCCCTATGGGTTGCGACCTGTGGGTTGCTGTACAAAAATGTGGGTTATACCAAATAGAAAATGGATGTCAATGGAGATAATTTTTGGATTATCTCAAAAATGGATGGTTTAACCATCAACCATGTTCAAAAATGAGGTTCAATATAGTTCAACCATCCTGAAATAGGGATGTATAGCCAATCAAATATGAGATAATTCCTATGAATGTGATCCAAAATGAGTAGGTCCAATACATTCGAGCAGGAGGTTTGCACGACACATGATTCTGCAAATAACTTCGGGCGTAATATGTTTCTTCAAAAAAGGGGTATACCCATGTACACCCCAAATCCACCGGTTCACCGTCACATTCACCCCTGCTCCACATTAATGCCACATTTTGCGGCTTGAATTCTACATTGCAACTGGTCATATGCTCTGTTTGTTTGTGAAATGCCCTTCTGTTTGTGCTGGCACTGAAATTATTGAGCCGCTGTCATTGCAGAGATCCTACCAACCACATTGGATGATTGGCTACACTCTGTTCATTCTGCCCTGTGTTTTCTGGTCAAGTCACTTCATGTTCATTTTTGTTTTGGGTGCTTAAATCCTGCGTCTCTAAAACACTATTCTCGGGACCGGAATTTGTTGACCAACTCCATTCTTTTTCTTGGCAACATGGCGACGGTTTCTTGCTCAACTCTTGTTCTTTGTAAGAAACACATTCTTCTTCACCCAAGTTTCTTGGCAATCAAAACACATTCTTTGCCCAATCTTTGTTTAATCAAATCAATCTTCAACTACAACTTGGATCAACTTGGATGTTTCCACCAAGTTTACCAACAGTAATACATAGCAGAACAAAAAATAAATGTTAATGCTCACACAAGTGGGCATGTTTTCTTTTTTTAAATATATATTGTTGTATCAAAACCATGCATTTACCAAGTAGAATGTGCTAACTCATTTGTTGTCCACTATGTTTTTCTGTCCATTTTTTGGAGGAACACATTCGACTTGGACACAGTTCCACTGCCAGTTTCACCTCAAAGGCCTCGCCCTTGGCTCGCCGTGCACACATCTGGCGTGCTGACTTTTTCCGGTGGAGTTGCATTGGGTTGGATTGTGGATCTGCATAGGGTTAATCATGGTGATGATGATGATGATGATGATGATGATGATGATGATGATGTTGATGTTGATGTTGATGATGATGATGATGATACACTGATACACTGATACACTGATACACTGATACACTGATACACTGATACACTGATACACTGATACACTGATACACTGATACACTGATACACACAAATTTACAACAAATAGTATAGCCCATTATAGCCCCCAGACAAATCATCAATTAACAGGGGTTCAGCAGCCTGTGCTCAGTTGAGTTTCATTGGGTTATTTTTGTTGTTGGCCTAATCATGACTAATCCTGTTGGGTTAGATACCTCATTCCATTCAACTATTGACTGTTGGATTAAACTGATTGACTAAACATGGTAAAACTACTACTGCAAACCCCCACTCGCGCGCAACAGTTCAGAGTACGATTTCATAACTGTAAGTATGCAAGTCAGCCTGGATGATTCCCTCCAATCCCAATTTCATGGGTGCTGGTGTAATTTTCAATGTAAACAAGTCTAAACATCTGGGCAAGTTTGGAGGTAGTGTAGGCAACTGTAGAATACATGAATGATCCAGGAATGGGCAGAATTTGAAAAACCTTGTGTGAACTCCAGAACAAGTTGAATCTCAGGCCGCTGAGGGAAATTATTCTAGAGTCTCAGTCTCACCTCATTGCGCCCTTTTCAATTCCGTTGCAACCCCATGTGAATGTATCTTGGGATGGCACTTTTAGTGGTTCCCCAATGTTTGGGGTATATCCAATGTGTAAACCTTGCAGTAAACTGGCGAATCGCAGTGTCTAATTGGCAAAAAACATAGAAAACTAAATCATCGTCAACATTATGGGGAATAATTTATGTTCGGATCTCTTGAAATTAATCAGTAGACTAGTAGACCGCCACTTTAAGATACTTTCAGGTTTCTGTTTAGTGACTATATGGATCTCACTCCAGAAAATTTACCTGCGCCACAGTAACGGGGCATATCCTCCTTGCATGAATGAAAAATGATCAGTATGGTGTCTCATATCACCTCTCCTTACTCCCACTGTTACACTCGGCTCGAACCGGAGGAACGAGAAAACGCCCAGAATGGCCCAGGACCATTTAGTCTTGAACTCAACTCATGTTCTGTCTTTCTTCATTCAACCAGAAAGAGCTGGAAAGCAACCGCTCTGGGTAAGAAAGACCGATACATGAACTTCTTATTCCTTCTGGAATGTTCATTCTTTGGTGTGGCTGGCAATGGGAAAGGATCAATCTGTAGTATTATACAATATAATTATCATGTCATACATCTATTGACAAAGAGGATTTCCACTTGCATATTTGTCTGGCATATGCAACACAAATGTCCTGGGCCTGGTTGACATCACCAGTAAAGTGAGGCAACTTTCCGGTCAGAAGGACGTACCTGGCGAATTATCACGGGAGAAAAGGACACATCTGACTCGCCCTTTTGCCAGGTTGAGCCGCAGCTAGGATGTTTCCCCAAGAGTTGGAAGTAATGGTTCGTAATTGGGCTTTAACTCACAAAGTTACCGGGAGATTTTTCAATTTCTAGTGAGATTTTCATGGGATTTTCATGAGATTTACCAGACTTGCGCTTCCTATGGATCCGGATCACTCCATCTTGGGGCTCCCCGCAGGAGGCAGCCCAGGCAGTAGAAATCCAAGGCCAAACCATGACCCTCGCGTCGGATCATCTCTGGAGACAGGTAGAGTACAGTGCCTTGCAGCGAAGGATTCTCATAGGGTGCATCTTCCATGGTTGGCAAAGTAGAATTGGAAAAGAAATACATAGAGATACAGTATATACTGTCTATGATTTACAATCTCTGTATGTATCATTGATCATCTAGTATGTATAAGTATATATAATATAACATGTACAATATATGATATATGATCTATGTATATATAATACACACGTAATAGTATATCGCATATTAATACATATTATATAAATATATATACTTGATTTATAGAATCCCACCGGACAAGTGGGCTCCCGTGGATGTTCATCTTCCAATCCCTTCCTGGTGGCTTGGTCGAAGGCTAGTGGTTGACAAGGCCAAGTACAACATCATGGCTGCAATAAATGGCCATTCCATGTGGCGCTGGATATTTTCACACCCAACATTTGGGGTTGTCTGAAAATGGGGTATATCCCCAAATAGCCATTTGAATAGGTGAAATGATGATCAACCAATGGATTTAGGGGTACCCTATTTTCACACAAGCCCATTTCCCGAAGTACATGTTGGGCTTCCCATTCTTTTGGGGTCCACTCGGGTACCACTTTTACCAGGACTTTGCTGAACCTAGCCAAACTATCACATCGCACCAAGCTTGCATGTTTCATGGGCCAGCAAATCTTAAGCTTCAACATTTAACTTCTATGTATCATTGAGTTGGGTTGAGGGAGATCTACAGGAAGCCAGTGGTTTTTATTGGTTCCTGCAGATGTTCCCTTAAACCAATCCATGCAAGGTAATCCATCATTTTCTGGTCGCTCTGCATGCCCTTTCAATTTCCTCCACATCTCCACAGGCCGCTCCTACAAAGGACTGGAACAGAGCCGATTGCGTCAGGTTCTCCTGTGCGACCGCGAGAAAAAACGCGGGATGAATTGAATCTACAGTACCCATAACTGATCATAACAGGGAATACCAAAGGCTCGTTCACCGTTCACCGAACAACGATGAGGTTTTAAAACATGCACTAGGAAATGCCACAGCATCTACATGCTGTTTCATCACCAACAATTTTGGGCAACACGGCTGCATGTCAAGAGAAGTGGGAGAGCAGCGTGTTCACACGCCATTTTCGGTCGGCCCCCGCCTTCGACAGTCCAAAATCTGTAAGCCGTATGTGCCCTGCCACGAAATGGAGCGTTGGTGATGCCAGGTGGCCATGAAAACAAGCCATTGGATCCAAGTGGCTCCTGTTGGGGGGTTGTTTTGGTGTGACTCTAAGCAACATAGTATCATAAAGCAAATAGCTAATGACTTGTATCACAATCTGGTTCAATGCAGAACCAATCTGCATCAGCTTTATATTGATCTACAACGACGTATACCAAGCTTTCCTGGCCTTCCGAGTCCAGAAGGCAATTCTCCGGTTTCAGGTCGCGGTACAAAATCCCCTGGCACGGCAAAGGGCAGCTTGGGAGCCACTGTGGGCCATGGTCAATTCTGCAATCTTTGCACACTTGTACACTCTGGCAATCAATTATTATTGCATATTATGGCACTGGGAAATCAGAATCTTTAGTATATAATTTGTGTAAACTTATAGAAATAAATGGGATCTTTTTAGATGGGGGATCTTCCATTGGCAGGTTTGATTGCCAGAGGATCAATGGGAATACAACCCCCCACCAATGCAGAAGTATCTGAAGCCTGAAGTGTGGATTTCTCGCAATTTTCAAAGATCTTATAGTCCCATTTGTGTCTGGTACAACCCCAGCACTGCACAGAGCTTCCGATTACAGCACCCAGCACCCTGATCCATGACCAAGTTCGGATCCATAGGACCGGGCCTGAGAATGGAGGTATTCCAAACCCAGGAGGATTTCGCTGATGTAGAATCTGGCATGCCCCGCGGATCGCTGGTGATGCCAAAATGGGCTGGCACATGCTGGCACGAAATATGATGAACATATATGAAAAGTTATGAACATATATGAAAATGATGAAATACCTCCTGGTAAAGTAAGACTTTGCTATGGAAGCCACTACATACCCATTGATAGATGATTGACCTCTCAAACATGGTGCTTTTCCATGCATAGTTCTGTTAAATTACGAAAGACCTCAGCCTGTTGAACTTCTGGAAAGACGCAAGTCATGAGCTCATCAGCTGAGTGCTTGTGAGGATGCCCATTGCGACCCGGATTTCCCAGGATTCCGTGATATTTCGTGAGAAACACCAGCAGAACAGGCTGCCACCTAGTGTCCATCTCAGAGAATGAGCCCCTCCGATCCAAATGATGAAAGAGCTCTCCGCCTGCGCGAGTTGGATCTAAACACTTTGGAAATCAGTGGGGAGTTCTCAAGCAGAATGGTTTACTGTATTTGCACCTCACAAAACCAAAGCGAAACATGTTGGTGGCTTTGGGTCTTACCAGTCTGGGACACATCCACTTCAAATAAGGAGGCTGGCGATTCACGCAAGCCTCCGGAAGCTCTGCAAAGCAGAATCAACTGTTCAATCAGCTGCGACTCACTCTTTGCTGTTTTGCTGGGCGAAACCAATCTGCCATCAGTGCTGCCATGGCATACTAAAGTCCATCAAATAGTGGCCAAAACAATGCCCAAACATATCCATTGTCCTGGTTCGCGATTTGAATAGATGTTAGGCATCTACAGTGTCAAGTCCCCCACGAACTCCAACCCTACACGCCTTACACCCCCGGCAATGAAGCTAGTTTCGAGGGATGCCACATATTCGTTGTCAAAGTGGCTGAAGACCATCCATTCACCCAGCATTTGCCCTCTGGTAAACTAACATAGCTATGGAAAATCACCATTTCCAATAGAGAAATCAACTATAAATGACAATTTTCAATAGCAAACTGTTAAATTGCCAGATGGTACTTCATCATTTACCCAGTCAAATTCTATGTCTTTCTTTGTCACCCTGCGATCGCTCGGGAAACATGCACGCAAACACAGGTGCAATTCTTATGCCGAAACAGGAAACAGGAATATCTCCATACCAGTACCAAAAGAAGTATGACTCCCAACAAATCAATGATGTCCCTCAGGAGAACAAGACTTCCGGGTCGGTTTGTTCGACCGTCTGCTATCATTTTTCTATAAGGAGTACCCATCTTTTTGCATCAACTTACCATGGGGTGAATGACATCGATGCAACGAATAGGCTCAAGCAATGACAAACCTGGATTGCTGGCAAATCACCCATTTATATATATATATATGATCATTCCATATTGCCATATATTTCCACTTTAAGAGTTGGAATTTCCTTTGCCAGCCATGTTAAATGACCAGAGTGTCATCATCCACTTGGCTTTTGGGCCACTCCGTTGAAGCTGCGTATCCGGTGAGCGAGTGGGCACCATCACAGGTCGTCAGCTGATGTTCTGAACTGTGCTGTACCTTTTGATATCTTTGGACGGTAGGGAACACACTTGATTGACCCAGGATATGTGATACAGTACCCGCGTCATCGACTGGAAACAACAAGATTAGTACCGCGCAGCCATTAACCCCTTACCCTCTTGAAATCTGACGTGAGTGGCTATGGAACCCCCTAGGATCAAGCAATTTCAGCAGCACCAAATCTCAAAAGCTGTGATGATGCCAGCCCTCGACCCACCGGTGAAACATTCCCATGTAAGGAGAACTTCTTTGAGTTCAACATTCCAAGGACAAAGTCCCTAGAATCAGCACGAAGCTGCTGCTTCAGAAACCCAACAGCATGAAGAAACGCATCCATAATTCTGGGTCCAAATGCCCAGCTCAAGTAGGTATATCCCAAAAATCATGGAGATATCCCAAGTCATGGGCACCTTAAGAAATAAGTCTTGATGATCCCCTCAATCTTGTGGGTATCCATGGGTATCCCTTAAGTGTTGCTGCTCTGACCGTCACATCATCACGCAGGATCGATCGACAGCACTGTGACGCCTCCTGAGGCCAGAAACGTCGCTGGCGACCGTGGGAACAACTAAGTGTATCAGTTGTCATTCGATTCCGGATCAGAATTCAATGTATTATATAGATATAAAATTACAAAATGCTATAAACATAAACATGCGCATTTCGGAAACATGTTGAAAAGCAGCAAACAGTAACAATTATCGCGACATGAGAGCAAGGAATTCTTGTCGAAAGTAACCTCCTCTCAGAGAGACCCTCCTCAGGGGGCAAGGGGTCATTATACAACCATGCTTACAACCATACATAGTACATTTTATAATATTCAATATATATTATTATTACTATTGTTCTTATCATTGTTATCATTATGATTGTCATCATCATCATCATTATTACTATTATAATAGTATATCACATGTGAAAATCATATATACATATAATAATAATAATAATAGTAATAATAATAATAATAGTGTATATATATATATATGTATTCATTAGTCGTCGTGAGAATTTAGTAAGGACATCTTACGGCCGGCTCCTGATGGTGTCCAAGTCATCGCTCATGGGCTCAGGGACGTCGTCGCGCAAGAGCCTGGCCCAGGTCCCGGACAGCTGGGCTGAAAAGTCGGGGCTGAATTTCACGAAAGAAGAAATACCCTCTGGTAAACTAACATAGCTATTGAAAATGGCCATTTATAATGGATTTTCTCATGAAGAATGGTGATTTTCCATAGTTATGTTAGTTTACCAGAGGGTACTGTGGATGGAAGATGATATTCACATCTATTCACCAGTTCTAAACCACTATCAATCCATATTAGTGAGATGGGTTTGTGTGAAAATTAGCTACCCCAAATGCCAATGGATTAGAACATCATTTTCCCTATTAAAATGACTATTTGTTGGTATCCCCTATTTTCGGACAGACCCAAATGGTGTGGATGGTTACGAACTCCTGCACCAGGTGAGAAGTGGTTTATCATGGTTTATCCATGTTTATCCCATTATTTACAACGATTTCTACCATCCAAGGTGGTGCAGGATTTCGAGCAATTGGCGCAGGATTCCTTAACCATCCACAGTACCTGGTCCAGTTCAGTATTTCGCCTGCCACCGATCCGACAAGTGGAAGACTCAACACATCCCGGCATCCCACAATATGTTGGCCAAGTGGAATCATGATCCGAATTTCTCTAAGGATGGAACACCCAAACCACGTGAATTTTGAAACGAGCTAGAGATTGACAATCAATTAAACGGATTGCTGCTTTCACCCCTCCTCAAAAGCAAAACATTGATTGGGGAATATTGGGGATATATTGGGGATATTTGACATATCACGTAATTCATCATAATTCGTGTATTATCTTATATTGTATGAATGTCTTATACATGCAAATATGATAGACATCACACATATATATATATATGTCATACATGTCCATTCTTCTCTATCATTTGCTGCTTGAAGTATCCATGTTTGATGCTTCACAGCTTCAAAGTTGCCTGGCAGGATCCACAGTCCCCACCAGCGACAGCCGCGAGGCCACGGGAGGTGCCTGAAATGGTGGATGGCCACCGGGTTTTCGGAATCTTTGGGGATTTCACAAAGGTTCAAATAATAGGTATTCAATTGAGGGTCATGGTGATCCAATGAGATCTAGTGGGGATTGAATGGACTTGGGACTTATTGTGAATTTACCCTCTGGTAAATTAAGATAGCTATGGAAATCACTGTTTTTTACTAGGGAAATAGTCTACAAATCGGCTATTTATCTGATGTTTATTTATAGGTTTGTTTGGATACATAATGGGTTTGCGGATGACAATTTTCATAGGGGATTATTCACCATCATAAACCATCCTATTGTATTCCATTTTATAGTATTTTATAGTTGATTGCTTGGGATGTCCCCCAAGTGTTGATGATGGAAGCTCCAAAGAATGGATGTCAATATTAGGGTATCTTCTTTTACAAACAGGTTTTGATAAACCAACATAAGTATGCACCCCAAAGAAATCACCGGTACGCGTATCTATATATATATATATGTGTATATATATATATGTGTATATATATATATGTGTATATATATGTGTATATATATATATGTATATATATAATATATGTATATATATATATATATGTATATATATATATATAATGTGTATCTCAAACATTCTCAGACATAATTGTTTTTGGTTGATTTTACCCCGTCGTCGTCAGACGTGGCCGGACCAGAAATCCACTTTGATCATTGGAAATCATCGATAAATGGATAGATCACATGGTTGGAATTGTCCCTTGAAAGGTGTAATTATCAAAGGGTACAGCGGGTATGGTTGATCCTTAATTCTACCCAAATTGAAGGGGACTTGAAAGGGATCAAACCTGATGTTTTCTTAGGGAACCTGAGCTTTTAAAGGAACTTCAACCAGATGGAAGGCTCATGTGTCTTTTTTCTCTAGGCAAAACTGAACATTTTTGGAGAACCTCTATACCACCCATGGATGGCTTTTCCTCTTGATGCTTGGTCAATAGACGATGAACACTTCGGAACCTTGATGGGCGTCGTGCAAATTCACTCCTGCACGATTTTGTCACCAATTTTGACCCCTCTGCCATTTTTGCCATCGCATGGACCATGAATTGAAACCACCGGTGGATAGGTTGTCAACTCCTGAGATTGACTGGAACCTTTTGATTGGGTATGGGTCTGAATGGACGGTATCCGCCCACAACGAGTTTCTTTTATAACTACAGTAACACATAGCAAACACATGTTGACCCATCTCAATTTGACACAGCCTAATCATGAAGTCAATTTTGCGCGAATTTGACCTAGACAATTTCCATATCAAATTCATAAATCCATCTTCCAACCCGACTATTTGCGCCTGTGGCAATGCCAGGACGTGTTTGGCCCTGGCCAAACAATTCGACGATGGATGAACTCTCCAGTAGCCAAGTTACATGAAGTTAGGTACCAATTTTGACAAGATTTGGGCACTATTTAGATCCAGATGCTGTATTTCACCCAACGAGTTTGGAATTTCGAAACTACACCGGCCCGAACATATTTGGGATTCAGCAAGTGAAGTAGCAAAGACGGAATCAGTGACAAGCCAGGTTCATGTACTGCACAACTATCTGCACAACCCACCAGGCAGGAAATTGATGGAAGTGGTATGAAAAGGATTTGAAAACAACACATGTGGGGATAGGTCAAATCCTGTGATACCATCTTTGGGTGGATGAACATCCATATACCGATACCATTAATTTTTACTGCGAGCACAAAGATACTGATTGGCTTTTGATCCATTGATTGGCTTCAATGGATTTAAAGGGGAATATTCCCAATAAACTAACATACCTTTGATGGATTTGATTTGATGGGCTTGATATAATGGGAATATACCCTCTGCGTAACTTTGGTAAATTTGAACTCTTGCCAGCTGACAAGCTGGAAGCTGCAGCATCCTGACCTGTGGCGCCGGTCACCCATATCTGAGCATCCAAGAAAAATGTGAGATTTTTACAAATAGTCACAGCTTCAGTTTCAAAGGATCTATCCCAGTATCATCTTTTACACATAGTAAACCAGAAAATAAAACAAAACGATTTAGACAAGTAATCTATCACAATTGTAGGATTGGATTTTCATTTTCTGCATCTTTTTGGAGGCTGCTTCATTCCGTACCCTTTGTCCAGAACCGATCTCGGTGACTCAACTGTGGCAGGGCTGCATGGCAGGGTTCACCATGAAGTCAGCCGGGGTGGTGGAATAGCACCTGGGACACCCCCAGGAAACCATGCTGGATGGGGGAGGAAATCACATGAACTTGGGACCCAGCGATAGGGTGTGTTTAGTGCGGGGATGGGATTAGAATGGATTAGCTAGGTCATACGCTACCTTTTTTTCACCAGCTTTTAGTAGGTTTTTACATGTTTTCACCAACAACGATCATGAATGAAATCAGCAATAAATGGGGATCATTGGGTCAGAATCATGGTGCCCAGCAACAAATGGGATATCCCAATCGGAGGATCTCCTAACCCGGGATACTCCCTAATCACTTACTAGCTAGGAGCACAACCAAGTAGGAATGCCACAACATGTTAGGATCGCATCCACATCTTGGTGGCTTGAGAATGCTTGAGACGTACATTATTTATCTTCCAACATCTTCCAGAAATCCTATCAGCTTAGTGCGAGTATGACTTCCAAAACGGCAGAGAACTGCTCCTATCCACAATGAGATTTCTGTGGACGCACCTGGAAATACATCAATATTGAAACTATGAAAGTATCCGACTTGTCCATTCATCTTCATTCATCCACTCACCATCCACTCATCTGTTAGTTTCCTTTGGACCCACGAGCTGCTCATTGTTTCATCCGCCTTGCCAGGCACACCGAAAAAAAACGCCTTGCCATGTTCCCAGTCCATCACCTGCTAGGCAGGTCACTATGTAACATTATGTCACTGCCAAAAATTGTGATGTAGAGTATACTCTATATTTACCCTCTGGTAAACTAACATAACTATGGAAAATCACCATTTTTAAAGGGGAAATCCACTATTTCTATGGCCATTTTCAATAGCTATGTTAGTTTACCAGAGTTTAGTTATCTTCAAACTCCCAAAGAGGGGAACAGCGTACCTGAAGCATTTCTATGATTATGTAGGAGGTCTACGTATAGAAATGTACATATGTCATACATATCCCTAAAAGGTCCCCTTTTTTCCCCTGTCAACTGGTTGACAGTTGAGCCCCAGGGCCGGATCACCAAGCGATCACATGCACTGTGCTCGGGCATTTCCACAATAACCTTGAACACACCTGTGCGAATGGGGAAAAACTGGGTACCCCTGAACTGGATCTACAAATTTGGTCATTGTCAGAATAGAAATATCATCCATTTGTATGGGGTCAATTGCCCAACAACCAACCTGTGGTGATCTGGGTCGTAGTCTTCCCGAATGGATTCATGATGATCATCCTCATCAAAGTTCACCAGCAGCACCTGGAGATTCCCTCCCAAAATTGATACATCTGCAGTTAGTCAGCATATGCTCCATTGATGGCAAACGCTTAAAGTAAGAAGCTTCTCTTTACCAGTCGGTCTACCAATCTCTTTTAATACCTTTTTCGTATCATCTTATATCATACTTACATTTCCCCATGTGTTTGTAATTTCACGCATCATAAAACCATATGTACCCTCTGGTAAACCAACATAACTATGGAAAATCACAATTTTTAATGGGAAAATCCACTATATATAAATGGCCATTTTCAACAGCTATGTTAGTTTACCAGAGGGTATACAGTATGTATATCGAGCGTTTCATGGTTAAACCACGCTGATCTGGACCGTAGTTTGGTATGGCGCCTCCAGCTGCGGTCTGGAAGGCGACCATGGCATCGCGCGTGGGGATCCAATTGGAGCGACAGACCATGTGAGCGCTGAACATGTTGCTGCTGCCTCGGGGGGCACAGAGCCATGGCTGGGAGATGTCATGACACGACTTGGATCCCCTGGGTCCGTTGGGTCCGGAAATTTCTCCTGGCAAGGAACCGAGGCTCTCGTAGACTTTCATGATGAGAGGGATGTAGGGCTTCCTCTCAGAACCAACCTGCCAAGGACGTGTCTTGAATGAAGATCTGGGAACCATCAGCCGACATGACCCTTGTCAGGCTGCAGATGACGACAGCATGATCACTTGGGACTTGTACATGACTGCTATTCAGATCATACAGCCACGTCTGCGTGAGATCAGAGGTTCAGGCGACTTTTGTGATGACACCAGCTCAAAGGTCAATCAAATACTTCCACTGTGATAATTTATGATAAGTTAAATTCTCATAAATAAGCTTGATCATTTAAATTATATCCAGTCAACCAATTATCCAGCGTAGGTCGTCTCCGAAGCAGCCAACATGCATGCAAAACGATCAAAACATGGCAACGGGGGGGCCCCTGGCCCTCCGTCATTGGAGATTCCGGGCGGGTGGATGACCATCCCCGAACTTATGAGAAGGTAACCAATGTAACCTGACCATGACCAAAGACCACCACAGGATGATAGAGTCATTGCATTTCCTTCACACATCTAGCAACTAGGCAGCCTCACAAGAGATGACACTTCGAACACAACAAATTCGCGAGAGAAATCGCGACTCAAAATGGGCTGGTCTGACCGTGGGAAAACCCCTAAATCCACTGATTCCTCATTATTTTTCCCCTCCAGAATGATTACCAATTGGGGAGTGTACCCCATTTGAAGACACATCCAAACTAAGCATCATCGGCCACTTCAATGTTGCACCCCATCCTATTCTTGCCAAGGAGGTTGAGACGGTTGAGATTTCTTGCTTAAAAAAACCATCGATTTTCCCATCACAGGCGCTGCCTGAGTAATCCGAGAATCCATCTGCATGGTTGCAACGACGACCTGGTGTCCGAATCTAGTACTGAGTCGCTGATTGAAGAAAAATCATCCCCAAAGAATGAGAGTCTGTCCCATTGTCCCGCAATGTCAGCTACATACCAGATCACAGGGTGAGACTCCAGCAATGGAATTATGAAAATACGAATGATATCAACCTGACCATTTGGTTCATGACATCCATAGCTGCTTCAATCCAGGAAATTGGGAGTTGGACTACATATATTCCCAGTATATGCATGTATATGTAGAATATAATGTCTGGTACTGTATCTATGTCTAATGCATATAAAATACATACAAATAAATATATCTACATGACCCATCATCGCATATATGTGCATACAACGTACAAAATTATATGATGTATAACCTATGTACCCTCTGGTTGTTTAACATAGCCATGGAAAATCCAGTATTTATGGTTATGATTTTCCCAGCTAGAAACCTCCATTTAGTTTGGGGATTTTCCATGGCTATGTTAGTCATAACCAAGGGGTAATTTGCATATCCTGGCCTCGCAGGGCCCACGAGTGGTCACTGTGATCTCGGGAGGATATTGCCTCGTCGAAAACCGGATCACTTTGCTCAGGAAACAGCTGTTTAAGTGGATCAACATGGAACTTGCTATGACTTACCCTCACTGAATTCATGGTTTAAAATGAGATGGCTTATTACTAAAAATGAGAAAACGATACAAACACTTCAATGAGCGCAATCAACTTCATCTCTTTGGATCCAAAGATGCAAAGAGGAATGGCTTGACCCACGCCCAAATGGATGGATCCTTTGAGGTTTCAGGTGTCTGAGCTGCCCGGCGCAATGACGCGTCCAGGATTCGCGAAGAGGGTCTCCATATACGGCAGCTGCGGCCCTGTGGCTGACACTGGACGGGCAGGTGGTGGCAAAACAGGGCCACCTGAATCCTGGTGACAAAAATGTTGGGCAACATGATCCGTATACATATATAAATTATGTATATATATTTATATATGTATATATATATATATATCTAGATAGATATACATATATAGATAGGATAAGAAGAGAGCCGGATAAGAAGAGAGCCGGACACGTGATTTGTATCATTTCTTGTCATGGCCATAGCCTTCTGGTATGACCTTGTCCAGCATGCTGAGCAATTTCAGTGCAAATTCACATTAATTTTTGTATCCTTCAAACATCTGAAAGCCATTTTTGGGATGATTTTCACACGTTCCAACTATACCAACATACTGTGGATGGTTAAGAAATCCTGCACCAGTTGATAGATGGTTTATCCCAAGGTGGTGCAAGATTTCTTCCATCCACAGCATCTATGGTGAGGCCAACTGCCAGGTATCATCACAATATTCAATATTCGGCCTTTCGGCAGGCGTCCGGGCCTGGCAAAGGTCTGAGGGATTGAAATGGGGAGCCAATCATAGGATTGACATACCCTCTGGGAATTAAACGTAGCTATTGAAAATGGCCATTTATATATATTTATAGTGGATTTTCCCATTAAAAAAATGGTGATTTTCCATAGTTATGTTAGTTTACCAGAGGGTATTTGAAATGGGATGACATGTTGAGTGAAGAACTATTGAATATTCAAATAAGCCAATATTTCGCAAATCATCATCTGGCCACAATTATCCAAGGTTTGTGTGATATTGTGAAATGAATCAACTCACATAATAGCACAGTGAATAAGTGGTCAATGCTAAACATGATTAAAACGTATCAACAACAACCGGTGGTTTCCAAGAGTTTTGACATGTTTTGACTCCAACGAGCCGGCAACACATTCCTTGGATGCTGACATCAGGGCTGCTGGTCCTTAGAAAATCATAAGAAAACCACAAGACTTGACAGGAAAGCCACCAGGAAGCAACTTACATGAGCCAACCAGGCGCATACTTTCATAACTTCAAACCAGCCGGGGAAGTCACCTGGGCTTCCGTTCACCAGATTCACTTGGTCACCTGTGAGCCCTGAGCTCCCTACAAGCGACACTCGATAATGGTCTCGAAGTAGGCGTGGAAATCTTCGATGGTCAGCCAAAAGAACCCCTCCCAGCCTTGGAGATTTCAACGTTCACTGCTGGGCCATAAGGGGTTCGAAGACTTCCCTGACATCCCTGGTTGGTCAATGGTTTGAAAGGAATTTCGACCAGCTCCAAAAAGCAAAATGGCCAGTAGCTGTCTGTGCCAGTGACAGGGACCTGGCAAGGCGGCCGTTTTCGAGTCCATAGCTACAGTCCTATTGTGCATGGCTTTGTAAAAAAAAATAAACTTTTTGCCCAGGATATAGATATTGATAGACGATGATGCTTCTTCCATAATTTCCAGGTGCGGAACTCGTCTATCTATTGGCTTGGGGGTTGCGACCGCTGCTTTGTCAGAGAGTTTTCACCACCATCGGTGACTGGGGCCCCCGCCCTTCTCTGGACAGTCGCGCCTGGCGCCACGAACTCTTTGAGACAAATCATGTTCTCATGGGGGTTGGAAAGGTGCTACTCAGAACTCTGAAACCAAGATTAAGATCTAATATGACTTAGTTGTATGTGTGTTTTTTCCCGCAATTTGAAAGACTTGACTTTGACAACTTCGTATGGAGCATACATGTGGGCCTCAAAATTGGAGCATAAAATGTTCCAAATGGTCTGCGCTGATAATAAGGAAATAATATGTGTTGAGTGCTCAGGAATCATCCATGAGTTCCTGGTTGATGTTGGCAGTATTCCCATTTTTGTTCCGTCTTCCTGACCGATTGTCCCTGCCAACTTTCCACTATCGGTTCATCTTAGTTGTATTGGGATATGGTCTCTGATTTCATTGCATATCAATTGGATCGAAGCATCATCACAGGGTGGAGTGTGGAGGATGGACAAGCAAATATTGGAAAGCATCAACCAATGTAGCTTGGCGATATACATTCCCACTATACCCCAGACAATAGTGATTCAATCCGGTTCAAATTCAGACTGTTGAGACATGCCGTGGTGGTTTCTAGGTCTGGAAACCATGGTTTTCTTGTCTAACCCCCTTTCCTGTTGGATCAAACTACCCAGACTTGAAACCAACCAGTGATGCTTAGCTATGGCCTGAGGTAAGCGACCCCTGTAACCATGGCTGTCTGACTCAACAAAATACCGATTGGACCCTGCCGTTCACATCAAGATAGTTGGTTCTTGTGGATGTCCATCACTCGATTCATGGCGGGTAACTACCCTAATCCCATCATCTGTACTTGTCATGTCTTTCCCATCAACATGGCTTTGAATATTTGGATTTCATACCATGGCGTCTACCGTTGTTGGACAAACCATGACAAACCCACCAATTGGAGGATCATCCCACTCAGTAGCTGGTTGATTACTCTGGCTAATGAGTCCCCGAAGTAGGTCTTCCATGTGTTTCCATGGATGACTGGGGTATAACCCAGCTTCACTAACCAGTTCTGAGCCAGGCCGTGATCCTCCAATCCCCCTCCCGGCGCACCAAAGCTCCAATGGCACCGAATCTGAGAGGCCCCCGTCGTGCACGCCGCTGACGTCGGCACTGAAGATCTGCCAACTTAAGATGGACCCAATTGGTTGGGAGCATGACCAGTTTGGATCCTTTTGTGGCTCTGATTTAAGGAGGAAAACAGAACGACTGGAGACTGGAGGTGCGTTCATTGCCCAGCATACTGGCTCTTTTGGCTCTTTTGATACCAAAGGTATTATGCCAAGCCTTGTGTGAAAATCATGCTTTTTTCCCCAGTCTTTTAGTTTTAAGTTCCAAACAAAGCTTCACAAAATCAATGTCATTCAGAATCCCTAATTACTTGATTTATTGTGTTTTTAGCGGAGCCACCACTGTTTTCCTACGGAATTCAAAGAAGAAAAAAGGATAAAAAAAGGGACATCGGCCTTTTTTTTTCTCTCGAAAACTCAGAGATAAGCTACTGATGGCGGACATGCCAAATGGGACCTGCATCCCAAAATGGGGGTCGGTAGTTTTGAGCCTTGACACAGGCGTTGGTATTGGACACATGGACCATGTCATCATGCTTCAATGAATTCAAATCCAAATCATGCAATATCAAGCAGGGAACAAACATATGTAATCATATGCATATATAAAGTGCAACGGTCAAAGGTGCCATGTCTGTTTCACACAACCTTCATTTTGTAAACTCACACATCGAATAGTATGAATCTGTCTCCAGTCAAAGAAGGGATGCACCTCAATTAGACTGCTTGGTTGTTAAAACCCTTGCAGAATATCAGTGCGATCGTTGATCCTGAGAGAATGGAAAAGTGACCCACATTTGAATTCCCCCAAAACTATGAACTCTAGTTGAAGTCATTCATAAATACTCATCTCTTACACTTCTGTGCCATTATGGTCGCACAACGGTCGTTCCGTCGTCGCCTGCACGAAGCAACGTCCATCGAAGGTTGCAGCGCGGTTAATGACGTGGGATGCACACCTTGGGGGACGTGGAGATTGGAGATCAGAAGAGGTCCAATGTGTGAACTCAGGATTCATAACCGCCTACTTTTCTAGAATGGGCAGATTCTAATTTTACAAGTTATCAATAGGTATCATAATAGTTTTCACTATTTTGGGGGTAATTCCTCCGATTAACGGACAAAGATAGATCTAGGCCTGACATTCATGGGTTAACCTCATGTGCAATGGGTTCATTGAAGGTTTCCGAAAAGGAGGGGACCATGGAATACCCCAAGTTATCATGAAAGTTATTGGTCATTTTAATGGGGACACCTTATGGTGATGGGTCCCCTATTTTAGGAACCCCTTCAAATTTGTGGAAGGGAACATCTTCAGGAAGATATGAATCAACATCCTTCCCCTTCACCCTGGCGTCTCGGGTCCCGACGGGTTCAAGGCGACGCCAGTTCGGGCGCATTTCGCGTCATTGACCTCGCCGAAGGTCAGGGAAAAGCAACGTGAATCACATGGGAAAAACTAGACTCACTGATCATTGCCCCTGGCCCCCTTGGAAATCCTTGGAAATGATATGAACTGATGATTGATTGATGCAAGTTGACTTGTGAGGACATCCCCACAAGGCATCAGTGATCAATCGACCAAGGCTGCTGCATGACACACGAAGAGGGTGTCACTCTGCAGGGTGTAGATGTACAGAAAGAGCCGGTCAGGGGACACCTTGGTCTGGATCAAATCGAATCAAATCAAAGGTGTAAACTCAAAAAACCCTAGCTGACGAGTAGTACCCTTGTGCCATCCTATGCCTTCAGATCAGTGAATCCTTGGAGAATCCGTTTAAAAATGCTTCGCTGCAGTCTTTATGGTCGTAACAAACCCAAGATTCGATACATTTGGTTCGCTGTCATCCACATCTTGAGCAAAGTGCATGCCGCAGAAACATATTCTGTCCACACAACACCTAGCATGCAATGACCACTCAATCAAGTTGCTTGTGAAAGGTCCCTGCCCGAAATGTAGCACCTTTTGACCATTCTCCCTATCAAATTCTCCAAGTCAATGGTACCACAATTCACCCCAAATATCATTCAAGGCTGTGCTCCCCAGTTATTGTTGTTGGTTTATAACCCCTGTTAACTATAGATATATCTACCATATACCCTAGTTGTCCGAGTTTATTTACACCAACTTAGCTAACGATTTGGGGCATCGCGGTATCACCTTCAGATGGCTTAGAAGTTGTTTTCCCTAGATATACCACCATATCTTTGTTGGAAAAAAATCCCCATTGGCAGCTGGTTACACTCCTGCAATCAAAGATGGCAATGAACAATCCCTAATTTATAGATGATTTGCCCATTAAAACCTCCATTTAGTTATGGGTTTCCCAGCCAGCCATGCTTGACTACCTGATGGTGACCAATTATTGTCCCACTATTATCCTATTATCCCATCGTGAACCATCATTAATACATCATTATGCCCATTAAACTAGATATAACCCCAGATGTAGAAGATACAATGCCCATCTGCAGATGATGTGCCCATTAAAAAGCCCATTTAGTTCAGGGAGTCCCCAGCCATGTTGGTATGGGTCAAATTTGGCCCCCAAAAATGGCTGGTGAATACTCAAAATAAACTAAAATATGTTATCCCCTTAGTCTTAATTCTTGACCCATCCCCATGTCTGATTACCTGAGGTGTAAGCCATTATAGTCCTATTGTTATCCCATCAACATCCATTTACCATTATCATTTATAATCCATAATTATCCCATTGTGAACCATTGTTAATCCGTGATTATCCCCATTAAATCAGATGTATCATGGTTAATTCATATTAATTCCCTATGAAATCCCATGAAATCGCCATGTGCTGATGCTTTAAAATCCCACTAGAATCGCATGAAACTATCATTGTTCATGGTGTAAACCACCAGTTCTCCCCAGTTGAACCATCATTTATACCTGATTTCCCATGATTCTCCCATGATTTTCTAGGGATTTCTAGACTATCCCCGTTAAAAACCAAATATTTCATGGTTAAATCATATGAAATCCCCCATGAAATCCCATTGAAATCGCCACTATTTCTAGGGATTTCCCATGATTTTCCCATGATTTCCCAAGGGAAATCCACCAGCTCCGGGGCGTCCCACGTCCGCAGTGTAAAAGCGTCCCGCAACGCCGCCCGTCAAGTCGACCAAGGCCTCCTCCACGGGGCCGCCGCCGCCCACCTGGGGATTGGAGTTCCATGGTTTTTTTTGAGGGAAGACGTGGGAAAACATGAGGAAAATCTAGTATAGAAAATGTGGGGAAAACTATGGGAACATGTAGGGAATTCATGGGAAAATATATCACGGGAAAACTATGGGAAAATGTAGGGAAAACATAGGGAAGAAAGGGAAACCATGGAAAACTATGGGAAAATCATGGGAGGGAAACGCATCAAAAAGGGGGAAAAACATCGGAGAATGCAATACATTTAACATATATAATTATATATATAATTATATACATATATATATATATAAATATTCAAAAATATATACTATATATATATACATAAATGAAAACCACCAAAGACATTTTGTGAGTTCGTGTATTTGGGGGAAATCATCAACAGATATGAGTGGAATATGTTTGAAACGATGTCATGCAATCAAACCTGGATGGCTTGGAAATCCCATTGTTGATCGGGAGATAGTAGCTGCCCCCAAGCAAATCTGGGATAGTCGGTTTAACAAAGACTTTATGAGGTGCAAATCAGAACCATTGATGACTAATTATGTCTGAATTGAAATCCCAATCACCAGAGTGCCATCACTGCAAACAGAACTGCTTACCGTGCCTACCATGATCACTATCATTCACCGATCTGACATGTTTTGTGCCATAAACTAACTCTTTTTGTTCCTGTGTAGCTTGACTTTCCTCAATCTGCACAATCTTTGTCGGTCTCAAGATGAGGGACCAAAACAATGTAGTAGTAGTGGAATAATGCCTAGACTGGTGTTTTTGGTGATGATAACCACACAAACCATAACAACTTCAGCAAACCATTGGATTTCAAACCATAGATAAATGATGATAGATAATGATACATCATGAACCTTTATAATCAATAATGATTAATAATGATGAATAATGATACAGTAAATAATGATAAATAATGATAAATAATGCTTAAAAATGATAAAACATGATAAATAATGACAAAGATATATTGAAACGTAAAATAGTAAATACTGCAAAAAATGATACAACAATAATTCATGATAAATAATGATAAATGCACAAACCATATCATAGCAAACCATTTTGGTGGTTCAACCCCCCCCTCAACAGCTCCCACGGCAACATCAACGGGCTCTCCGACGGCCAGCCATCCGCCACTGTTCTCCTCAAGGCGAACGGGGTCGCGCAGCGTCGACACCTGGCAGACGTTCAGTGGCGAAACAAAGGGATACCCACATGGTTCATGGATGTTCATTGTGTTTAATGGTGTTTGTATGTGTTTATAGTGGAAAATAATATGGTCAACCGACTTGATCTGATATTTGGGTTTGTCTGGAAATGGATGGCCATGGTGTATACCCCGCAAATGGTACTTGCCATTGGGAAATTGATGATCAAGCAATGGTAGAAATACCATATGGTGAGACAAACCCATATATCATATATATATACATATTTATAATTACAACAGGGTATAGGGTAAACTAACAGAAAGATGTGGAAAGCCTATGATTTCCAGAGGAAAATCATCTATATACAAATGCTGGGGTTTCTAATTGGTTATACATCAATGTTAGTTTACAGGAGGGTATATCAAGGAAAATGGATGAACATTGGTGATTCTGTTGTGTTACTCCTAGTGGTGTGGGGGATTTGCCAAGCAGAATATAAATAGAGAAAAATAGAGCAAAATAAAGCAAAATAGGCCAAAACTCGTTTTCAAGACATTTTCCAAGCAGCCAACATGGGAAGTAAGCAACGCAAATGGGGGCCAAACCTGAAATGAGGTAGCACCCTCGAAAAATGGGATGGGTCGTTTCTTGCATGTACTCTCATGCGTATCTCTTCAACTCACCAAGGAATCTTCCATGTAATCACGTGGATTGGAGCAATCGAACCAATCAACTTAGGAATGTATCAAGAATCCTGGTTTTAAGCGAATCAGAAAGAACAACCTCAAAAAGTTTTTAGTGTGATTTGGATGGATCTAGTGTGTACGCCGCCATCAAAATGGTCAAATTCACCTTCAGGCTGCGGCCCCATTACCTTTTTTCCTAAATCCCATCATTGGCTCGTGATTTACCCCATGATTGTTGCCTACATCCGCACTTCCAAACCACGTGGCACACACAATTTCAGGTGATAATGTATTCACCCCAATCTAGTAGTTGCAGCCAAAAACAACATTAAAAAAACAACAGAAATTGACACCATTCATCCAAACTGGATTTAGATTTAGAGAACATATCCATTCGCCAAACATTGACCGTTCCAATAGATGGCAATGGCTTCGCATGATCCAAACTTCAAATTGGATGCTTCAACACCTGTCCATTGACATGGCAACTCTTGGATACGCTGCAAACAAGTTTGCACTTTGTGGCATGGCTATCAATAAATCCAGCATTCAAGTAAGAAGATGTAAAAACCACACAAATAAACATGAAACACATTAGACCAGCCGGTCTACCTAGAATAGTTGCTCATTGTTGGTTGATGCCACATTGGTATGCCAATTTTGAGCCCTAAATAAAACCAATTCATCCGCTGCTTTCCCTAAAGTCGGTGATGGACGCAACTGTCGTAGTTTTTTTCAAACCCTATTTCTAATGGTCAAATGCATGACTTCCACATTTTTCTTGTTTCACAGTCAAAATATCTGGAAGACCAAATGCCATAAATCCACCAATTTGCAGATGCTTGAAAAAACACCTCTGGTGAGTCATTGGGGATGGTTTCTGCTTCTGAATTTGCCGCTTTACCCGAAGTCTGCGCAATATGTAATCTAGTCACCTGGTGAAAAAACACTTCTTTCAATGATAAAATTTTCATCTTGCAGTAAATGGGCATGTAGCCAGCCACATAGAACGATTTTCATAGCAAAAGTCTCGAGTAAACCAACCAACTATGGAAAATCCACCAGTTTTTGTTTTCTCATCAACCTTTGGACAAGATATGCCTATCCCAGAGAAAATCTTCACTTTTTTGGGCTCTCCTAGGCTTCAAAAGTCGTCAGCCCCCACCTTGGCATATGCCTTCTCCACCAGGGAAGGCCTGGCTAATCCCCCTAACAAGGGGGCATGGTTAAACATCAAACATTTGGGGCGGAAACATGGTTGAAACCATCCTGCAATGGGGATGCATTCGTCAGCATTATATGAAATACCACCTTGGGCCCCCAATGGATGAATAGATCCGATACAAAAAACCATGGTTTCGAAGGGGGGGCATGGAATCCCTAGGGGGGATAGGATTCGATTGCTCACCGGCAAAACTTGGAGAACAGAACGTAAAATGTAAAACACATTAAAACACTATGGGCCAACAAATGGAAATCTGATGGGCAAATGGAAAAGTATAGGAACTTCAAGGAGACAAATCAGAATTTTCCTTTTGATTTTGCATGGTTTTCACCGGGAAAAAAACATGGAAAGTCATGGAAAGTCTGGAGCAGTCACGAGGTGATGGGCAAAGGTACGGGCTCAACCAGGGGAGTCATCCATCGATAATGTGGGGTGGGGTTGCCCATATTGGTTCAAAATTATCTGGATTTGGTGATTTGTTCCATCTTTGCACTTGCTTACTCTGTTAAATAGTTGGGCGTCAAAATCAAGAAAATTAAATAAACAACAAATATGTGTGATAATGACCCCAAAACTGGAATGGTTCCCGAAAATCGCCAACAACTTGTGATTGCCAGGATTTTTCAAATTCTGACCCAACCTGGCAGGTTGGATGTGCCAAGAGATTTCTTTCCCATTTTTTCCGTTCTGATTTTTTCAAATTTAAATATCCCCAAATGCTGCACGACATTGAAAAACAATTGGTTCGCAGATGCTGTAGGGCAAAGAGCATGACAACAAAAATGATTTTTCCGGGAATGTTGACTCAACCTGTTCACAGAATGCGAATGGTTCAAACAAAGCGGACTTGTGGCCCGTCAGATTTGGCCATCTTCATTACATGTTGCACATCTGTAACAAAACTGATTTATGTCAAAACATGAAACAGTCTAGGAACAGCGTATGCAATGCAAATGACTCAAGAAACACAACAACTCCAGAACCAGGATGTCACGTTGATAATTCCATCGCGAACTGTTAATTATGAAATGCAATCATGTCATGTGGGCACAAAGAAGAAACAAGGCCGAACTCCGGTGGATCTTGGATCCAATTCAACATGGCTGGGACCACCAAAGAACATGTGGAAACTTCTCTGAACCTGAGAAGCGCCATCGACATCGGATGAATATCGAAACACCGGCCGAAGGTTGCACAATGTAAATATGCCTCACGCCGGTCTACTGAGCTTCAAGATTGCCAGCCCTGAAACACTGACCGAATCTAAAGAAACATTAAAAAACCAAGGGCAAAATAAGTTCCACCATTCTTCAAGGTGCGCCAAATTATTGTGGGTTCTCACAGCCACAATCAAACATGGCGATCAGTTTCAACCTGTCTTACTCTAACCTTCAGCTTTGTTCCCTACAGGTTGGGATGCATGAAACGTTGCTTTGATTGGGATAAACGGCGGAATCTTCCGTCGTGCCGAAATTAGCCAAATTGGCCCAAATCGATGAATGTGCAGCTGCTACAAAGAGTTGCCTCCAAGACACGGCAGCAAATTGGCTCCCCTTCCACAACTGGCACGTAGTCATCCTGAAAGTTTGGAGGCAAGTCAGCGCAAATTCAACACGCGCAATCAAACAAACCATTTCAAAACAACCCACCTGTAGTTTTCCCGCCATTCGCATGGCATCTTGCGTGAAGCAATAATGCCCGAGCGGCTTGGACTACTCTGTAGTTTACGTTGTTTCCATATTCTTTGTCGTGTGGGCCACATGTAAACATCTTTGGAAAAGACAAAATCCCACGCTCCAGATCACTCCAGGGGTTGAGTTGCTGGCAACTTCCACTTTCATCCAGATGCCGTTCTTGAAGAGGGATAAGATGTACACTGCGCGCCTCGGTCGTGTTCTTGCGCCGTTTCTTCCCGCTGCCAGCTGTCCAGCGCCGGGGGCAAAAAAGGACCAAACCTAACCAACCTGGCACGATGAGCCATAAGCAGTTCCTTAGGACATAGCAATTTGATGCAATTTGTACCAGCAGCAGCAGCGCGCAAATGCAATGGCTGCGATGAACACGGCGGTGCTTGACGGAGGCCGAAGACTTCGGTTCTCGATGATGAAGCTAGCAATTTGGCAGATGCTTTGGGAGAATCACGTGTTCAGTCCAAAGGGGGTGTCTATTTGGGTCTAAGTTCATCCGTCAGCTCGATTTTGGATCATGTTCACAAAGTACCAGCTTTGGCATCCTGGCCAGCTAGGACTAATAAAAACTGTTCGTTTCAGCTTAATTTGATCAGATTGAACATACACTTTTGACAAAGAAATATTGCGACAATATGTTTCATTTTCCAAACATGCCAAATCTGGATATCTCATTGGTTCAACTGATGGCTACTGTTTTTTCATGAATAAATCACTGGATCATTGGCCCCCTGGTCCTCAATTCACCTGGGACTATCGAAAATAGGGGATGAAAGCAGTGGGGACCTTGCTTCTACTCTTGTTTTCTTTTACTGCACATGCTATTGTTTTCTATTGTTCTGCTCTATGATTCTTCATTGCTTCCTATCTTTCAAAAAATCCTCGGTTCAAATCCCTTCGTTCTACTGGCTTGTATTTTGAGCTTTGCAGCGTCTGAGACAGGGACAATGATCTAGACATGGGAAACATATTAAGGGACCAAACCATTTTCCATCATTCAACATCATTTGCTTGTTGGTGGTTGCTCGAAAAGTGTCCTAGCCATAAGCCATTTCCTCGGAAACTTCTGTTCATGGAACCCGCAAAACATGATGGTTTGGAACATTGCTTTCGGCCGCTTCGGTTTGGAATGCTTTGGAAGAGCAGTTACCTACTGGGAAATGGCAAGTTTTGAGTTGCATTCATCTTTACGGGGCTGATATGGTGTGTTTGACGCTCTTTCAGGCCACTCAATGCTGTATTTGATGCATGCTGCAAGGGGTTCAATCAAGACTTCTATAAACGGTAGTGAACCCCCAGGAAAAAAATATGGTAGTACAAAGGAGGGTACTTCTATAAACGTACATATGGTTAAATATACGTGCATGTGTGTAATGTATTGTAATGTAATGCAATGTAGTTTAATGTAATGTGATGTAATGTAGTGCAATGTACCTATGTACGTATCTGATGCAGGCATATTTGTACACAAAAATGATACAATATGATCAGAACATACGTGTATTTACACTCTAAATGCGCATACCTGTATGTATGCATTCATCTACCTATCTATCCATCTATCGATATATCCATCTATCCATCTTTCAATCTATCCATCCTACGATCTATCCACCTATCCATCTATCAATCTATCCATCTACCCCTCCCTCTATCTATCTATCTACCTATCTACATATCTATCTATCTATCTATCGATCTATGTATGTGCCTATGTATGTATGCATGCCATGCATGCATGCATGCATGCATGCATGCATGCATGCATGCATGGATGTATGTATGCATGCATGCATGCATGCATGCATGTATGTATGTATGTATGTATGCAAGTTTGTATGCATGCATGCATGCATGCATGCATGCATGCTAGTTTTGTATGTATGTTAGTTTTGTATGTATGTTAGTTTTGTATCTATGTTAGTTATGTTACGCTATATTATCCAATGCTATGCTATGGTATGTTTTGTTATGTTGTTTATGTATGTATGTATCTTTGTATCTATGTGTTTATCTATATGCATATATATATATATATCTATTCATCTATCAATTTGTCTATGTATGTCTCAATGCGATGTATTTGTGTATCTATATATGTATGTGGAACAAGTACATATGTGTGTACGCATCTATGCACGTATCTGCGTATGCATGTATGCACGTAGGCATGTATGTACATACGCAACACATAGGTAGATGGTGATATGGATATAACGGAAATAAGATGTGTGTGTGTATATATATATATGTATATTTATACCTCACATGTATACACACAGGACACACTGGTCAAAATGGAAGAACTTCAGCCCTTAAACAACCTGGTGGCTGTTTTTTGAGTTGCGCAGCTTTATACTGGCTCTATCCCTATGAGTTTTCCCTTGCAGTTTGATGATGATGATGCTGCGAAATCAGTCAGTTGTGGGACAAGCACCCGTGGCCCACGTGGGAGTTCCCACACAGAACATGGCTGCAATGAACAAACTAGCATAGCTGACTGGTGCTCCATTTATGGATGGCCAAAAATCAAGTATGAAGCTGCCCTTCGCTAGTCGCTTTACACAAGTGTCTACACTTAAATCACCATGCATTGTTTGATTCAAAGCCACCGTGTGCGACGCTAAACCAATTGTCCTGCAAAAGCTGTTGTGCCCAAATATCTTGTTTTGATGGTTCGTTCAGTCCACCAACGCTCATTCATTTGCTGCCAAGTATTGTTAGTTGTACATAGATAAAATAAACTCAATGTGTGAAAAAGCACAAAGCACAGATTCATCATGTGTACATTGTGCACACAAGTCTACCAAACCAACTGAAACATGAAATAGCTAGATGCGTATAGATGCGTTACTTCAATTCAATTCCTCCATTCTACGGCATTTTTGTTGGTCCCAACGGTCCCGTTAGTCGGTTTGCACCACTTCCGAGGCGCTGCTGATCAAAGCACAGGAAGAGTTGCTGCGCCAATTTGGGGCGAAGAGACACGGCCTGGCCCCGTGAAATCACACAGATTTCCAGCATGAGGCCGGACCCGAACAGGGAATATCTATGAATACCTGTCAGGCAGAGTGTCAGAATATATGCCAAATAGAATGTCAAACAAAGTGTCAGAACATGTGTCAAAAACTGTTAGATCAAATATCTGAATATATGTTAGATAGGATGTCAGATAGCATGCCAGAAAACGTCACAGATAGAATGTCTCAAAAGATGCGTCAAATAGCATGCCAAAGACATGTCAGATAGAATGTCAGAAGATTTGTCAAATAGCATGCCAGATAACAAGTCAGATAGAATGTCCGATAAAACCGCAGATGAAATGCCAGTTGGTGGGGATCACTCGAAGTAAAGTACCTTTTTTGTTACGAAACACAAGGAGGTCTTGTAAATGCTACATTTGTTGCATTGTGGGACTAAAAAAATGAGTGGAGATGTGAACAACAGAACATGAGGATTTGAAGTCAACCGAAATGGACATTTAAGCCGCAGGGCATGCAATCAGCCACAGAATTAGATTTCACCAACAAGTCATGTGGGTACAGTAAATGGGTAAGAAAACCAGATCAACGGGTACGGTACATGGTGATATGATGAGACCAGCAGCATCAGGATGGAAATGGCAGAATTGTGGAGCTAAACATGCGAAACTAGGTCTGGGCATCCTGCATATGCCAACAGCCTGTCTAAAACGAGACCATAAAATGTGACGCGGACTTTTGGAGACCAAGTACTGTAATTCTTGGAGATAACCGGTTTGTATCCGTTTTGTGCCTGGATTGATCTATACCCGATCCAAAACATCGCTGAAGGGTATGTCTAATGCAGTGGAGGGCAGAGGATTATAATGCAAAGTTGATGCAATGCAATAATGCAATGCGAAGCAATGTATTGTTTAGGATGCGTGCATTGACGGATGGATGATGATGGATGTATTCACACACTCATACATACATATGTGAATATGCGTATGTATATATATATATATATACACACGAGCATGTCTGTTGTATCTACTGTATAATAGCTCTATATTTAACACACATAATATGTCTATATATTATATATTGCAGCTTTTGAGCATGGCTCAAAAGCTCTTGCGCCAATGTGCATGATCATCCTGCCAGGGCACGTTCAAAGCTTCCACCAGATACATGTTCTCCAAATGTCCAGGAAAGATGCGACCGAAATGCCTCGGAAAAGCTGGAAACCTGGAAATGCTGGGGGAAACATCATTGAAGTACCATCCTGGACATGTTTTTCTATCTTTTGAGGGTTCCTATATGTTCCTATATATAATCTATTGGGATGAATGCTTTGGACTCATGGTTGGTTCGTCCCCAAAGTTTTTTTGGAACGTCAGAAGATATGGGCATTCGATCCACTTCTTCTTTGGTACTGATTGGCAACCGGCAAGCCCCTCGCCTTGAAAACAGTCTGATCCACAGTCTGATGCCTGGAAAACTGAAGAGTCAAGAATTGCTATTCTGTTCTGATCCCCCAACTCTGGTGGATTTCGCCACCGCAAGACCAGGGAATCCGTTCTTGACACGGCCCGCCAAGACACGGTAAATTGCCCTCCTGAAAGACACGCGCCGTGCCGCCTGCCAAGGGTTGGAACCTGCAGCCAAGTAATGGTTGGAAATCTCCGACGTATGGAGCAAGAGCGCAGTCGTGGTGGATATATTGTACATATTGTATAAGTTATATATCATACAATATAAAACATGTATCTGTACATATATTGTATTATATTATATAATATAGAATGCAAAATCATGAAACATCTGGAAGGAAAGATGCCCTCGGCTTCTCCCAGGAGTCACGGCTCCGAGAGTCGACGCCATGCCCCAGTGTATCCTGTCCAACGACGGTACAAAGGCGGTTTCATTCGCAGACTTGGGGATTTCACATGATTTCACCATAAAATGGGGATTTCAATGGATTTAACAAGAATCCAATGGGGGTCTGATCCAGAAATAGAGATTCAATGTATGGTTTAAGGGAGATGTTTTAGGAAACCATTACCATTGATGTTTTACGCAGCAAGTCCAAGGGTCGCCTGGAACATGTTCCGCCATCATCCTTCAGTTCTGGCAGTGGTCGGAGATTTGAAGAACATGAGTTTGTCAAGTTGGGAGCTTCATCCCAATCTTGCAGAATCCACTAGTTCCAATGCTTGGGTGATATTCCACCAATTAAGACATGCTCCATTGCCACGTTTTCCATGTTTTCATTTGTCAGCGGTTCAACAAACACATCGACAAATCCATTTATGTTCGTAGATCCTGAACAATGAGTGTCCGTGATGAAGGTGTGGTTTCCATATCAACCAAGTCTTGAAGGAACATGATTGTGTTTTTGTTATGTCACAAGACTGAAAGCAACAATGTGTGGTGAGGCACCCCCTAGCAACCATCAATTTATGGTGATGTCGGTCTTCAGCGCAAATACATGGTCAAACACCAAGTGATCTATGGGAAAAAGACCTGCTATCAACAACCGTCAATGGGAGGTTGGGCCATTGCACAGCTGCTACAAAGTGTCGCTCTCAAGTTGAGGTTTACAGTAGATCTCAAGGTACCTGGACTCTCAAGAACAAAAACAACATTATTAACATAGCCAAACAAATTGCAAAACCAAAGAAATGTCAGAGTTCTGTCGATGTGTCCACATATTCCCTTACAGTCTTACAGATTCTTACAGGCATTTTGAAAATGAACAGGTCCGGTTTTTCTCATCCACCCATCTCCCCAGAATTCTCCAGATTCCCCACCTGGGAATGTCGGCTCTTCCAAATCCTGTCATGGCAGAGAAAACAGGAACAGTTGGTCTTCCTCTGGGGGTGCCTCACCCTCCATGATCCCTCACTGCAACTGTCATGTCACTGAAAAAAAACGGTCCTAAGGTTTACTGCAAACCTGCCCGAATTGGAATACATCACCATGCAGTCAAGCTGAAAGGTCAAATTCCAAAAAAGAAGCACCAATCTGAACCTAAGGAGATTTTTGGGGATGATTCTTCCTACTCCCCATCTTCTTCCAATTCTTCTTACAAGTTCTTGCCGTAGCGCCTCATCCTCGACGTCCTGGCGATGGTCAACATGGTCAACCCAGTTGCCTGTGAACCCGGTGGAGCCCTTCCAAGTCCTTCCAATGAAAAATCCGGGCATACTCAATTTCATAAATTACAAACATAATTTGGGATTTATGATGATTTATGGATCTAAAACTATCAAACTTGCTAATCATCTGACAAATCTGTAGTTAATGGGATCATTTCAAACACTGGGAAAAAACACGCGCTACAGGAATTGAATCTATTTAGATAGGATTTCAAGAAGAAAGGACTGTCTCTAAAGACTATTGTCACAGCTCCGCGGATACAATAAATTCTGTGGCTTCAACCAAACACTGTCGCAGGCTGTGGAAGTCTTGTCAATCCAGGAATCCAGGACTGCAAACACCGGCTTGTTGCTTCCAATCCACTTTGTTGCCACAGTCCAGTGCTTACATTGGCGGATAAAGACCCGTCATGACTGACTTACCTGCCCTCAGGATTGGACTTGAAACCATCCTCCATCGGGTGGAATCAAACAAACGGCTGCGTTGTTCAAGGGCAATTGTACAACATGAATGTACTGTCAAGAGCAGAATCATCATAGTCGAATCATAGTTCATCATCTAAGAACAGAACATGTGAGTAATACTAATACATTGATTGCTGACACTCACCAAAAAGGATATCATATGAGATATTATTATATTACATACCATAATGACATTCCCAACAAGAATCCTTAATAATCCCGTATCAATCCCACATATTCCCATGAACAATCCTTCAAAAAACACACAAAACGAATCCCAGGATGGCGCCCATTCGTCCTCATCCAGCGCGCGGCGCCTTGAGCTTGGGGAAAATTTGTGGAGTTTTGCCACTTTGTTTTTTTTAATGGACCCACGTGATGAATCATGATGATCAACCATCAAAAATTGGGGGTACCATATAGCCATATCTACCCCCAAAAGTCCCATTCTGGAAAATGACGATTCACCCGCGGAATCAACGCCGATTCGAGGTACACTAGTTTAAGAGAAAACATGAACAAACGATGCGTTGGCGGAGCCTCATTTTCTTTAAAACTGGAACATCTTGAAGTACCCTCCAGGGTAAATCGGCAAAGTGAGATTGGCTAAAAAATGCAGACCCCCAGAGAATGGTTTGTTTCATACTCACATGGCCGAATAGGTAGTTCATTGCCATACCAAAATCCACGGAGTTCTACCTAGACAAACCAATTTCCATCATGGTCACATTGTCAATGAACGGAACATCCAGAAAGCTTGGTTTCTTGTACCCAGATATTGGGAGTTCATGGATACATGGAGGCACCAACACACTGTCTGACCTATGGGAGTTTCCTTTTTGAAGTGGTGCTGCGTCAAAAATATTGAACCCCCCAAATCCCATGATCACAACTTCTCCATTGAAATAGCGACGCATTGGGGGAAATCCCCATTTGAGACATGACAAACCCAAACTGATTTTCTACTGCAGTGGATGGGTGAACAAAAACTGCCACAGGTTCACATAATTTTCAACTGACCGAGCAGGTCGAAGGGCCGAACATCCTAGGAAAATTTGGGTCCTGTCACTAGAAGGATTCAGTATCGGATGCGCATCTCGTATACATATATGTATATATACACATTGATTAAATCATATTGATATAATTTGATATAATTTGATATATACTTGGCTGGAACATACTTGTTGTGGTTGGGAACTTTTTGCAACTATGAAATCATGGATGTATTAGCCCAAATGCCCATCGCCATAAAGATCAGATGCATCTGATTCCGCAATTCTCCAAGTGACACCATCAGTTGTGCCATCTCCGGTGGAAAGGGAAGAACTTCTGGGAACTTCCGGTCCGGCATAATCTGGCGCTGTCGCCAAACTCAGGAACCAGGGTGGAGGGGGGCCACAAGGCAAAAAAAACCATCTTCGAAGGTTTGCCTACAGAAATCCCAGGAAAAAAAATGATCAAGTTCCACTAAGTTTGTAGGTATAAGCTATGTGAGAGATTTCTGCAGTGATTGTACCATTTCTTGGTCGGCTCTATTTCACTTCTCCATGTTGCTTGTCAAATTCAAATCACCAAATGCAAACCCTTTTCACTGCACATTCTGCGTGAACCGTCTCCAGTCTTCAAAGAACTTGGGGAAATGTAACCTGTGTATCTGGACGATTAACGGCCCCAAAATGGAATCATATAGGCCAATGAATGCCAATGAAGCCAATTTTGGTACGATCTTCCTGGCCATCATCGATTCAGTGAGGTTGGGCAGGGTTCAGTATTTCTGACCTTGTGGAGTTCTGACTTTTTGGAGAACAGACTGTGGAGCTCCACCAACAAAGGAATCCAACATGCATGTCCTGTCCTTCCAAGATCTTCAAACACTTGCTGTGGACGCTGGAAATCCCAAATTTCATGGTATTTCTCCAGGTTGGCCCTCCCTTTTTTTGATCAACCTTGCGTCCCTCTGGCCTCTGGGTCGTTGGTGAATTTGCCTACAGGCTGTGGGTCACGTCTTTGACCAGCCATAGGCACCCATCTCTGACTTGAGATACCCACGTAGATTGTGGGCAATTTTCATTTTAGCCACCAGCAAGCAGCTGATTTCTTCTTTTGCTGGTCCTTTCTGATCTTTAGCAGTGTTTGCACAAACTCACAGGAGAACCTCCAATGTCGTAGGGTAATTCCTTCCCCTTCACATTCATAAACACCACCCAGTATATAACCCTGGTTTGGTATTGGATCTTTTCATTTTAGGGTCCCATGTGAAGCGTGTCGGCTTTTGGGGGGGATAGGATTGGCGGGGAAAAATCATGACTTCGGGCTTGGTTGTGACAATTGGCGCTAGGGGTCAGTTCACTGCCGGTACTCTGCTTTTCACAGCAAAATAGCGTATCAATTTGTTCATCACCCCAAACTATGGAAAACCCTAGGTTTTAATTCATCCTTCAACTGGGCCATGCTCAGATTCTTGAGCTGTCCATGGCCAATCACCGGCAAACTTGTCACTGACCTGTGAGACATCGTCCACGAGCTTTCATCTCTTCCACTGTTTCACAGATGGCCTCCGCATGGATGGGTTAAGGATGTTTTGACATGGGAAACATCTAGGGGATTTATCTATCAAAGTATAGATGTTGGGATTTTCCGTTGCCAGGCTCAAATCCCACAAATCTGCCAGGTAGATCCCACCTGCAAGTCCGGTTGCGCAGCGTAGCCCAATTGCTGCCGTCCACTGTCCTGAAAACAAACATAGTAGGAAAACACGGGAAGAGGCGAGCTGCCAGAAAGTCTGGTAGATTGGAAATTACTAGAAACCAGGTCAGGAAAACAATTCCAGACTCTATATGTGAGGTTATTCGCAGTACATATCAAGTTTTAACAAGTCCTTCTGGGTGCGGCTGAAAACCCTGCTACCATGGTCTTCACAGCAAGATGGCTGGGAAATGGACGTGCAATGATCTTCATCCCTCAACAAAATGGTCCCACGGATATTGAACCATCCAGGTGCTGGTGGAATCCACCCACCGACAAAACAAACATGAGAAACCCAACAAAAAACACACAGGAGTTCCGTCCATTTGCATTTGCCCCTAAAAGGAGTGGATAGGAGTGGTATACTCGTACAATCCACTGGTGAAACATCATATTCAGACCAAACTATTAGTGGACTTGCTTCACATTTGATGGTCAAATAAGCAACATAAAATGAACATTTAATCCAATGGGTATACCCCACCCAAAATTCAACCTATGAAAACTGGTGCCTACCATATTTCATCCACTTCAGTGAATCATCATGTTTCCTACAAAACAATGCCATGCATATCCATCATAAATCGTATTAATTCCAACATTCTCCATAACCACCCTTCAATTTCAACAATTGCACCATTTTCAGACACATTCCCAGGTCTTTTCAACCCCCTCTCAAGGTCTCGTCCATTGGGCGAGTCCAAGCGGCCGCATGGTACCAGGCCGTAGTCTTCAACTCCACCTTTTCTCGTTTCCTGGATCTGCTGGATTTGGAGAAGTGAAAGTTCCAACTTTTTGCTCACCAATTCCCATTTTTTATGAGGATCAAAATTGGAATATCTGTTTTTTTTGGGATATCGATTGCAATTTTTTTCACCCAATCTCAAAATCCCTGGTGGACCCAACATGATCATCCCATGGGATTCAGGGAGAACATTCTTCGGAAGTTTTTCGAAGGACAAGCATGACCAGAAAATTTGAGAATAGAATTCTTTGAGGTGGATCAAAGTCATTTGAAGTGATAGAACCACCACGCTGGAATCCAGAGACCAGCCAAATTCGGGATTAGCTCAAGGGAATGGATAGTGCGCACTAGTACCTATATTTCTGGTAAGTCATTGGGGAGGTTTCATGCTGTCCACACTTCCATTGTTGTTGCCAGATCACTTGATCTCCATGACATTTATCCATTTGCCCCCAACATCCCAAAGCTGGATCTGCTGCTGCTGCTGCTGCAACTAAGCGGTATACTACCACTTCTACTACTTCTAGTAGTACTGCTAGATCTGGAGACTAATATTGGGCAACTGCGATTTGGGTGGCTGGGGTAACCTGGAACCCATAGCCCCAAATCGATGAGGTCCAATGCCTCCACATGTCACCAGGCAAACACATATAACCCACCCGCTGCCAGGGCGCCCAAAGGTATGCTCCATGTCTCCGATTTCGGCCTCGTTGGGCCTCGTTGGAAGCATTTTGAAAAACGTGTCCCAACAGTCGGTGTTATTGAACATCCATTGTAAATACTATAGAGGTTCTAAGTTCTAATAAGAAAATAAACTGAAAATGGTGGATCTATTTGTATTTTCCTTTGCCCCCGGCAATGTAACTTGGGTGTAACATGTACTATCAATCGATCGATTGTCATAATCAAATGGTATACCTCGGCTGGGCTTGAAAGTGGGATGTCTGGAGCCTTTGCGCATTCTCTATGTTTCGTTTTTTCGCCATAGGTCTGGGTGAGACCCGTTGGCACCACTACAGCAACTATGCTCTCAGGTGAAAAATAAATACAACAACCTTCAGAAAGGTGCTTCGCGGTTGAAGGCCCAAGTTTCTATCTGGATTTTGAACGGTGTGTGCTGTTTTTTTTTTTTCTGAGCCTGCAATCTTTCAGGGTTTCACATGTCCACGCCGCTCTTGGGCGTCCCACGCTTCTTTGTTCAACTTGTGGCAGTAGCGTTTGTGTCGCAAAAGTTACTGGGTGGTCTCTAGGTCTTCTGATGTGTATACACATAAATACCGGTGTATATATATATATAGTTGTATATATATATATATTTATATAGTTGTATATGTATATAGTTATATATATATATATATATTTATACATGTCTGAATATTCTCTACAAATATGTGTGTGTGTGCAGGTATAAAGATACACATGATATGTATGAAGGTATATATGTTCATTATGTAACTAAAATTGATTGCTGGGGCCTTGTTTCAATTATCACTTCCTGATTTGATCTGATTCATCTTCCCGAAATCCAATGCACGGCTGAGTTTCAACTGCCCAAAAGTGTGCTCCAAGCCCGTCCTTGGGCCACATTCAGTGATGCCGGAGTGCGATGGGTCTGCCTACAAAAGTTATATAAGTAAAGTGTTTTACTCTCTGCCTTCTCCTGATTCAGAAGTAGCCGTTACATGATGATAATCCCTAAACCTATCTCAGCCCCTCCAGAAGTGCGAGTTCGGGCCGAAAAAAAAAGGGCCAACACTACACTTGCTAGTCTGTGTATGGCCGACATCAGACGGTTCTTGAGTTGCTACAGTCCAGTATTTCCAAGTCTGAAAGCAAGCGAAGACATCATGGTGGGATAGGGTCGTGCCATATGGACACTATGTCTCCAACCTTGGAACACTTTACACATACGTATGATACAAGTGCATACATTTACGTTCTATATATCATACATTACATATCATCACATACATTATACAGTATACATACCCTCCAGTAAACTAACATAACTATGGAAAATCACCATTTTTTATGGGAATATCCACTATAAATGGCCATTTTCAGTAGCTAGTTTACCAGAGGGTACATCCTGACAGATTTCACCAATCCACATGAACATCACTCGCCCTTAAAACGAGTTGCGCATTGTGCTCAAGAGGTTCTCCATCAGGTCCAAACCTAAGCTGCTGATAGTCCCATATTGGGCGCTGCAACCGGTCGTTTCTCACAAGACACTTTTTCCAGGACGCCACTAGGGTCTGTTTTTACCACTTCGGCGAAGAAAACATGAGAAAGTATCACATACTTGCATCCTCAAAGCCATAAAAATTGGATGAACTTGGTATGTTACCCCCCCGGTTCTGGTGTTTTGAAGCTCAAAAATCACGAGATCTCAGCTCCGAATGCCCACTGCACTTGGGGCATCGGCTTGGGGCCAGGGCCACCATCAAAGGTGAGATCCAAGCCTGCGGCGAACCGTTAGATCCGCGCAGGATCATCACCCGATTGATCTGGCCATAAATGGGGGTTAAATGACATATCATATCACAACTTGTCTCCTATTCGATTTGCTATGTTGTTTCTTTTTGCTGGTATGCCGGTATGCCTTAGCTTCAGGCACACCCATGTGTGTGTGTTGGAATACACATGTCTTTTTCTTGATTTATTTGTGTAGCTACAAACTTCTTCCGTCTGACACTTGTTCTTGCAGAAGCAACGCATTTAACAAATATCATTAGTACCCATGGAACAAATGGTTGTGTATATGTATATATACATATGTAAACATGGTGTAATAAATCGATAAATATAGACATGCAGAAGCGAGATACTATGATTCTATGCTGTATAGGATTAAAAATGACACATAATCTGCAAGAACGAGAAAACAATTCGAACTTTACAACAGAACAGTTAGTTGGAACCTTGTGAACTCTGTAAATGTGCGGCAAATAAGGAGTTCGTCGATGCCCACCGATCCAGCTGCAACGACCTCCAAAGAGACCATTGAAGACCTCTTTCTTGGGCGTTGGCGGCCTGACGATGATGTCAACCTCTTCCATGCATTGAATATAAATATATCATACACTAAAAGTATACATATTTATATATATTGACACATATTTATAATATAAATATATAATAATATACATGTTGTGACGGGCAGCCCAGTTCCGAGCCAGTGATCCTAACTTCAGCAAGCTATGAGAGTCCCCTGTGACAGGTCCGCATCACCAGTTGCAGGGCAGTTTGGCTGTTGCGGGTCGATTGACTAAACCAATGGGCTGAGGGATTTGGGGCATCCTGATGCTGAAACACCACAGTTCTACCCACCTACATTCAGGAAGCTTGTCTTTGATATAATCTCTTATATAGATGTGAGATGCTCATTGTTGCTAGACTTCGTCCATTATCTAGTACGAAGGCAGCAGCACCGTGTGGTCAGAATGATGGGTCAGAAATCACACGTTTTTGACTCCACTTTAGCATTGCGTTGAACCATCGAAAGTATCGAAAGGAAATACTCAATTTTCACCCATGTCCAGGTTGTCTTAAACAAATAGTCGCAAAATGAATAGAGGTACCATGAGGTACCTGCTTTCTGATCATTTCTGAACCTAAATGTTCATAAATGTTCTATTTCCCCTCCAAACATCCAGCCAGGTTGCTCCGAGGGAGTCGACACTTTGGAGCTGGGTGCACGTTGAGGGGGCGTTGCCCGACGAGGACCCATGAGTTCAACGTCCTTGGTGCAGCTTCTGGGGGCGTTGCAACTACCCATCCTTTGGGATCAAAGAAGTTGAACGGACTACATTCATGGGCTTTCCTCACTTTTCAATACTTGTCACCAGACTCTGGATGTCCATCCCATGCTCATAAATGCTTATAGTATCTTATGGTATGTATACAACTGATTCACTAAAACGTTGGCGATCCTAAGACCCAGATTCCCGGGAATATCACTGGGAAACAACCCCCGGTTTACCGCCCCCACTTTCTATCCCTGGAACGGTCATCCAAGTACTGAGTACTGTGTGGTCAGGGTCACCTTTCAGGGGACATCTTTGAAATACTGAGTGAATTCGAAGTCAATCGAAATGTTTACTGTGAAACGGCTGAAGGTTAGATGTTCTGATCATTGAAAGATGTAGAAATGACCAGGAAAGATGTCAATGGATAAGTACCACAACAGGATCATCATGTGTAAATGGATGTAAATAGACAAATAATTATGTGTATATATATATATATACAGCAGACAAATCAGATAGTCAAATCAAATCAAATTAGGTCTGCCGTAAATGGTGATTTTCCAAGCTTAGACTTCTGGAGACAACCTGCGCACTTCTCCGCTCGCTGAGGTGGTGGCAAAGGCGTCGTATCAAAGGCGGGCGATTCGTGTGGCAATGAGGTGCGGTCACGAAACTCTGTGGCAATGCGAAAACACTGAAATCTTCAAGTTTCATCATATTTCATCATCCTGATCCTGCTTCCAATTCAACACTTAGATATATGCACCTTTCTGGCTTCCGTGGCATTTTCAGTACATGTCTTTACTGCAGCGTTTTCGGAGTGACTCCCAGATTTCAATAGATTTCATGCTTCACAGGATGCCCACAGTGGGGCGACTTCGTTCAGGGGCGGGTCAAACTCAGAGCCCAAAGCAGTGTCAAAGACGCCAAGCATCATGCAGCAAGGATAGCCACCCTTCGAAGAATTTCAAGACGGGAAACACATTTTGCTGACAGCAGGGTTCAACTAGTTCAACACCATCTCACATTGATTTTCAAGCCATCCCAAAATCTTAAGGCCATTATTGAGATCATCATCTAAGTTTTTTTGAAACCACCAATCAGATCTTTTCTTCATTCCCGCCTTCTGAGTTTTTGAGTTCATTTTCTAGAGGTGAAACATACGCCAGCTATCCACCCACTTGGAGTTGTCCAGAGCGGTAGACGGGCGTGAAAATACCCGAGTGACGAGCTAGGAGCTATTTGGGTTTGTCGAAAGCTGGGGTATACCCCAAATTCACTGTCCTCATCATATCATATTCCCTATTGAAAAATGGATCTTTTGGTGCCGCATCTCCGATGTCAGGGGGGATATTACGTGGAAAACTTCTTTCCAGTACCTTTCATTTTAGTTCAATAAACTGATTCTAAATGTGGCCACAACTTGGCAGTACAATTCCTTATCCCATTATAATCCCATTATATATATATATACATTAACATATTATATGACACACCCACGCCTCAGCTCATAGCCGATCACTTCTCAGGTTCTTCAAATCGTACTTGTGAAATCCGTCGCGGCGCATGAGGAAACGAATCTTGAAGACCTCGTCCCTCCGCAGCATTTGCTTCAAAAGTTCACGCTGGGTCATTGCTTTCACCACCTTCTCTGCTCCGACGCTCGGTGCCATGGGTGCCATGGGGCATTCCACAGGCGTAGCCGGTGTAGCCAGGGATGCCTTGGAATCCTTGTCCGGTTTGGCTTTGGCTTCCAAGGTAGCCACCTGAGAGGCCATCACAGGGGAAGTCAATGGACGACCAAAAAACATCTGGGAAACCCCAGAATTAGTCTCTCTGTTTATTGGTAATTATGATTCTTATAACCTCACAGTGGATCCAAACACTCAAACATCATTTTTTTGTTTCCCCGCGTTTTCAATGCCCCAAACAATGGAAAACATGCTCAAATTTTGGTAGATGGAGAATGGTTTGCGGTTCTCGGTCTGCCACATAACCAGAGTAAGTTTGGTGGCACTGAAACTAAAAAAAAAACATTGGACGCGTCAATTTTGATGATATGAAAACATCCCCATTTCTTGAAACCCATTGATGTTGGTGATATTTTAAAAAATCCCCCATTTTATAGTATCTTTTGTGGTCACCCATCCAGGCTACTGCTGCCCCGTTGGCATCCAACCTTCACCAGTTGAAAAACATCCATTTCTTTGTGCTTCAAGGCTTGAACCCAAGCACAACCCCATTAAAATTGTTGGGTACACTCCACTATTGTTGGATGAAAAACCACCAATTTACCAATTGACTTCTTTGATGATCATCCCAATGTGCTTGACAGTCATTGTACTGTTGTGTATAGCTCTTGACACTTTATGAGCCATGTGCAACAGGGACACATTCTCGACTTCCTATTACTTGGGATGATTCAAACCTCCATGTACCCATCCCCATTGATTGACGCTCATCACTCATTTCACCCATATTTTGAATGGCGACCTCCCCACATTGGTGGTAAGTCCCCTATATATGTTTGATGAGAATATATTCAAAATTCACCACTTCACATCCGAACATCACCCCCAGGGCGGTGTTTACACCCCAACAGCACCTTGTTTTTCTCCCACAACCATTACCAACCACCATTAACCCTTGTAGAACCAGTACATAACCATTATATGACCATTATATAACCAATATACAACCATTATATAACCACTGTATAACCACTATGATAGCCCCTCATTAACGAAGTATGCCAGATAGTTCAAGCAAAAATAAGTATATAACCATATATAACCAATAAAGAAGCCACTATCAACCAACATTAATCCATGGTTTATCATCATTGAGGTTCACTAAGCACTATCAACCAGCAGTAAGCATTATATAACCGCAATAAAAACCATTATTATCCAGCCTCAATCCATAGTTCATCAACTATTCTGCATTACTAACCAGTATTGGACCACTATGAATTTGTAAAACCATTTTCCAGCATCAATCTATAGTTTAGCAACTATTTTTCATTACTAACCACTATCTGACCACTATGAACCGTTATATATCCATGAATTCATTACCATTATGAACCACACATTTCTAGCACCATCATTGACTCAATATTAATTAAATATTATTCCACAACTCGTCATCCTCATTGTACAACCATTACATCACCATCATATAACCATTATCATCCACAGATTTATAGCCCCCTCACTAACTATTCTCTGTAGCAAACAGCTTCGCTATCCCATAAAACATCAAAAAACAAACTATTAACTATCATTAACCATCATTTACCAAGTATTTGACAATCATTTAACCACATTTAACCCATGAAAAACGCCAAGGCACTTCCTGACTCAACGTTTCTTCGCAGACCTTGAGCTGCGCACAGAGACTCGCCAGCGCCAGCTGCTGCGCGGAGACCGGCCCGGCAGCCTGGAGCTTCGCCAAGAGGTCGAGGCCCTGGGGAAAAGCCATGGGACATGGAAAGGATATGGATCTGGGTAAATTATAATAATTCACTAATTTGAATTAAGGCCATTTGGGGATGATTCCCTATACTAACCATGTATTCCAGTGAGGTCACAGTGAGGTCGTGACAAAGTGTTTTGAGCCGATTTGAATCTGGATGCCAAATGGCAGTTTGAAACTCCACCCTTGGCGCCTTTCGCTCTATCTTTTCAGGAGCTTCACCATTCAGCAAATCTGGTCCAGATGGCGTTGGCACTGGAGCACGAGCCTGATGAAGTTGGGAGAGCTTCTCATAGCAAAGAATCTGTTGATTCAGCTGCCTCTGCCTTTCGAGGAGGTCAACATCGCCAGTTTGGTCCATTTTTTCGTAAGAAAATTCAGATCTTTCAGCAAGCTTGAGCCAAACAGCGCCGTGGGACTATTGAAGCACCAAGGCGATCTGAAAGAATGTCCGTGAAACGACCTGAGGATCATCACTCACATTCATACACCATGTGTTTGAATGTTCTTGAGAATACACCTCCATGAGTATGGTTCCTGCTACGGGGTTGCGGCATTCAAAATGCGATACTCAGTTCATGCATCCCACATCTCCCGTGCTGAGGGGCGAATGGATACAGACGCGGGGTCCAAAAGCTTGGTTTATCATTACTGACCTGTGGGCTGTTGGGGATGACCCCTCTATTTCAACCAATGGGCAAAGGACATCTATGTAGCCAATATCCAGCAACCTCAGATTGTCCCAGGTCCGGGTTCTCACAATATACCTGTTCTCCCTCATGGCCGTCATGCCATGCCATGCCTGAACAGTAGTCCAAGACTAAGAACAGGTGCCCTTGCGTTTGGAAGGCCCAGTGCATCTGCACCACGAACCTGAGAGGCGCGCTTCGACGGAAGGTGGGGATCTTGAGGTGTGGCCCCGTCCAAAATCAACAGTACCGTAGGTATATACAGTAGTGTACTCTTATACTGGTATACTGTTAATTATATAGTCAACAACACCAATACGGATTCCAAAAGTTTCGGAGCAACTGGGTACCTTCCACATCCAATTGAAGGGTTTGCTGTCTGCACAGAAACCATTGTCAATCTGCTCCGGCAAATGGGCCTATCTGCCGGAGACTATTCAAAAGGATGGGGATTTGTTCCTTCCCTGCACGTTTTATTCAAACATGGCAACGGTGAATCCCCTAGTAATGGAGGTTTAGAGCTGATAAAATCATCGAACTAAATGGGCCATGCCATAGCTACGTGGTATTACAAAACGGCAAATTCCCATTAAACAACCAATATATGCAGTAACCCCATCAAATCCAATCCCCATGAAATCATCATAATTACATCTAATTTCCAAGTAGAAATCTCCAGCAAATAACATCCAATTAAATCCGTTACATCCCCATGAAATTCCCATTCAATCACCACGTAAATGCCTATAATTTCGGGGGAAAAGAGGCTCCCCTCCCAGCGCGGTCCAGCTGCGGATGCTGTAACCGTGCCAGCACGCGCTTTTCAGCGATGGCACCTGGAGAGGATAGGGGTCCTGGAAAAAAACATGGGTGGCTTCACCATCAAGAAATGGGGATTCCATGAAATGTCATGGGATTTTGATTGGGATTTTGATTGGGATTTCATGGGATTTAATTGGGATCTAATGGATTTGAATGACATTGAATGGGATTTAATGGATTATATAACTGGGATTTAATGGGTCTTCATGGCATTTAAAAATATTTAAAACATTGGACCCTTCAGAACAAAAAAGACAACTGTGGAAATTGGCCCATTGAATCCCTTTTTTAGTCGATGATTTAGCTACTGAAATGGTGATTTGCACAGCTGTGTAACAAACTATCAGAGGATATACCAAATCTCTGCCGTGAAAGTGGGGTGGTATCCCAACTCTCAGAATCCCATATGCGTCTGCCAGCAAAAAAGAAAAAACGTAGCGGCTCTCGTGTTCGTTGGTCATATCTCCAGTGCTGTTACTCTAACCTGGTGTTCAAATTTTCTCAAGTATATCTGTCCATCTAGATACACAGATCTTATATAGTATCACTGATGAGTTTTCCAGTGCCAGGTTTGTTTACTGAATGGTACCCATATCATTACTCATGTCGGTGGGTGACACCCCAACTTTGCTGGTGAGCTCCACATGTTTGATGCTTAGTTTCAAATCCTTGAAGTGTTTTTGAAGCTTCAATTCCAGCTGTTTTGGTTCCATGTGTGCTCAAAACATCGGTAATCTTAAATACCATGAACAAAATGGCTGACTGGTTCGTATGTACATTCCCGTTGATGGCAAGAGAATAAGTTGTACTAAGCTATCTTCACCACTTGGTTTATCCACATGTTCAATCTGCCTTGCTGACTACATCCACATATATGGTTAGTGTTTCGTTGTTACTATCATAATATCCCCAGAATTGGTGATTTCCCCAGAAAATCCGCCAACAAACAAATATCATATCGATGGCTGCATATCCATGTATTTACCATTGGATCCCAATTGTATCCCAGTAAAATGGCAAATCCAACAACACCGTCGGAATGAGAGTATCAGTTTTGCTGGTCACAACTCTAGTGATGATGGTCAAATGGCAATCCAACAACTAGTGAACCGGGGTAGAACAAGCAACCTTATTCTTTTTCCAGTGAAATCCCATTGAATCCATTGAATCCCATTAAAATCCCAGCGAAATCCACATCTTGGCTGCTTCAATCGCCACTAAAATCATCAACCAACGCAAGGATTGACGCTGATGCCGCCCAGCCGCGCTCCAGCTTCTTGTCGTGCGTCACCAGTTTCCGCTTGCTCAGCACCTGGCATGCCATGTTCTTGGCACGGACATTTGATCAACGAGCAAGGGAACATATACATATATATATATTCATACATGTGTATACATGTGTGTATATTTATGTGTATATATATAATATATATATATGTATACATATACACATAGACGCATCATAAGCAAATCCTTCTGGATCCAAGTATCTCCTGAAGGAGTCATGGGGTGCATTTTGGGGTTACGTACCTTGTCAGGAGGTATCTGTATAGACAGAGTAGACATGATATGGGTGTGGAAGTAACGGGATGGTGGTTGCCCTCCAAAGCACTCTGGAAGAAATGTGAGGATAGTTAAGTCCGCATATTTTATTGATGGTAAAAACCATTCTCATTGCCGGATTTCAATATAATTTATATTATATACATGGATTTCAATCACATATATATATATATATGTATACATATCTAAATGTTTGTTTACCCCAGGGTATCGGAATGAGCCCACCACCATGGCTTCTGTTCTTGTGTCGCACCTTCACAGCATACTCCTTGCCAGTGAGTTTATGTCGAACCTGAAGCCATGAGGCGACAAATGAACCACCATGGCTCTGTCCAGAAAAAGGGAAGTTAAGCAACATACATGAAGATTTACCCTTCGTTTGTTTGACATAGCTATGGACAATTGCCCCTTTTTAGATGATTCATGCTGATTCCCTACCTGCCAGGTGAGGAATTTATGTCAGAAAGAATGTCAGATAGAATGTCAGTTGGTGGGAATCATTCGAAGAAAGTAATTTACCAACTAAAATGGGGTGTTTCCATAGCTATGCAAAATGACCCGAGGGGTATTGAATCATCAGGAATGAGGATTTGGCGAACAACATCCAACAACACTGGGAAACGAATGCGGGTGTAAACAGCAATGACAGCAATCATGCAAATATTGTTGGGTAGTTGCCCAGAAATGGTGCATTTTCGGCCAACAAATATGGGGGGCATAAAAGACCATATATAATGCGGATTTCCTGGTGATATAAGGGGATGGAAGACTAACAATATTATATTCTGCGCTTGACCAGAAACGGTATGTACTACTATCCCCAGATTCCTATTTGAATCCAGAACATGTTGATACGCAAGACTTGAGGGTAGCCAACTTCTAGATGGACGATTAAACACATTTGCAACCATGAACCGACCATGTTGGGATATCAGAATCTATGGGTAGCAAAAACAATCGGCGCAAACCTCGCAGCCATTGCAGTCTTGGATCTATCTTCTTTCAACCAAACCAGACCAGTGGCATCTTCCGAACAGCGTGTAGCATACAAATCAAGTGCATCCAAATGCGCAAATGCAAACAGCAGTCCTGAAAGAAACCAAACGTTCACACTGGGGCCATACAAATGAAACATGCTCTTTTCCTGTCACACAATCAGAGCAGTGGGAAGCGCTTGCTGTAAGTCTTAACAGGTAAACCAGCACGACCCAAGCAAGCCAGCATCTGTAGATCATTTCCCGAACAGGAAACCATGGGTTTTCCAAAGATATTAGTATGTTTGGTGGAGCGCATCAGTTCTTTTGCCCGGTCACTGTTTGTTTTTGCTACCCAATTCCGCAGGCCTGTACTACTCGACAGGAGGCACCAGTGCCCAAGACGCGGATGGTCTGTCAGCGGCAACGAAATGCGGGTCGGATCACAGTTTAGCGAACAGATTGCAACTTTGTATAGATCAATTGGCAACAGGTTGTTGTATGGTCAATTTGCAATAGATCATCATTGTCCAATTTTCCATGATTGTGATATGGTAACACTTTCGATTACAAATTGAACATATCACAATCATGGAAAGTTCACCCCGCTACCCGGCTTTTCAGCCCAACACTACATCCAGTTTACGTTGTGTTTTCACATCGTATCCCATAGGACCATGGAAATTATCTGACGAATGAGAAGTGACTAAAATCCTGGATCAAAATTTGTTCTAAGGTTTTTTACTAATTACCTGGTTTATTGGGAAATATTCTGACCCATTGTGGGAACCGCTATCAACTACTACAAAGGGATGACAGAGCGTCTTGGACACATCATCAGCCAACAAAAACATATCAGTTCTATTCCCGTGTTTTGTCGGTTAACATTGTTTCAATAAGGCAAACAAAACATGAATTGTGAGCAACATCACCATGATGAAAAAAATATTCGATTTTTAATGGTGGAATCACCTTTTGTGATGGATAAATCACCATTTTGTTGCTATATGACCATTTTTTGGCAGGATGAATCACCTGTTTTTGTAGGTCACATCTCCATTGTTCATGGTAAAATCAGCATTTTTCTCTCCATCCCAGCAGGTCCCGGACCTTGAAGTCGCCCACGGAAACACCAGCTTCCTGGATCGTCTCCTGAAACTTCCCAAGATCGCTAGGGCGAGTGACCGTACGACCAAAAGAGTCTATGAACATTATATGTACATATAATCATCTCTGAAAAGATAGAAAAACAAATCAAATCGTAAATCTCTAGTGATTTGGTGATGTACTTTTCCATCTGTTTGGGGATGAGTATATTAACTATCCATATCATATTAAAATGTATCGGTCATATATGCGACAATACACAGCACTACAGGAAGTTCTTGCCATGCTTTTGGGGACATTGTGTCAAATTGCGTTAAAACAATGTCGTTTTTCTCGCTTTTCCAGATTTTATATGCTTGCATATTCGCGTTCGTAAGACCACGACCACTGGTAGCTGGTTGGTGTTTCAATTCGTGCCAAGAATGTTACTTTCAAGTGAGATCATCATCCAAAGCAGGAGCGGAAAGAAAGCAAAACCACCAATGAAATAGAACATAGAACATATATTAAATACGTGGGTGTGTCTGACAATGGGGTACATAAGGTATACCCAAAATGGCAATGTCAAGAGCGAAAACAATGTTTCACATTGATTAACCACTGGACTCAGTCCTTGGCCACTCTCGTAGGCGCTTGCACCTGGCATGCTGCAGACATGCTGCAGACAAATGATTGTCGGCCGGTATGGGAAAAATTATTGGGAACCCCAAATTGGCCGATACAACTTCAAACAAAACAACACTCTGCAGTTCCTCCGGCTCTTCAAGTTTGACCCATACCAAACTTGACAAGTTTTGAAAGCCAGTTCACACATGCTTGATATAATATTTTCTTGAGAAACAAGTTAATTTCTAGCACGCAAGTACAACACCCATTAAGTACTAATCACCAAGTCTTATACAAATTAATACCAACCATCTATGGCAAGACATGTTTATCAAGGGTTTTTTTTCACAATTTGTTACCCCCCTAAAACCACGAATATAGCCTTATCAATCGTCTCTTGTTTGGGGGGGATCACTTTGGAGAGGCTGAATACCCACCGACACAGTTCAAGGCGTCCCACCTCAAAAATCACCTCCAAACAATCTCCTTCCTCTAACACTTCCAAGATTGCCTGGGGGGGAAGGAGCTGACACGGCTGGGTTTCTCAGTCGTTGTTTCCAACGGGCATTCACTACCCACTTGAATGGTACTCAAACAGTGGTTGCCCTTCAAGTCTTGGTCTTGTGTATGATACAATGAACTGCAGTATATGTAGTCAAATAGCGTTTAGAATGTTACAATTGATCAAAAAGTAGGTATGTACAGTATATTTCTTGTGCCAAGATATTCAACATGCGATTCATCCACTGACAAGGTTTCCTATCTTGGCGAATGGTCATGGCCCCCCTCTGAACATTCCTCACAATGCCTGTTTGCAATCAGTAACCAACAACTAGGCGCTATTAGTCATACAAACATCGTATACCATTGTAACCTTACCCACTTCTCATGCTTTTGAAGTTCGAACTTGCTCTCCACATCAGAGATTGCAAGCACTTCAAAGAAACACACACAAAATATACATTTCATATCGTGGGTATGTGGGTTACCTCAAATTCTCCCAGAATATCCCCATTACATCTCCATTACATGCCCATTATATCACCGTTTTTTGCCGGAGAACTCTCAATCACCATTTTGCATGGTTGCTGGTTATATATTCCGTTGCTTTCCCATAGCAACATCCCACTAAAATATATTTGATGTTTAATACTAAATCACCATAACCATTCACATTCAAAATCATCAATCGCCATGAATCACCATACATCACCATTAAATCACCATGAATATGCAACAAAACACCATGAAATTACAATTCATCACCATGCATTACCATTAATCACCATTAATCACCATTTTTCATGCTAAACCACATATCTTTACGGGTGAAATTGCTTGGACTCGGCAGCCAGACCAGGCCATAGTCCACCAGCATCTCTTCCTGCCCGGGATGGGTCGAACGTATGTTGAGACCTTTGAACAATGGATATGGGGATGGCAATATCTTCGGATAGAATGGATACCTCTGGGGATTTGATAGATATTTCTGATGTACTTCATGAACATCTGGGATATTGAATGGATTTGACGGATATATTTCCCTCACCCAAACTAACGGTTTAACATAAACCCTGAAAATCGCAAATTGTTAGTCACGTTCCATTCTTGGGTACCTAGTTTTGATTCCTATAGGCCTCACATTAATACTAATGTATACTCAAGCTGCTATATCTAGTATGATCCACGTTTCAAGAAGGAAGGCCTTCTCTACATCTGTGCAACTGCAACTGTGATTCATCACCTTAGACATTGCAAACTCGCCTTCTTGGTTTCAGTCTATCAAAAGGACCTGAACAACTTGGGTAATTGCAAAGATGGAATTCGATCATCGAAAGCACCAGCCACCAACTATCCATGGAACATGGCTGAACATGACTGAACTACCCATCATCCACTCACCTCAAGTAACGTCGTTTCGGGATGATTTGTGTCAAAAACACTCAGCCTCCAAGTTTCCGTAATCGTCCTCGGCAATCGCTGCTTGGTGGGGTTTGCCGAATTGGACTATCATCATTCCGGTTACTTCCTGGTGCTTCGTAGGGAATGAGGAATCGGATGATTGTTAATAGCTATTCTGGATCACTCCCCCATTCACTACTTAGCACCAGTAAGATTCAACCAGTAGAGGATAGTAACCCCCATGCAAGCATCAAACAGAATGGATTTCCAGTGTTGCTCAAATGAACTGAACATATCAAAGAAGTGTGCTCTTTGCCGCTTTGACAGATGGTTCCCAATATTGGGTGCCTAAACTCTCAATAGAACTCCCGCTTTGGGGCGCCTGGCTCCCCTATTCTCCCTAACCTCTTGGTTTCAGGTTCGTCCCAATGAGTGTCTGGTTGGGAATGTTCCTGTGGTTGGTGGTTTCAAGTGAACTGGGACCATCAGTTTTAACAAGCATATTTTGGGCATAGAAGATACAAGACATGAATCACACCGCCAACCATATCCCGTCATATCCCTATTTTTGCGTGTTTCATCACATGAACATGTTGTAGAAGTGTTTTCTCCATGTGAAAGACGTCATATTGTTGATCCAATCCCCAGTTTTGATGATCCAATCTCTAGTTTTGATGGCAATGTGATTAATTACTTGACTTGTCGTGTGTCTCTGTAAAACCCAGATGTTTGTCGGTAAGACCCCAGTTCAGAGGAGCCAACCTAGACATCCCACAGGGCAAGCCCCGGGTGGCCCCACATCTGGCACCCGATCACTGGGAGCAGAAGCTCCGTAGCCGCAGTTCCTGACTCAAGCGTTCTTTCCAAAGACTAAGGGGTTTACATGGGTTTATCAATCTTTTCCGTGGGAACTAGGAATTGCTGTGCAAAATTGATAATGTTACTATGGGTAATTTTATTGGTGTATATTGCTATCTTGTCCTACAATTAATATTATATTACTATTATCATCTATTTTGTACTATGTATATGCTAGTGCAATTTAGTGCAAAATCTACAACTGGTACTATGCACTGTACAAAAAGAACCAGTGTCCTACTGATTGACTAGGATACGAGTTCTTTTCGCTGTACTGCAAAACGATTCGCCATGTCTGCTGGCTGAAGAGCAATTTGACTGATTAAGGCTTGTTACGCCTCCGTTTTTATGCTTCTAGCCCCAGCGCAGTTCGTGGCACCACCAGTTTTATCCCTCACAGGTCTGGTTTTCTTTGATGACATATGTATTCAGGTTGTGCTTGCAACAAAGCTGAGCAACTGTATAACCAGCTACAGGCTCGCAAAATTCCAATTGCATGCCCAAACCTATCATTGCGTCATGCTGCCATGTCTCGCTCTGACACTTGGGTAGGCTTTATGGTGTGGGTCAAAGATCTGGTACTGCCTGTTCACACCTAGCAGATCTTCATGGTCATCCCAGCACCATGATCGTCCCATGGAAATCTCCTTCCAGCCAGTGCAGCTGCAGGTGAAGCCCCATAGCCCTGTCTCCTGTGCACTGCGAATTTGGGAGCTACCCTCTGGTAAACTAACATAACTATGGAAAATCACCATTTTTAATGGGAAAATCCACTATAAATGGCCATTTTCAATAGCAACCCCCCAAAAGGGTAGTCAACCCCCCAAAAGTGACCTTCCTGCTGACCTTCCTTCTCTCTCGTTCCATTCTCTAGGCTTCCCATTTTATGGGCTTCCCATGACCCTGCCTCGCTTGCGAACCACGTACACTCCCATCCTGAAGCGGCCATATGGTTGGCCCAAGCATCAAACATGTGACCGGGATAGGCATGTTTTGGACTGAGGCCTTGATGAAGTAGCCATGGCTTAAAATACATAAATAGGGGTACCTATGCAATGACTTTGTCATCTTTGGTATCACACCTCGATCTTTGTTGGGCCAACAATATCATGGTTCTGGATCAAAACAGCCAAAACCTAACAGCCGCAAACAACTTCCGAAACAAGTCATTCCAGTCCCGGAAGACTGGGCCCCACTGGGCGCACCCCATCTTTCTTTGCGCCGCCCTTCGCCACTCGAAGGCCGACGATGGATGGAGCATCAGGCTGCGTCAAGGGGGCATCATGTGCGAGGTCGGAATTGTTGGGTGGTGGGGATACAATCAATGGCTTTGTCCAAACATATAAACAAATAAAACCTTTGATGGTCCATAAATAATCAATGAATCAATGGGTCCGAGGACATCAATTAATTTGATGGTCTATGATTCATTGGGACAATGGAAACAACATATTTTTTGGCTGGTATATGATGGTATTGGGGGCTTACAAGGAAGGTGCAATATGTATGTATATAAATATACATATTGATACGTATGTGTAGTCTTGGAGTATCACCCATGTTCATCCATCTTTAGATACACCCCATGCAAAATGGGTCGCATGGTTGTGGAACCCGGAAGCACAATCAATGGGTGTTGAAAACAACCAACACTATCGTGTTGGCTGAATGCACATGAATCATAGAGTCCTCATCCCATTGACATTTCTACAACCCCCATTGTGAGTTATAGCCATCTATATGACTGTTTATTTTGGAACTACCGTAGGTGCGCGAATTATTCAAACGCTTATAAACATCCCAAACCCCTACTCCCCGAATTTCAATGTTATGGGTGTTCACAAAGCATGGCCTCGAAAGGACGAAATAAATCAAACCCCTGAGGACTGAGGTGGAGACATGAAACGCTAACATTGAAATTGAAGGGCCCCCAGGGGAACTTGTAGATCATCCACCTGGGGTTTGATTAATTAGTTGTTTATCAAATGGGCCCCGCTTCACCCATCTCACCCTGGCTAAAAGCCATGCCTGTGGCTTCACATGGAGTAGCCATTCGTGTGATCTACAGTCCGTCCAAGTTTGATGGTAAAAAGTCTGCAAATTGATGAGAATTGGGACCCAAGTTTGGCCTTTTCTCCAAGCCAAAAACCCATCCATGAGTCAACAATGAAGTGGCCATGAAGATGTGGTCAGGTCAGACTCATCATTTGATGCTGAATCAGCAAACTCTTAGACTCTGGAATATGCTAACTAGATAGCCCCAACCAATAAAACAGTTTCCCGAACAGATTCCCCAAATGGATCCAAAGGGTAGATGATTCATACCTATTGTTTCCTATCAATTCCCTATCGATTCTCCATTGCTGGTGAATTCAAAATTTACCTGAGCAAGTTTTATATATATATATATTCATATTAGGTATGGATTCCCAGTAGATATCCCATTGCTGGTGGACATACACCCATTGGATACTCATTCCCAGAATGGGTAAACTTAGCCGAATCACGAGTATATTACCTACCCTATGCTACTCTTCACCGAATTTATACCGTCTGGATCCGTCTGGCAATTTGTCATAGCTATGCTGGAAAATGAAGCCATGGCAGCCATGGCCTACTTAAAAAGCTGATTTACCTATTTGAACATGGACATTTTTCAATAGCTATGGACCAGAGGGTACCCTCTGGTAAACTAACGTAACTATTGAAAATGGCCATTTATAGTGGATTTTCCCATTAAAAATGGTGATTTTCCATAGCTATGGAACAGATTACCAGCGGGTACCATTGGGACGTTCGACTCAGAGCCAACGGCTGCTCCCGTCACCTCCTTGCGCGCCAACTCCTCAATGACTCGACTCAGGACCTGAGGATGCCACAGGGAACTGCGCCCGGATAAAAATAACACTTGCGGATATTAATCAGAAGTGGTTGTGTCTGAAATGATTCTTCTTTGAACAACGATAGGTCTATAATATATAATATTATATAATATTATATAATATAGGGTTTGTCTTGTCGACAACAATAGGTCTAGTTTGTCTTGTCGATATGTAACCAACTTGATATGTTTGGTTGTGTGTGAACATGAGCTATACTTCCAAAATGGTAATTCTCAATAAGGAACGTTGTGATTAAGTGGTGGATTTAGGGATACCTTATTCTCAAACAAACCCAAATAATGAGGATATGATTGTCAGTCATGATGGATGCAATGGGTTACTGCTACTGATCATAGGATTATAGGATTGTGTACGGTATCAAACCATTTCATGTGGATTCATGTGGATGTAATGGATAGACAATGAATGACAATGAGATGTATAACCAACATTACGATCGACTTTTGTCTCAAAAAGGGGTTGGGCTATTTCCCTCCAATCCATGGCATTACAATTGGATATGTCATGTCAATATTTGACATGATGTAGAGTGACCCCCCACATGCTGCTGCGCAGGAAGTTTGTCTATCCACCCTGAGCTTCAGACCCAACCAATGGTGGCATCTGGGTCAGCCTCAACGATTCCCCAAATGGCAAGATTTCAAGAACCATCACACGCCCAAGAAATGGCAATCTCAGATACCATGTCTGCCCAGATGGGAAGCCCTTAGCTTCACTATTTCCTTGCCCTCCTACCAGTCACTTTCCAGCGCTGCGCCATGCTGCGCCATGCTGCTTCATGCTGCGCCTGTACCCAAACCTCGACACGGCGCTCTTGCACTCCATCCGGCAGATTTTTGTCAGCCTCAGGTCATCCCATGGTCAAGTTGCATGGAGTACCCTGAGATGGTCAAGATTGGCTTGGAGAACTATCTAATTTGTTGCTCTTTAATAAGATTGACATTCCGTTGGATTGGATTCGCACTCTATACTATAGACTGTGTATGTATATATATGTTACATATATGACTGTTTGGCAATTCAATACGCCAAAAAAATGGCCTACGATTGAAAGTAACAGAAGATCCCCAAAAATGGCATCTTTGCTGTACATCGCCCTTAAATCAATGGCTTCCAAGGTTGTAACCTTTGATCCACGTTGGGGCCGAAGCTTCCGAATATGTCATATGGCTTTGTCTGAGAATGCTAGAGGATGAAAAGATGCTCTAAATCATCAGTTTTCCATTTCGGTCTGTCCGAGAATGGGGTAAATCGTACACCCCAACAAAGTAGTCAGTGAATGGAAGATGACAAACCATGAACCAATGGATTTGGGGTTCCTCATATTCAGACAGACCAACATTTTTCCCAAGGCATTTTTTGGGGCTACCATGGGCTATCCCTCATTTTGGAGCGCTAGCCAGGCATCAGTGACACCTCGGCAGGACCCAAGCAGGGACCCTGCTTTCCGGATGTGACCCACGACCAGGACCATGCTGGAAGTCCGCCCCTGGCTGCGCAAAAAGGTTGGTAGTTGAGCCTGATTAATATTAAGGAATATCAGTTGGGATCATCCGAAAATGGGGGTGAACATGTGCGAAAAGTCTTAAACCACCCGAACCACCAAGCAATATAAGATATGTCTGGACTATATATACATGACATATATATATATATATGTATACAGTATATATATATATATACACATAATGTTGGTTTTTGTTGATAAACCATGAACAAAAACAAACGATACACAACATGATAAACAAACATGATGCAACCACATCAAGCACCCATTTTTTTTCGATGAAGCCCTGGCACCCATCCTGTCGATCCACGGCACCTTCTTTTGGGGCTTAGGGGCCTCCATCCCTAGATCCACGGCATTCCCCATGGCCTGCCAGGATGATTTGTGCTGCGGTTATGGGGATTTCATCATGTACTATCGGGGAATATATCATATGATAATATCGTAAGATTTGGGATATGATTGGGAGATAACAATGGGATATAATTGGGATAAAACATATTTAAACATATAGTAAAAATATATCATTGGAATATAGCATGTACTTCTCTTCATATATATATATATAATTATAATATATATATATATATATAATATAATATATATATATATAAATTAGATATAATTTGGATATGATGTAACATATAATAAGGAGATACATTGGATTATAACATATAATGGAGTCGAATTGGGATATGATGATAAAGTTACATAAAGTTCAATATGACAAGTGAATTGTGGTAGTGTATTTTGATCGGAATCCCTATACAATGGATTGACATAAATTATCCCACTGAAACTGGATTGATGACCATCGCGCAAGGACTGCGCATACAATCCAATGGGTCATATGATCATGGAGGGAAGGTTGGGATTTAACAGGAATCTTGGGATCCAATGGCTCAACTTCTCCCCTCCGTGAGCATAGTTGTTGATATTGATGATTGTGATTAACTACTATCATATACTATCATTTATGATGGTGACAATTATAGTCTGATTGCTGCTGATTGTCGATCCCCAATCACTCAGCAGCCCTGCCTGCAATACGCCCTGTATCCGGCGGCGCGTTCTCTGTCCAAGTGCAGCGAAAAATCTATGCTATCATACGTCAGTCGCCAAGCTGGCAGCATTCTCATTGAGCTTCAGCAAATGTGGACCCTGCTGAAATGCTGGCAGGAAACCAAGTTGGAAACTTGGGGAAGGCCTAAGGTGGGGCTGGGTTTTTGTCGAGCCAAGTCCCATGTCAGTTCTGTCTCTGGTGCCACAACTTGTGAAGTCTTGGTGCTGCTGCCCTGTGCCAAGTCTGGTGGCTTATCCTACAGCTCTTCAGCTGAGCATGGCATCGATGGCACCTGATCTTAAGGTGAAGCTGCATCGAGACCATGGAATGGGAGGCTTCAACCTGAAGCAAAACCCTACTGTGATATTCACCAAGTTCTGATATGCAACACCAAAGCGAATGATATACTCGTTTACATTACCAAATTTCTTCCAACGCTGGTGAGCATATGAACACGTCGTATCACCAGCATGTTTACCCTCTGGTGATTCAACCTGGCATGGGATAATCTTTTTGGAGACGACTGACTAACCCACTCAACATGTAGGTTTCCCATTGCTCAATCAACACGAATACCCAAGAACCGCCTTAAAGATATCCTTGGATTCCATGGGTCCATGTTCAACCTCAAACCTAGGATTACTGAGATTGAAATTTCTTAAATTAACATCTTCACTTCATGTTCATTCGAGGCACTCCCCAAAGATTCCAGATCGATTCCAAGGATTTTCCCGGTTCCGCGATACATCAACTGCCACATTTTGTCACATCTCGCGTGCGCACAGCACACAGGAGTGACGTCCTGGCAGCTGCCATTGGGTATCCCCATCAGACACACAGCAGCTACTGAGCAGTTGATGTAAATATTACCCCCCCAGGCTCATGGACATGGTTGATCTGATCGATTTAATGCTGATTGTCTCCCTATGAAGCTATTGACGGCGCCAAGCTATTGCGGGGTAACATTCAAGAATACCTGCAATTTGCCCACACAAAACATACTGTGAAAACTGGGACTATGCGGATTGACTCGCACAGTCGAGCACCTTCTTTTGTATTTTTCCCTAGTGAGCTTAGTCAGACTCAATCATGTGGAAAATTCCAAGTTTTCTGCAAGGTATACCCCCTACATTTTACAGGAACCCTCAAAATCTAGGGCCTGGAGGATGATTTGTTCTATCCGATTCTTCCATTTCCTGGTTCCATCGCACTCAATCATGATCATATCCAGTTGATTGTCATGATTTATGCCAACCATCTGCAAAGTCATTCGATCCACGAAAAATACCTATCCCATCCCATGAAATACTGGTTGTCAGCAAACAATAGTAAACATTCCTATGAAATGGATGATTAGTTCATAACCCTCAATAAGCATCCTCAATAAGCATCCTGATATTACGAACCAAACAAAAATAATCATCATGGCTTAATCCCCATTTAATCCGCCGACCCCGGCAACGCAAGGGGGAGCGCGTCAGGGCAGAGAGGTACTACAACACAGAGAGGTACTACAACAACAACAACAACAACAACAACTA
>BGPT01001098.1:94935-113263 GCA_003297045.1 Symbiodinium sp. clade C Y103
CGTTTTTGAGTTTTGACGGCTGGAAGACAACTAGTTTTCTTGTAGCTTTGGCACGGGCGAAGGCGCCGTTTTTGAGCGTTGACGGCTGGAAGACAACTAATTTTCTTGTAGCTTCAGAAAGCAACGTTAGGCACTGGGGCCCGTTGCCCGCAGGCCCGGTCCGTCCTTCAGGGCCCTNNCCTGCGGCCTCCAAGGTGCCAAACGAGGTGCTGCGAGTTCTGCTGCCATCTCACTTTGTGTGTCCGGGGTCGGCGGCAGGGGCGGCAGCCCTTAAATATGTATAGGAAGTAAATGATTGTACTAGTAAATGGGGAGCTAAGCAACAAATGACAATAAAGTAGGATACATGACGGATAGTCCGTGATAATCCATGATAATCCCTTCCCCCAATTATCTAAATTCGCCAAACAGAAACTTGGTGAAATGCAGTAGACCGTTGGCCTGGTTTTCCATTCACCGTGTCACACCTTGCCCTCTGGTCACCTTATAACGATGGATAATTCATCATTTTAAGAGGTAAATCATCTATAGATAGGCATAACCATAACTATGCCAAAGTATCAAAGGGATTCCAAAAGGTAGGTATCCCCTCCCATTTCGATGCTGTCATGTTTGTTTCACTGCATCCAGGACGGACATCATTTAGGAACCAGAATCCATCTGAAGCGTGGTTTGTAAGATGTTGACAAAGTACAGTACAATTTATGGCTAATGCTAATTACTTACTATCTCTAGCCAACGTTAATGAAGATCATGACGGTGATATAACATCAATAGAAATTTGATAGCTACTGAACGAACTGATATTGCGATATGATTCTGTCACTTATGATTATGTCAATTTAACAGTCGATTTCACTGATCAAACAAGTCAATCAGTTCCATCTTCGAACCCTGAGAAGACAACATATGTCTGACAATTAAATCTAGAACAAAGATGAATTCATCATTTTTTTTGACGATTATATCTAGAACTTTTGGATCTACTGCATTTTTTTGCTATTTTTTGCTCGTTGCATTTTAGGGTCCTGAAATTCCCAACGCATGATAGATGATAAGTCTTCATAATGTCCAAACAGTTGTATTCTTTGGCCACGTTTCATCACCATCTGGGCGGATGGACTCTGCCATTTCAGCTCCTTTCATCTTCATCACTCCACTTCCTGGCTGGTTGACACCATCAACCCACCGTAGCATTGGGACAAAAACATTATGAGAATCCTGAGCATGGCCTTGGGAGGTCTAAGATCATGGGCTAAACACCATCTTAAAGGCTAATTGGAAGTCTAGGTGTATATATATATATATATACAAATTCTTTCTTCGAGTGATCCCCACCGTAACACATACTCTGACATAGTTTCTGACATACCATCTGGAAATATATATATATATAAATATTGGATACATATTCCGACATTCTATCTGTCTATCTGACATTCTTTCTGGCATATACTCTGACATTCTTTCTGGCATTCTATCTGGCATCTCCTCTGACATACTTTCTGGCATATATGTTGGCACTCTTTCTGGCAGCCTATCTGGCTTCTTTTCTGACATTCTTTCTGGCATCTTTTCTTGAATCTATTCTGGCATTCTTTCTCACATTCTTCCTGACATTCTTTCTGACATGCTATCTGGCGTCTATTCTGACATTCGGTCTGGCATTCTCTCTGGCATTCCACCTGACATCTATTCTGACATTCTAGCTGGCATTCTCTCTGACATTCTCTTCTGGCATTCTCTCTGTTCGGGTCCAGGCCCAGCCCACAGCCCCCGGCGCTCGCGATATGGGGTTCGCATGCAGGCCACTGCACAGCCACCGGAGCTTGCGATATGAGGTTCGATCCAGGCGTGACCCACAGCATCCAGACTGGCAGAGATGACAGAGGAGGACAAGGAGAAGCCCAGGAGAAGGAGAAAGAGAAAGAGAAGGAGGAGAAGTGACACCTTTCTTGAAATCTAGAGATCCTCACCTGGCAGGTGGGGAAAATATTATCTATACATAAATAAATGAAGAAATTCAATAACTATAATTAACTAATTAAATAAATACATAAACAATAATCAATCACAATACATATATATATATATAATATACATACATGGGATGTCCCAAATTCTTCCCATTAAGATCCATCAGCTCGGGACTCCTTGGCCTGGAGGCGCCAGCCAAAAACAGCAGGCGCTGTCATCTGGGGGAAACGGTCGGCCCGTCGCCGCCAGGACCTTGGCCCATGGGTATGGGAAATGGCCATGGTAAATGGTATTTTTCATCGGATTTAATGTCATTGGATTGGTTGAAGGGAAAATCTACAGGAAACCATGGATTTTCCCATGAAATATAGGGGTTTCCTGTAAATTTTCCCTTAAACCAATCCAATGATAATGGTGACTTCATGCTGATTCAATTGGATTTATATGGATTTATGATGATTTATGATATTTCATGATGATATGGAGGTTTCCAAAGTCAAGGGGGTACCCCAACTGGATGGCTTATAATGGAAAATCCTCTTAAGATAGATGATTTGGGGTACCCCTACTTTAGGAAACCTCCATGTCAATGATAAAGGTGCAAGTTTGATGATATTCTCCATGAACATGTCACATGAACTCGAACAACTCAAACTATCCCGAAAGTTGCCACACACTGGTGTGAATCATAGTACATCCGTGGCTAAAGAAGCAGTTTCAGATTCACGCTGGACCTTCACAAAAGGAAGCTCCTGCACCCATGCTGCAGGGAACCTTCAATGAAGCGTCGTAGCATAGGTTAAATCTCAGGCCGACCTCAGGGGCAAGCTGCCGGACTTCCCCGCTGGTGATGTTTTTTTCCCGCTGAAAATCCTCCGGTGCCACCATTGGCAAAGGGAATTTCCTGGGAAAAATCATGGAACAAATGTGGGAAGCCCCTAGTAAAAAGTCCATAGATGGAGGTTCAAACTTGAAATCATCGAATTATTCCTGGGGGATTTTCCAGCAATCCATATGACCGATTACCAAAAGGTACATGGAAGTTGATTGCAGGAGAAACCAGCGGATCCCTTTCCAAACATCTTCCCAAAATCGTCCATTTGGTGGGTCCAAAGCCTGCATCCCTAACATCCCAAGAACAGATTTTGGGATGTTTATCTATCTGCTTGGAGATTGTGGTTTTATTGTGGTTACCCTCTGGTAAACTAACATAACTATGGAAAATTACCATGTTTAATGGGAAAATCCATTATCAACTTAATAGCTATGTCAGTTTACCAGAGGGTATGGATCCTCGCATTGTTACATTTTTGATGTCACGAGAACGGATCATTTTCCGTGGGACGCAGAGAGTCATGCAATGTGTCGGTTTGAGCGGCTCTAAAGTGGCTCAAGTATGTTTTCAAGTACTGTACATGTATTAAACAAGAATGGCTCAGTATCGTGTACTCTGAAATTTAAGTGCCTATTGTTTAAAAACACGCAAAGAATGAACGCTCATTTTATGAATTTTACGTGCTCTTGCCATATGTCATCCTGAGCCATGCTGATACTTTGCTACATGCACACATCTGGATGAATTGTAATAGCCATCAAAGCTGAAAAAAGATGAAAGAAGGCGATTCTGGACCTGTCAATTAAAGTCAAAAAAAAAAACTTATATAGTACTAACACATCTTCAGTCTGCTGCTGAGCTGCTGTTTGGGATAGGATTTGAGTGTTCCTTGCAGTTGAAGGCTCGGTCACCGTGGCCGCTAGTCGGTGTACATCCTCGGGCGCCGTTTCGAGGTCCTCTTTGCGAGGTGGTGTCCCCCTCAGAAGTTGGTGTGATAGTTGAAACTGCAAATAGATCTACCACAAGCATCCATAGATCCATATAGATAGATAACAGATCTATCATAAACATTCATAGATCCATAGATGCATAAAACCAGATAGATTTACGACAAACATCCATAAACCCCAGCTAGTCCTACATCATCCTACAGCAGAGGAGCATCCCTGGGAGTTCCCAAATCCTGGGCTTATCCCTGGCTTGATCATGTTATATCTGGTTATCCGTGTCATTAAAATGGTGGTTATGGCTATCGTATATCATAATATATATATATATGATAGCCATGACCCCAGTCTAATGTTATTTAATACCTGTGATTATATGCTTAAACCAATTCCTATTGATGTGTAAACTGGCTCCTAATATAACCAATCACATAGGAATACATGGGAAAATTGATCATGAAAAAGTGGGTCTCTTCTATTTTAGTACCTCATGAAGCGGTTTGTAACCTACAAAAAGTATCCAGCTCTGATTGCCACAGTGATCCTTCGGATTGCGCCAGGCCCCTCAACGCTTGCTCCAAAACACGGTACCATCGTAGCAGCTGGTGTAGAAGCACTGGCCCGACAGCGGATCCGTGGTGATATCCCAAGCATCATACAGCCCTCGGCGATCCGTTTGGCGGTTTCACTTGCCCTGAATCGCCAAATCATCCAGGAATTGGGAATGTGTTCAAACCTCTAGGAATTTCCATCTTTCGGGCAGAGATAAAAGCGCAAAAAAACATCCATGAATCCTGGCAATTTGGAACACCACACTGGATAGTTTGTCGGTCCAGTCAGTTCAACCTATGGCTATTGCGCTGATGTACCACGCCCTCAAGAGTTGAACATGGTTGGCAACGTCCGAACATGGCAAAAAAAAGTGTGCATGGACCAATGGATGATAGGAAATGCTGAGAGGTGTCTGATCAAAACCTATGGCATAGGAAATCTACGATGTTATAAGGAATGAAGAAACACACATGGCGTTTTAATGTTATACTGTACATGTATACAGGCTATTCATAGACTTCCTGTGATTTCCCATCAAGGACTTGCCCAATCTCCCAGATCTCCCATGCCAAAGAGTGGCAGTTGCACCCATGCATCGGTGCCAATGCTGGATGTCTTGCAGCACATGTTTGATATCAGTGGATTTGCTGTTGGGAGTTGGAAATATAGACATATACATATACATGCATATATATATATATATTATAATCATACATATACATATGTATAAGGTATTATAAGATTATATAAGTAAAATGTACCTACAAGAAGTTTTTAACATGTATGTCCCCATGTCCGAAAACCGGAATCAACAACCTGTCAAAGGATCTGCATCCAAGGCTCCACCGAGCCTGGAGACCTGCGGAACTCGGGATGCCCCTGGAGATACTTGGTATTGGGGATATACCATGAGATACCCTCCCGCAATCAAACATGGCAATGGAAAATCCACTATTTATAGATGATTTTCCCATTAAAACCTCCATTTATAGGGGATTTTCCATTGCCGTGTTTGATTACCAGACAATACCTGATTTGGATTCAAAGCCTTCAATAATCGAAATCTTGGGATGGTTTATTGAATCCCAGGCTACCATGAGATACCTGATTTGGATTCAAAACCTCTTATTGCAAGATAATCTATTCTTGGATGATTTATTGATATAGTCAGATTCAGTCAGTTTGCATAACTCCCCGGACCATCGACCACTGATCATTCATTTCGTCATACTGTATCCCATCCAATTCCTATTAAACCAGTCCGAATCCATTTTCTATACTGCTTGGTTGATAAGGATTCCCCGTTCATGGATTGTGATAATCCTTAATCATTAAAACTAATAGAAAACACGTCTTTACAATTATTCCTATACTTTAATAAAAAGAAAAAAAATAGAACCAGCCATAACAATTTTCATAACGAAAACATGAAGCATTCCAAGGCCATAAGAAAACCATATTTAAATCATAAGATTTTTGAGTCCAAGCAAAAAAAAAAAACATAAAATCAGCCATAAAGAAAACATATCAAAACCATAACAAAACCATATCAAAATCATAAAACACATATTCTTAAAAATATGTTTTCTAACCAAATGATAACTCTCAACCTTAATGTATTGGAGGGTACAATCCCCGAACTAACCATCAACCAATCACCATGTGTCAACTATATCCCCACATTTTGGATTTGTCTTAAATCCCACAAAAATCAACTCAGTTAACTCATCGTTACATCCCTCTACATACAAATAGATCTCATGATAACCATCACATGTTTCATTTCTTAAGTCCTATAACTATAGCCTATAACTCATCCTCAAAGCCCTCTTGTTGAGGAGAAAATCATCAACCAGCCAGGGCCCGTCTCCGTGTCTCGCCTTGCCCGTCTCCAGCTCCAAACGGTCCAAGATGCCACAGCCGCCAAAGTAGTCGGATTGATTCCAACTGAAGACCTCAGTGGCGCTGACGTACTGAGTATACAAACGTTATTTCAATGTACCTAGACCCCTCCAAATACCCAAGAAAAATGGTAAGAGTACGAAGAGTGTAGGGTAAAACGCCATTTTAAATGCAACTTGGAGCGTCTATGTACTTTGAAATAAACCTCTTCTGATGATTCAAAATTTGCTATGGAAGCCATGGCGCATTTAGTTTGATTTATGTACTTATATGCTCATTGATTTTCCATAGCCATTTAAATGGCCAGAAGGTAGACTACACTACACGCAGGTTTCCTAAACTGGGGGTACCCCCAAATCATTCGGCATTGGCCCAATTGAAACCCATGGGGATTCCATCATTTTAAGAAACCTCCAAATAGACATGATCAACATCGAAAAACATCAGGAATGGGCATTCCTTTAAAAATCCTAGGTGTCGCCATAAAGTCTCTGCAACGACAATCGACAGTGACACCTTTTTTCAAGACGGGTGTGTCCATCTTTGGTAAGTGGAAATATGAGCCATTTATGAATATGGGTGACTATCATGGATGGGCCATACTTGGGTGTGTCCATATTCGGAAACTGTCAATATGAGCTATTTCGTAACACGGGTGTGTCCATATTCTAGGAATCCATGAAATGGGACGTTACTAGACAGGAAAAACTGTTTTCCACGAAATGGATTCTTGGGATGATCTAAGTGGATCTCGTCAGAGAATGATGACTACCATCTGCTTATGGCTAACAGTTCGCCATGGAATAGCTGGCTAATTTGGGATGATTTTCCCAGCTATAAACCTCCATTTACATATATAGGGGATTTTCCATGGCTATGTTTAATAACTAGAGGGTAGAGATTTTTGAATGGACGATGTCATGGTAATATTTGATGAAGACCAGCGGTCGAGTCCAAAGCCGATATGAATAGTCGTTTTTTTTCCACTCTCTCCCTCAGCAGCCAATATGGATATAGCTCAAATCCAACAGATACTGTAAACCATTAAGAAATTGGATCTGTTTCAAAATGGGGTATCCTGAAACGTGATGATCTGTCATCATATATATGAAAGAACATAATATGAGATAACATAATATGATATAATAGATTATGATATATATATATATGTATATATTTATAATATTAATATATCATCACAATGTCCTGCTTTTCCTGTACAGTCCATGTCCATTTCAAGGGGTAATACCCATTTATCACAACAGGCCATCCTATTTCAGCATTTCCAATGGATTTTCCGATGGCAATTTCCACGAAGAACCCTGAATCAACCAATGTCTTGAAAGGGACATCAAGCATGGTATGTCCATACTATGCTTGGTCAACTCTATGTTCATCTGAGGGGTCTGGAAGATCACGTGAAAGGGATGGTGATACAGAAATAATCATAAAAGGATGACCTCATGCTTTCGCGAAAAAATCAGCCTGCAGTTCAACAACGTTGCATACCTTTGTAATGTTATAGACCAACAAAATGTGTCATGTTCAATTACAACACAATCCCATTTTTTGGAGTCCAAGAACTCGAGCCATACCCATTTCTGGTGATTCAATCTGCTGAATTCATACACCCTGACTATCAATGGGGTGTTTACCTCAACAAAAATGATAAATTACCACCAAAATTACCCAAAATTGGTACCACCCCTGGTATAGTGGGTTTAGTAGTGATCAATCCAAGCATTTTAGTCTAATCAATCAATGTATAGTTTCACCAGGATATAATGCAGCCCATTGGTATAAGCGTGGGTTTATCAATTCTGAAGGCTTAACATTCTGCGAATCATGGGATGCCCGGCTGCATATGACTCGTCGTGAACCCTCATGAAGACGTGCGCGCAATCGGTGATCTGCAGACTGTGTGACCAGGTTGGCTGCGAAGAAATGAAACGAACGGATTGCTGAAAATACTGTTGAAATTCTATGAGGAGGGCTACCATGTGTAAATGAATATATGTATACTGTCACATACTGTACAAGTACGCCTATGTATATAGATATATATATATATATACTATATGATGTATATAATGTCATTAAAATATACAAATACAATGTGTATGTATAGATTGATAAGGGTGAAACTAGTAGACTTTTCAAACATCCCTCCAGCGTTGATCTGATGAGCTTTGGTGCTTTGAGATCTACGGATGAGTGTCAGTCATGTCACCACCGGATGAATCAACCCTGGTGGATGAAAATTACGATGGTTTTCCCCAAATAGTGAGCTCAGCTGCAACTTTGCAGGTGCTTTCGCCCCAATGGAACACAATTGAACAGTCCAGGTGAGGAGCACGGGCCAGAGCCAAGATAAAAAGTAAAGAAATGTGGTCAGGAATCTCAAGAGCATCATCATCTGTCAACTGTGGATGACAATAAAGCTGGCACAAAACCCAGTTTCTCCACCATTTTTGTGCAGGAATGGCCATGAAACTTGGACGTATAAATCGATATCACCAGCAGCCATCAACTACCAACCGTCTGGTGGTTGAGCCAACCATCAGAAAAAAGAAGCGACTGTCATTTGTTCAGAAACTACATTAAAAAAACAAGAACATCACTGACTGAGTTGATACAAATCTCCGTATCCAAGCATATACAACCTGGACGTATAGCCCTCTGTGATCTAACCCTATATTACACTCAGCTGGACAAACTCCAACACTTCCCAAACCCTTCCAGGTTGACCAGCATCTATGGTGACTGGTGAGGTTCTACAGAGGTCATCGAATTTTGTTTACATTTCATACAGTCATACTGACCCTCGCTGATCTTGGATACCCTGCAACAGAAAACACAAGGTCTAATCACTTTTCCCACGGTAGTACAGTAGTATCATAGTTTTGCTCTATGCCCATTTATGTTACTGACCCTCTCGTAATCAAACGTGGCAATGGAAAATCCCCATTTCTAGAGGATTTCCCCGCCAGCAAAAGCTCCTTGCCTTATAAAAGTTCTCCGTTGCCACGTTGAATTACAGCAAAAATGACACCGTTGAAGTGGCCTCACCAAGACATCGAGCCTTGGCAGAAAGCTTGATGATGCCGCTGCGTTTCTGCTCCTGCCGTGCCATGAATGGATTGAGCTTTGGATCATGGCACCCCCGAAGACTGCCACGAAGATCTGGTTTCTTGTCCAGCTGTTGAAACCATGGTTTCTTGTATGTGTTACTACCGTGATGGATGTCGTATGGCCGGCATAAACCCATCTATCTCATCCCCAGTTCAGATCCCGGCAGCCGCGTTTTATCGTGTGATCGGTGGTGTTGAGCCGCCCCAAAGAAGATCTCGGATGGTTCATGATTTGTGACTGGGCCGTGAGCCATGCCGGTTAGATTTGCAACCACAAATGGGATTATCTATACATGACCAACATCGGGTTGAAACATCTTTCAACCAGTCCCAACAACAGTCAACACCAGTCTTCAGAATCGCTGTGAGGTAACGTTTATCGGACACATCAATAAATATGTGTATATATATAATTATATATATGGAGAGGCAAATAACATGTAAAAACCATTGTGTTTCCTTTAAAATTGCCCTCAAGTTATATGCATTGACAGTCCAGTTGCAGTCTCCTCCACCTCTTCTTTGCTCCAAGGGCTATAGGCTTCGATTTCTGCATCTTTCTGCAGCCAGGCTGAAGAGTCGTGGCACGGTGGACAGGCAGAGTTTGGAAGCCCATCGAAAAAAGACAAGTTTGCCAGTGGGTTTCACTCCCCCAACGCGACCACTTTGAAATGCCCGCCGCCCAAACCATGTTTCTGAAAACTTGACACCAGCACATCGCAAGAAAACATGCTGGGACCAAACGTCCAAGTGTCAAATCGAAACAAAATGTGTGGCAATCAAATCCCCCCGAATGATTGCAAAACCAGTCTGACCACGCTGGTGCAATTCTTAAGGTTCTACCATTTTGATTTTCGGGGTCAGTTGTAATTTGCGAGCAATCAGGATCACTATGGGATATATCCCTCGTTCATGGTAGTATCATCCCACTATCGTGAAGTATGATCTTTGGCTACTTCAAGTATTCATTCATCACCCCTGGGATCCTCTTCAGAGGGACCCTTATTGGGACAGGCAGCCAGGATGTTAAACATTCCAGAAAATTAGAGAAAGTTACCAAAACTTCAGAAACATTCCATACAGTTAGAAAACATTAAAAAAATATCCAAACAATTCAAAAAAAAACATACAAAAAATCCTTTCAAAAAATTCAAAAGAATACAAAAAAATCCTTACAAAAAAATCAATCTTTCAAAAAAAAACAAAATAATTCAAAAAAAAACAAAATAATTCAAACAAATTCAAAATAATTCAAAAAAAAACAAAATAATTCAAAAAAAAACAAAATAATTCAAAACAATCAAAAAAAATCAAAATAATTCAAAAAAAACAAAAAAAAACAAAAAACAAAAACATTCAAAAAGGTACCGGTATTTTTTTAAAATGTTTTTTTTGGAATGTTTTAGAATGTTTTAGAATGATGGCTCAACCCCTCAAAATGTGCCAATGAAGGCCCTTGCCAATGAAGGCCCCTATTCCCATAGAAGAAGTATCCACTTCTGTTTTTGGGTACCACCATTTTAGGAAACCCCCAATTCGATTCAATGCGTTTCTCCTTGGGCTTGGGCGTTGCCGCGGCCACGTCATCACGGTGCTTTGCTAAGGCCTCGGCTACAGCCTTCCTCAGCTCCTGGCGGCTCCATGATCATGCTTAGGTATCTCATGTGTGCGAAGTAGTTAGGAAACAACAAGAACACCAACAGCACCAAAAACAACAAGAACAACAACAATATACAACAATATACAACAATATACAACAATAATAACTGAGTTGCTTAGCGGTTGGGTACGGAGGACAAAGAAGCGTTTTGACCAAACATTTTGGGTCCAGATTGCAACAAGCGTTTTGCACGGAGACCCCAAAGAGCAAAACGCTTCTTTCAAAATTATTGTGATGTTCACGGAGGTTGTGAGAATTTCGGCAATTTTTCACTACGTTTTGGAAATGTCACCAGGTTTTCACCAGATTTTCACCGGGTTTCCACCAGGTTTTCACCAAGTTTTCACCAAGTTTTCACCAGGTTTTCACCAGGTTTTCACTAAGTTTTCAACAGGTTTTCACCAGGTTTTCACCAAGTTTTCACCAGGTTTTCACCCGGTTTTGACCGGGTGTATGTTTTACATTCAATTTCACCGCCAAAAAGGTTAAATTTCATCAAAAATAAGGAAAAAACGCTTCTTTTGGTTAAATTTCAATATGTAAAACGCTTCTTCAATGAATGTCACCAGGTGTTCACCAAGTTGTTTAATTTCACCAGGTTTTCACCAAGTTTTTGACATTTCACCAGGTTTTCACCAGGTTTTCACCAAGTTTTCATCAGGTTTTCACCAAGTTTTTACCAGGTTTTCACCAGGTTTTCACCAAGTTTTTACCAGGTTTTCACCAGGTTTTCACCAGGTTTTCACCAGGTTTTCACCAGGTTTTCACCAGGTTTTCACCAGGTTTTCACCAAGTTTTCACCAGGTTTTCNCCAGGTTTTCACCAGGTTTTCACCAGGTTTTCACCAGGTTTTCACCAGGTTTTCACCAGGTTTTCACCAAGTTTTCACCAGGTTTTCACCAAGTTTTCAGCAGCTTCATTTCCAAAGAAGCGTTTTTTCCCTTTGATGTAACTGCGAAAAACCTAAGAAGCGTTTTGTCTGTTCTCCCAAAAGCACAAAACGCTTCTTCGGGACCAAATAGTGGTGGATCCCTGGAAAGCCTTCCGTACGCAACTTACCACACTTCTGGTCTTCATTTCAGAGTCCTAACATACTCCTACTACGTGGTTGAGCCACCGAAAAAAAATAATAAAAACATGGCAAAATTGGGATCATCGTACCATGTTCGATGGGAATTCACCCAAGTTCAAGATTGTCCTCAGAAAGAAAGTGGGAATGACACATTCCCAGGTTTCCCTGATAAAACCTAGAACATGTCAAAACATGTCAACACAAAAATGAAGCACTTGACAAGAAATAGTGGTTTCCTAAAATAGGGGTACCTCTAAATCATCCATTTCTAGATCGGTTTTTCCATTATAAACCATCCATTTTTGGGTACCCCCATGGATTGGAAACCCCCAAATGAAGCACCGTTGTCTGAGCGCAGCTTCAACCGAATAGCTGCATCAATCCCATGGCTGCCATCCAGATGGCACCTCTTCCTCCCACACCTGCTGCCTCAGTCGCCCATTGGAATCAAGGCACGAAGGTAACATCGACAGGAAACCATCATCTTCACCATGGACCCTCTGGTAAACTAACATAACTATGGGAAGTCACCATTTGTAATGGGAAAATCCACTATAAATGGTCATTTTCAATAGCTACGTTCAATTACCAGAGGGTATCTGGTGCTTTCGAATTGTTTCTAATGGTTTCCATATGTTTCCATCTGTGCCTGTGAACAAAATCACGACTGCAGCCGATCGACAGATCATGAGTTGCCCCAGGCTTTGGTCGATCAGAACACAGTTGTCCGCAACGTGTGTTCTTCTGTGAGGGTCACCCAAAAAGACAGAACCGTGACTTACCACTTTTTGAGTAGGATTTGACTTTCCTATCTTTTGGTGGATTGCGATGGATAAAAAGAAATTGCACTTCGCGAATGCTGCAGAATGATTTCTGGTATTTCACCCATCAAAAAATAAGTATCATTAAAGATCATTAAAGTAAAATATTGAACCATTGGTAGAGGAAACAGCCAGCATCAGCCAAATGCAAGATAGAATCATATAGGATCATATAAGGATATATAGGATACGGTTTGAGATAGGTTTTTCTCTATAATCTGCAAACCAGTGAGAGAAAGACTCTGTGTCCGGAACGCTCAAAGTACAATCGGAATAAGTGTCACACGGCCATGGCCTGGCTGGATTGGCCACAACTTCTCACCCAACTCCGCACAAACATTTCAAGCAACCCAGCTATCCATGGCAACTAAACCAGTAGATCGCTCTCAAAACCTTTACACCTCAACAATTTCACAAGGTTAGCTTAGCTTTTGTGTCCAAGTCTTTCTCGCGTTTCCCCACCCACAGAGCTGCGTTTAACCCCCTATGTTTGAAGTTATACATTCTGGTTATCTAACATAGCTATGGAAAATTGCCCATTTGTATAAGGTCAACAGTTCGTTTACCATGGATTTTTATCAGCGCAAAGCCAGGTCCGACCAAGCTACAAGATCTTGTTGTCTGTCAGAGGCCAAGTGCCTTGATGAGAAAGGCTGGATGATATTGGGTTGTTATAAGTTATTGATTCACAAATGGTAAAATGATGTAAAATGTATTATATATCACACATAATTATTACAAACCAATTGGTTATTTTGGTGATTGGATTTGGGTTTAGTTTTAAACACGACAAAAAACCTACAGTAGATCACAACCACAAATTTTGTTGATTGGGTTGTACTTGACGTCTGTAACCGCGATGACAAGGTTGGATAAAATCCGTCCAACCACCAGTACCAGTGAGTAATGACCAGTATCACTGAGTAATGAAAGTTGTCAAAATCAATTCCGACCAAACCAACGGACTTCTCCTTATGTGACTACGATTGACTACGTAGTAATGCGTTGCCACCTTGTGTCAGTATTATATAGTTCTTGCCGAAATCCCCAGGTTTCCACAAAATCTCAGGAATAACAATGACCACCTGTGTGAATCCCCACGTGGTATGCATAGTTTTTGAAAACACTTCGCATGTTTTTGCTGGCGATCGTTCATCTTTCACCGTTTTTTGTGAGTCGACACTGCCCCCACTTTTTGTTGATTGCATGGCCACATTTGACCGCTTTTGAGCAATGGCGCTGTTTCGGACTAATCCCAACGGTTCAGGGAAACCACAAGTTGTTGTTGATGAAACTGGTGGTCAACCCGTTCATTAGGTATATAATTACTGCATATATACATATATACATTTCTTCGCAAATAAAAAACATGGGTCGCTTAAGTCCCATTTTTCTGCTCAGAGGGTTTTCATCAGATTTTCACCCGTTTTCTCTACATCTTTAGGGGAATTTCACATGTGTCTCACCAGATTTCCCGCATTTTCGCTGGAATCCCAGCATTTTTCCCACCTTTTTTGGAGGACAACACAGCGCCAAAACCACCAAGCGGCGCGCCAACAAGGTGGCCTTCTCCAAGGACCAAGCGTCGCTGGATCTGAGACGCCAGAACCTGGAGACCGGTGTCAAAAAAAGTTGATGATTTCGAACATCATCATCATCCATTCATCCATCCATCCATCCATCCATCCATCCATCCATCCATCCATCCATCCATCCATCCATCCATCCATCCATACATCCATCATCAGCATCATCCTAAATATAATGCGGATGAGTGGAGAACCGGTTCGGGCATTGAAAGGTCACTCATCATCCACATTGTATTTAGAACATTTTAGAGCGATGTTCGGGAATATACAGTAATATATATATATATATAAACAATAGGCCAAATTAATCATGTTGATGATGAAAGTGATGATGATGATGATGATGATGATGATGATGATGATGATGATGATAACATAGATAATAACTAAATAATATCCAGTATGGTATGATCATGTGTAACAAACATATGGATAAAGGTTCAAAATTCAATGTATCGTTGTTCTAGACGGATATCTATGGGAAATATAATGGATCATGTAATTGTCGGATTGTAGAATGATGATGGGACAAATTGAGTGTCTGGGTACAACTGCTTACAACTCAGTGCATGCAAATTATGTATGTGTATCATGCACAAATGTTTGGTAACAGGTAAGGTATATCGAGGGCTAATTTATTAATATGAGCACTGAATATTTATACACATATTTATAATATATATAAATATAGATCTACTATATGTACATACTTGCTGGTAAATCAAATTCCACCATTTATAGACGATTTTCCGTCGGAAACCATGTGTTTTCCATATTTTTCTGCCGCGAAACCAGAAGACGGGGCAATTGACATCATCGCCTCAGTGCTGAAGTATTCGTTGCAAATCTTACACACCGAGAAAAAACATGTTGCTTATATTTGCCAATAGTATATACCCCCATTGCAAACACTGAAAAGCAGTCTGGATCCTCGAGTAATTTGGCAACTTCAAGAGTTTGCTCTATAAATTAAGTCATATATGTTTTTTCAAATGGCAAATCATGAAACCAAATATGGCCATGTTCCGTAGCAAACTGTTAAATGTCTGGAGGATAGTATTTATCCAAGGTCGCCCCATTAGTGAAATGCTAAATTTGCTTCGTTCCAGTCATGTTTCGAAATCAAGAGGTTGCCAAACAAGGGCCAACTGTGGTCCCACTACATCCTATTACCGCATGTGTATATATATATATATGATATATTATGATATAATCATATAATGTTTACATTTACATCATGTGTATATATGGGTAAATATATATATATATATTTATATATATATATATTATGTATGTTTACATTCCAAATATATGTGTCATCAAACTGAAACAAACTGACCAAGTTGCCGAGCACTTTGACCTCATCGTCCTGTTGCCGTTTGCGCCGGCCATTTCTCGCGGAACTGGCATCAAGCATCATCAAACAATACTGGAAACCACCAATCACATATGAAATGGAATGAATCGATATAAACAACTGAAATGGAGAATTGTAGCGATGCAGACCATCAAACCTTAACAAGCCAAAAAATCACTGTAACATACTGTAACAGTTCTAACAGGGGAGTCATCATCCGGTAGTAGCCCCAAAAAATGACCATTCTGCTGTGTTGGAGGTCAACCTTCTGCAACGTCATCTGCTCAAAGAAAGGGATATCCTCCAGTAATCAAACATGGTTTGCTGGAAACTCACTCATTTACAGTTGGTTTTCCCAGCTACTAGCAGAGGGTTTAAGTCACAGCGAGTTGGAAGAAAGTCACATCAAGTAGGCAAAAGTCACGTCAAAAGTCAAAATATCAAAATCCCCATGGCACACCGGCTTTCAGGGAACGGTTCTACATTCTACATGTCAAAACATGAAGAAAACATGCGCACACTGAGACATTAACGCATGTTTTGCGTATGTTTTCATAAGGCTTCTTGAAGAATCACCATGGCACAAGGCATCCAAGGACTTCCATTTTTGTCCGGAACAAACACAAATCCCCATGTCTTAGCGACGGGATCCATTTTCATGCCAACAGATTGAAATCACGAATCCCATTGGCACACGGTTTTCCATTGACTGTTACCCATGTTGAACGTCTATTCCCTCCTTTTTTCTCTTTGTAGCTTTGCGTCTTAGTGCGGGAGCCGAAATGCGCGCCTCGTGTTGTAGAAACATGGTTCTTCCGTGGAACTCTATAGGCACGACTAAGGTGCCTCTAGGTGTGCCTGCCCATGCCTCCTTGGTGGGACCCCCGCTTTCCGACGGAATGCTTCATTTTGCCGAAAAACTATTGGAACTCTACCACCACCGGGTGGGTAAGCGCTAAGCAAGGCGACCGAGACTCCCTTTTTGTTTTACGATATGATCCGCATCACACCAAGAAAGCAACTACAAATACCCAAAAATCCCACCAACTTTGGCTCCCGCTTTTTGTCCCAGCAGCAGCAACATCCAGCAGAACCCATACATCATACCCCATTTATATGGGATTTCCCATTGCCGTGTTTGATGACACCAGAGGGCAACAAAAAAGTGTTCGATGATTTTGGTGCTACGATTCACAGCTCTGTTGATGGGGAATTTCCCCTGTCCATGAAAAACCCAGTGCCGCCTCCATCGACAGATGGACCATTGCCCCTTCCCCCTTGCCCAGTCTTACCAGTGTGGATCTGACATAGCATGGTGATATGCAAATGGGTACAAAAACACACATCTCTGCGAATTGACATGGGTCTCCCCAAAATCCATCCAGGTCCCCCAACAGTCTCGATAAAACATGGACCCCATGGACCCAAAGTTACCCCCAAAGCATTGTGGCTCCGTCCTTGAGACCGGTGATGTTTCCTTTAGTCACCAACAGCAAATCCCGCGATTCGGGCAGAAATCCAGCAGACTGCACTTCGCAAGGGCAGGAGATTCCTGGCTGCCGCTAACAAGGCGAAGGAATCTTGTTTTGACTCGCACTAGCTGGTGGTTCTAACCTCCGGAAACATATAGTTATAGAGTCAGTCGGAGATCATCCCCCCATTTGTAGGGTTGAACATTTAACAAACATGAAACCTCCAAGAAGTATCGGTATCATCATTGCTTACACATGATATATCATAGATATATCCACATTTTATGGATGAAAATCCCCATGTAGATCCAGTCGTAAGTCCGGTCAGGGTTTTTCGGAAGGCCAAACCTTGGTTAATCCGGTTACCCTCAGGTGTCATCAAACATGGCGAGCTGGACAATCCATGAAAAAAAATGGACGTTTGAAGTTTGAATGGGAAAATCATGGAACATCGTCCATAAAGCCATAAGGGATTTTCCAGGCCGTGCTTGATGACCGGAAAATGATGCTCATTTCATGGTGATGCAATGGTGATATAACGAACTGTATGGGTGTTGAATGGGATTTTAATGTTGATTTGAGGGGAGACCAATCGCTTTGTGGGAATTTCATCGCATATCAAATAACATCAAATCACTAACAATCAGTTACCCTCTGGTAATTTAACGGGCAGGACTGGGGGTTGTCCCGGAATGGTCCTATTAACGTCACTGAGCGACTCATTTCTCTGCGCAGGTGCAGTGCTTTGTGACTCTGGTACANTGGGGGTTGTCCCGGAATGGTCCTATTAACGTCACTGAGCGACTCATTTCTCTGCGCAGGTGCAGTGCTTTGTGACTCTGGTACATCTGTGGGTTAGTGCGGTCTAGGACGAATTTTTGGAAAAATCAATCGGAAAAGTGAACTCTTTGCGAACTTCATGCCTTTCGGCCATTTCCACTTTTTCACTTTTTTGGCGTGTCCGGAATGTTCATATATCATCTTGCCACAGCCATGTGCACTTCTCCACATAT
>BGPT01001098.1:113277-123837 GCA_003297045.1 Symbiodinium sp. clade C Y103
ATATCATCTTGCCACAGCCATGTGCACTTCTCCACATATGTAAACGCTTCAATAAAACCCTAATAGAAGTATGCGTATATGTTCCATGGGGCCGGGTGACTCTGTAAAGTATAGCAAACCCAAATGAAACCCCCAATAGAAGTCGTATTTGTTCCATGGGGCCGGGGGATTTTACACCTTATGTGAGCCCTTCAATGAAACCCTAATAGAAGTGTGCAGTNGTCTCGAGAACCCCCTGGCACTAGGATGATGGGACCAATGGGTTGCTAGCTCCGCTCTCGGGGTTGTCCCTTCGGGACAACCCCTCGTCCTGTGGGTAATTTAACATAGCTATTGAACATGGCCATAGAAACAGTGGATTTTCCCATTCAAAATGGTGATTTTCCATAGCTATGTTTGTTTACCAGAGGGTATTTCATGTTCTTTCTATGTGTGGGTCCCGTATTTTCAGACACCCAAGGCACTGGGATCGTCACCGCCCGGCCCGTTGATTCTGCAATCGGCGCCAACCACGTCCCGCTTTTCCAAAGGGTTCAGCAAAGGATTTCGCGGAGAATCTACACATGACCATTTAACAACCATTTGCAGGGGGTAGTATCTGGGTCCCATGTAACGACCATTTAACATATTTAACCACTACTGTAGTTGAGGTTCCATCAGATTTTGGTCTCCATCCTCATGCGGCCACATATGTTCAAGTCAATATGAATTCACACCACATCTCCATAGTCTTGCCTATCCTTGTGGTGAATCTCCCATTTCTTCAACATGCCTCTACAAACCATCAGTCAGCTACGCCAATCTCGGACTTAGACATCATGCACAAATTAACTTTCCACCGGGTATTCATATACCAAGAGCAACTGAACCTATCTCATCCCTATGGGGAAAAAGGCCTTTCTCATCACCTTTCCTCTCAAAATGGCTGTTGTTTCTAGATCACATTCCTCCATGTCTTGCAGCATCATGCGGAGTTGTCACAAAATAGGCTACCCCATTTATGCCTTGGTGAATCTTGACGAAATCCCTCCATGAACTTGGAGGTATCCCCAGAAAAATTCGGGATAATCCGTTGTACATCCCATCATCATCTCATCATCATCCCATCATCATCCCGGATTCTCCATCCGAAAAGTGCCATTACTGGGGGTTACTATGCCCCAATTTCCATTTCCACCCCCCCCATGATGTCTTCAACGAAGCATCGCAGCAAGGGTTGCTTCACAGCCACCAGGGTTGCCTCCAGCGTTCCTTCACCGAAAATGTCGACCAAGTGCTCGCTGGGCTGCAGGGCCCGTGCGCCATGGAGCAATTGGTACGCCTTGGTGGCGCGCCCGGTGGCACTGTGGGAACAAGTCTTGAAGTGGGTTGGATATGCCCAAAAATTACAAGTCTAGTCAGTGAGGAAAGTAATGATAAGCCACAAGATTTCCGGACCTGGATTTGAATGATTTCTGCACGGCCAGGGGACAATGTGGATTACAATGCTTACAATCTAGATTTTCATGCAGAGCAAGCAGTAATGGAATCAATGATAAACCATTCGGATGGAGTGGGGCTTCCCCAAGTGACCAATTCTCCCTCAAAAGCGGCTTTCATTTACCAATACTGGCGTGGAACAATTTTGCTAAAAGCCAATTTTCCTAGTTAGATCTCGGTGTTCAATGGTTAAATCAGCTTTTATATCATTCTCATAATTTTGCTATGGTGAATTATGTGTTTCAGATTTCAGATTTTATCACAGAACTGCTACAAATTGCTATTTAAATGAAATCTCTATGTTTTCTTGTTTCCTGCAGGCGAACAGCAGTAAACTGGACTCAAGTGACGCGCCAGTAGTCCTTTGTCGCTTCAGCCAGCTGCTTCTGCACTTGTTCCACCTGAGGACAAAAAATGACTCAACTTACCTTATGGTAAATTCAATAGCTTGATGCCATATCTCATGTCAAATTACCAGAGCCTAATCATCTTGGGATGAAAGCGCATATTTTCCACCATTTGTAGCAATTGAAAGTTGCGCCACAAAATAGTTCGGAGAAACCCGATTTCAAGATATATTTAAAACAGGTTAAACCACATTTGAAGCTGCTTCAGGCGTGACCATTCGGATGCCGAACACAACTCAACCCGCAGGATCTTCAAGCCCAATGGCAGGGATTCAAGCGGAAAAAGAACTACGGCACTGACATATTTGCGCTCCATTCAATTCCATTCCCCTTAAATATTTAACCCAGAACCAAGGTTTTAGTAGGGATTTTGCGAATATTGGGGACCACACAGTGGGTGTTCTAAATTAGAGAGATGGGACTACTACGCAAAGCAAATTTTAAGGTGTCCATGCACCGATCATCAGGTGAATCTCTCATTGTTTTTCATATTTTTAATATGCTCCTGCCTAGATCTTCGTTCGTAGCACTTTTTTTAGCACTTTTTTTTGGGAGACTAGGTTGTTGACTTCTTTTTGAGATATCGGTCAGAAAAAGTAGTTCTCGACCAAAACGCCTACCTTTGCAGTTTTCTTGGTTCCCTTTCATGTTGCATTCCCACGGTCCACATCCAACCTGTCTTTCAGTTGGATTTTCTAGTGCTGGCCATAATGTTTGATAGAACGGAATGATGCAATGACAAGTGGCCCACAATCCTGGGGGGCAACCACCACATCCCCTCCATCTACCATAACCACACAAGAATCGAAACACTTGACTCTGACCAGCCATATGAGCCGGTCAATCGGCTTTGAAGTGTCACTGGCAGACACTTTGGCTCACCATTTCTTAGAATTTGTCAATTTTTGCGTGCGATGTGCACGTTTTATGCAAAAGTTCGCGCCTAGAAAAACCTTCGAAACGCCTTCAAAAACCCGCCAAACGCCTACACAAACCATCAAACGCCTACAAATCCCAAAAACTAGGTCAAATGGTTTTTTGAATGGTTTTGACAATATGCCACAAAATTGGAAAAATGGAATAAACTTGAGCGTTCTTACTTTTTTTGGGGGCATAGTTCTCACCAAATTAAGTCTTCGGAAGACGNTTTGACAATATGCCACAAAATTGGAAAAATGGAATAAACTTGAGCGTTCTTACTTTTTTTGGGGGCATAGTTCTCACCAAATTAAGTCTTCGGAAGACGCATCATCATGATTGCAAGTTTGAACACTGTGCGCGGGTGCATCACCATGCCGATGGGGGGTACACGACTTATCTTGTGTGAGACAAATCGAGACACGATGCTTTTTCCATGACCACCATTTATGTTCAATGCAGGGAGTCAGGGAGTGACAGAAAAACCGAGGTTGCAGTACAAGGCANGCATAAAGTTCACGACCTTTTTTTGGTGATGTCGCCCAAAACGTATACTTTTTGAATTAGCGTCCAGAAAAAGTAGAACACTGAGGGTCGGTCAGAAATTATTGATCTTTTGAAGACCTAGGTGGGTCAAAACATGGCATATGGTGCGGTCATCCATCCCAGGATGGAAATCTAAACATGATGGGCAGATGGGTACATTGTAATCCTTGCTGGTGGATTGATGATCATCCCCTTTGGTGAGAAAACCATCCAAGCATGGAATTACAGCATGATCTTTATCATTATATCATATCCGATTCTATTCCCACTGTATCCCCATTTTTTATGGCTAAATAAACTATGTGTATATATATATATATGTGTATATCGCATTGTGTTCCAATTACAATTACAAACTGCTTGGATGTTTGAACCCATCCCCCCCCCAAAAAAGGGCATCATCTCAACGAATCATCCCACGTATGCGACTGAAAAAACAATACGCATCTTTGCAACCCCCAAACCAGTTACATCATGCATTGTATCCCCATTAAAAATACCATGGTTAAAATCCCCATGAGATTCGCCACACGAAAGGTGTCCCGGCCACCTGAAGACTTGCCTCGACGGACAGCACCTGAAAGGTGGCTCACGACGGCTGTGGCAACCCCCTCCCCCTGGAACCCTCCCCTACGAGATTAGCCTGAAATAGAATAAGGATTGAAAAATGTTGTTTGGGCATAATTACTCTAAGCCTTATTTGTAGAAATGGTGGTATTTTTGAGCCATGGTCGCCCTCAAAAAAGGAGATAGAGACATTGATGAGAGAAAAAACATGAAAAAACGATTGAACTTACCATGATTTGACTTCTGGTCGATGTTGGTAGTTGAGCCACCCGAAAAATATGAAGCAGATCAAATCGTCCTCCTCTTTGTAGGGTCGAAAAAGAAAACACTGGTTTGAAACCACCCGCCAAATGTGGTTCTAATCAGCCTAAATTGACGCACATGGATGAACATGGTGATGATAAAACCAGCCAAGATGCTTTGTTTGCATAGGAAATATTGGCTCCCAAATCAGATTAAACTGAAACAAGCAAAGGGTTCACACAACTCTCAACATAAAAATTCAAGAGACGGAAACAGTACAGAATAGCTTCAAAGAATAATCTAACCAAAGACAAAATCATAGACCTGGGCAAATCTCCCAGAATACATAACTCAAACCCAACAGGGAATTGACCTGGGTGTGACAACCCATGGGTCTCACTTGTCATTGTCATAGTCATAGGGTGTAGTATGGAGCCGCTCATCCATGCACGTCCAAAGATTGAAAGATACCAACAATTACTCATAGGTCTTGCTGGAAGTAGAGTGGACGTCGAGCTTTTAAACTGGTTGACTGGTCGCACAAACAAAGACAGTTTAGGAGGGATCTTCAAAATCTTGATCCGTTCCCTGACCTCTAAAACTGTTACCCTTGGGTCATCAAACATGGCAATGGAGAATCAACCATTTGTAGATATGATAAGTTTGATTAAAGCATATTAAATCCTCCGCTTAGTTCGGGGATTTTGCAGCCAGCCATGTTTGAGGACACCCGAGGGCATCTGCCAGGATAGCTTGGAAGAGGTGGTGGTTCTCCACCAGAGTTAGGATAGCTGGCAATCATGATGTCAATCCCAATGGCGAAACATCTGACATGGCAAATCTAAGCGAATATGTATGTGTATATATATATATATCATATTATAATGTTGGAAAAGCAATAGTCAATAGTAAACCAGCCGCAATTTCACCATTTTTATAGGTGGTATGTTTATCATTCCCAAATGGGTAGTTTATGGCATTGTTTTACCCACATTATACCCATATATACCATATAGGATTGTCAGTAGCCGATAGCGATGCTGATGCTGGAAACGGTTTGAGCTCGGGAAGTTAATGGCTCAAACCTACCTGCCAGGCCCATCGGCATGCGTTGACCCCCATACCCCCTGCAAGGTGGTGCTCCCCCAGGTTATAAGTTGGTTTAGTTCACTCGGTAAAGTATAGATACATCATGTATAGAATATGTATATATATATATTACATATTAATATTATATATATATATTATATATTAATATTATATATATTATATATATATATTATATATACTATGCATATATCCCCTACAAACCATAGTTATTGGAGCTATGAACCACCTTAGCTGTCACAATTGTATATGCATTGAAATCCACTAAATATGTTTTTCTTGGCTAAATGACCATGATTCCTATTCTTTCTAGGGGGCACCATACCCCTTGAAAAAGCTTGGGGGGCATTGTACCCCTTGAAAAAGCTTGGACCCACCACGGTCAGTAGCCGAGAAGCTGCCAGAACGTCTCCCGATCCACTGCTGAGAATGCTCCTGGGCTGTCACCGTAACATATTGAAAGATGAGTCAAAGTTGGGGTCCTATAACCATCCAGTCCGTGGTTCATTTCATTCTTTGTCGGGGCATATCGAGGCAATTTGAGCGGACAACAACGCGTTGTCATGTCATGTGCAACTAAAGCTAGGATTGTTTAGCTTAACACATCCGTTGTATTTACTTGTGTTCAATTCCAATAATTGCGGATGACGTATTGCAAGCCGCCAGGCATCAACTGTCTGGCACATATATGACAAGTCATTTCTATTCCAGCTGGGCTCTTAGGGAAACTGTTCGCAAAACACAGCTATATTCTGTAGAGTCTGCTCTGTTCTTCAGATTTTAGCTACCCTCTGGTAAACTAAGATACCCATAAAAAATCATCATTCTTAATGGGAAAATCCACTATTTCAATGGCAATTTTCAATAGCAAACTGTTAGTTTACCAGAGGCTAATTCATCCCTGAGGAATTTCTGAGACCATGGGGTCTCCCAGAATTGTTGGTTTTCGGACCAGTTTCTGCCCTGAACCAAACTTGGGGAACAGCTCCTGACTCTTGTGGAGTCACCATACCCTACCTTCAAAAGAATCTCCCTGTTCAACTGAAAGAGGCACCAACAGGAAAACATAAAAACAGCATTGCACATAGAGAAGCAGTACTTCAGTGATATCAAGTGATATCAGGACATGTTTTGGACATGTTCATCCTTCAAAACTGTGCTGTGAGCATCTGATCTGCTTAAACCTTGAGGCATCCCCACCACCCCTTCATCGCTCCATGACGATGCCGTAGATCCACCAAGATGTGTCACGAAGGGTGTCACTGGTAAATGTTGACAAAGATCGCGCACATCTGAGTGATACTCAATCCTATATCCTAAAATATCCTAAACCTGATTAGGCCTATTGGATTGTTTTCCCAATGGTAACCATCTTTTGTGGGTGCTTGGTGGCTTGAGGTTGCTATGATTCTCCAGAATCCATATTTTCAGGATAAGATGCTGTCATGTTCAAATATGTCCAAGTTGTATCGCCATATTATCCTATATTATCCTATAGATTTCTCAGACATGGGATTGAAGCTCGCAGATTGTTCATGATGTTTCATCATGTTCATGTTGATGTTTGAAATAGATTGTTCAATATATACTTGTTTGATTATCATCATGCCACATATTTTTTTTATCATATGTTGCAATCCCAATCTTCCTGTGCACTTTCACAAACCAAGGCGCAACGACAAGACCTGCGCGGTCGTTGCCCCATAGCCAGCTGCCATGCCGCTGTGGCAGCGGCTGGTCACCGGGGTGCAGGGAGGAGGGAAATTCTCCCAACACCCCAGGTACCGCTGGATAACTTTAAGAGACAAAGCCAGCAATTTACCTCCAAAGGTGGCTATATCTTGATGGATTCTACAAACCCTGTTGATGATTGAGGCGGTTTCAAGCCCATGAACATAAATCAGAGTCTTCGAAAAATGAACATCCCATGTTTAGGGAGCTAACATGAAAGATACAGTATTAGTGAAACCACCAACTTCGCACGGCTTGGTGTCAGTGAGACCGTAGCCATATACAGCCTTTGAGAGCGCACACTTTCCCTCCAAGACAAGTCTGCTCTTTTGGAGGTGGCAGTAATTCAACAGATGCCTAGAGCTCAACAACAGGATACAATACATAGGCAATCACAAGGCAAGGAGAGCGGCTGTTCGATGCTCAAACAATCGCTCACCTCATAGCCTCATTTGTTTTCCTCCAGTTACAGTGCAAACAGAATTAAACAAAGACCTTACATCCTGCAGCAGTTTTTGGCGGTTCGACGAGTCTCTGTCGCTTGTGCCAGGGGATTGAAAAAATACCGTATCGAATTTTGGGGACGTGGATGGAGAAGGACCTTCACACGGAAGTTTGTCCATAAGGACTGTTTGTCTGTATAGAAGTTGAATTGTGAATATACATATACATTATATATATATACACGTAAATCTAGATGCACTATATACATACATTTGCAGAAAATATGTATAACATATTATAAAGTAGGTACATATCATTAATTGTGTTTTTTCGTATGACTTCATTGTCTGCTGTGGTGTGCTGTGGTGTGCTTCCTCCATCCGCAAAAACCAAGGGTCTCCTCTTTGGTGCCAAACACACTTCTTCCAGAGAGTTTCAAGTGTCGCACCAGGCGGAGTGCAAAACAATGGGTACAACGACTCTGCTGTACCACAGGCATTCGGCAATTAATGAATGTGGCAGGGCCACAGCTTTGCAAAAAGAATTAGGTCCGAAATTGGACCACTGTAAGTCGTGTCCTTCATTCCTATTCTTGGATGGGAGATATATTGACAACACTTGATAGAGACTATGTTGCTACTAATACTGTTATCCTTGCATCTGCGACTGTAGCTGCTCACACCTGAGGAAAATTTCGATGCAAGCAGCATGGACGCAAGAAGCCGCTGGCCCCTGGGATGCTGACATCAGGACATGCACTGCTTGGGGACCACCATGGACCATTTGGGAGGGTTTTAAGTCACAAGCATACCCTCTGGTAAACTAACATAGCTATGGAAAATCACCATCTTTAATGGGAAAATCCACTATAAATCACCACGTTCAACAGCTATGTTAGTTTACCAGAGGGTACAATGTGAAACCACCAAGCAGAATTCATCTCATATTAATCCCCGTTCTATCGCTTAACATAGCCTCTTTTTTTGGGGAGGCGGTCCACTGGGTGGCCCTTGCTATTGAGGTGACCTCAAAAGTGTTCAAAGCTATTTCTTACATGCTATGTCTACAAAGTTTAGAACGGCTGGCGTGGGTATTTGTCGATTCATGTCTAGTCTTTACTGGCAAAACATACTCTCCGGAAGTAATGGTGGACATAAACGGATGCATGAGCAAGATATTAACGGATGTAATAATAAACTGTAAATGGCAAAAATCTTGTTCCTAGCTTGGCTTTCACGGGCCTTTTTTAATGTGTTTTCACCTATCAGAGTCTTGAGCTATCACTTCCTTGAACAAACTCAGCATCTCAGCTACCTCTGCAAGAAGCCCCTGGATGGGTCGGCAACATGCTGCAAGTTGCTGCTCGGATCTATTTCCATATATTTGCACATTGGCACGTTGTCACCTTTTTGGATAGTGTGTCAAGAATCCCTACCCCGTTTTTGGAGCCCCCCTATATGGATCCTGGGCCAAGATGAGTTGAACCATTCGCCAACTTTCACCTGCACATACCCACTGTAGCTGGTTGTTGCATGTTGCCCCGACTCTGTTGCTCAAAAAATGCCCCACATTCTCTTCATCCCTTCAAGATTTGATTTATTTGGATTCATCCCAAGAGTTGTTCCCCACCTGCCAGGTGAGGGTTACTAGATTTTATCACAGCTGCGCGGGGGGCGGGGGTGGACAACCTCCTCCTCCCGCCTCCTCCTGGCAAGCTGCAGATCGCAGCAGACACTGCCGGACTCCATCTGCCAGCTTCAGATCTCAGTGGGCACTGCCGGGCTTCATCCGCGAGCTCCAGATCCCAGTGGGCACTGCCGGACTTCAGTCGCGAGCTCCAGATCTCAGTGGGCACTGCCGGCTCCAGATCCCAGTGGGCACTGCCGGACTTCAATCGCGACTGCCAGATCCCAGTGGGCACTGCCGGCCTTCATCCGCGAGCCCCAGATCGCAGTGGGCACTGCCGGACTTCAACCGCGAGCTCCAGATTCCAGTCGGCACTGCCGGACTTCAACCGCGAGCTCCAGATCCCAGTGGGCACTGCCGGACTTCAACCGCCAGATAGAATGCCAGATAGAATGCCAGATAAAATGCCAGATATAATGCCAGAAAGATATGCCAGGTAGAATGCCAGACTAGATGCCAGATAGAATGTCAGAAGATATGCCAGATAGAATGCCAGATAGAATGCCAGAAAGACATGCCAGATAAAATGCCAGACTAGATGCCAGATAGAATGTGAGAAGATATGCCAGATAGAATGCCAGAAAGAATGCCAGAAAGAATGCCAGAAAGAATGTCAGATAGAATGCCAGAAAGAATGTCAGATAGAATGCCAGAAAGAATGCCAGATAGAATGCCAGACTAGATGCCAGATAGAATGTCAGACGATATGCCAGATAGAATGCCAGAAAGAATGCCAGAAAGAATGTCAGCTAGAATGCCAGAAAGAATGTCAGATAGAATGCCAGAAAGAATGTCAGCTAGAATGCCAGAAAGAATGTCAGATAGAATGCCAGAAAGAATGCCAGAAAGAATGTCAGATAGAATGTCAGAACATATGTCAGAGAAAATGCCAGATATAATGCCAGATAGACTGCCAGAAGATATGCCAGAAAGATATGCCAGATAAAATGCCAGACTAGATGCCAGATAGAATGTCAGAAGATATGCCAGATAGAATGCCAGAAAGAATGCCAGAAAGAATGCCAGAAAGAATGTCAGATAGAATGCCAGAAAGAATGCCAGATAGAATGCCAGACTAGATGCCAAATAGAATGTCAGAAGATATGCCAGATAGAATGCCAGATAGAATGCCAGATAGAATGCCAGAAAGAATGCCAGCTAGAATGCCAGAAAGAATGTCAGATAGAATGCCAGAAAGAATGCCAGAANGATAGAATGCCAGATAGAATGCCAGATAGAATGCCAGAAAGAATGCCAGCTAGAATGCCAGAAAGAATGTCAGATAGAATGCCAGAAAGAATGCCAGAAAGAATGTCAGAACATATGTCAGAATGAATGTCAGAACATATGTCAGATAGAATGGCAGAGCATATGTCAGAGAAAATGTCAGATAGAATGCCAAGAGGAAGAGGAGGAGAGGACAACTCTGATG
>BGPT01001098.1:123843-149305 GCA_003297045.1 Symbiodinium sp. clade C Y103
TTGTCCTCTCCTCCTCTTCCCTGCCAGAAAGTTTTGCCAGAAAGAATGTCAAAATCTGTATCACATTCATGGTGGGGATCACTCGAAGAAAGTAATTTGGATCATTGTGCCTGGTTTTTTTCAGTACTCAGTAACTAGCAGCACAACCACTGCCTTCTGCCACCCAGCTTTGACCCCGAGGCATGGCCAGTACACGTGCTTATGCCTCACGAGGAAAACCCATGTTGTCGAGCCACTCCTGCCGTGGAACTGGCCAGTGAGGTCCTGGTAGTTCAGGGGAAAAATACAGGGCTTTATAGGGCGTTCTAATGGTGATAGAAACAATGATCATGAAGGTGTTGAAGTCATTGGGATCATCCTCTGAAGTTCACTCTTCCAGCTAAAAATGCTCCGTGTGGTTTCCTTATCGGAAATGAAAGGGAGTGGATCTGCCATGGACCAACATTTTGACACCTCCAAATCGCAAATTATGATTGGACTTACGTGTCATTTTCTGTTGTAAAGATCCTCTTTTTTCTTGTGACACCCAAGTGTTCAAATCCATCCCGCAGCAATCAGATCTCAAAAATCTGAACCACCCATCCATTCCCATCCATTCTCAAATGAATATCTTTTGGAAGGCCCGGCCTCAATCAATTTGCATGGAAACTTGGACAACATGCTGGTAGGCGTTGGTACAATGTCCCCCATGCCTCGAGCACAACAAAGGCAGGAACCGCGCTGGCGTTTTTGACGGTTTCATCACATTCAATCTGTGGTAGTGCATATGTGGGGTGCGGGGGGCCAATAACGTTCACATCAACTTGCATGCACTAGAGATGCCACGCTACATGATGCTACATGCACTAGAGATGCCGGGCTAAACGAAAGATTAAAACCAAATCATCAGAAACTTAGCTGAAACTTTGCAAGTTCACTTGCCGTTTTGAAAAGGCTTCATCCAAAGACACACAAATGGAACGGAATTGTGGCAGGCTCCATGGATCCGATGAAGAGTGTGAGATCCGGCATCGCATCAACCACGACTGGGGTCATTCTATAAGAACATCCCATTGCTGGTGTATACCCAACTTCATAAACTCCAATTGGGGATGGAGTAGAATTCGCTGTACCACATGACCTTCAAAGGACATGCTTCGGATTCCTGATAGTGGTGACGATGATTTCTATTAGTCAAGTTATATAGGCAATGGATCTGCATCCCCTGTTCCAAGATAACTCCCAAGAAGATGTTCAATTGTCTTGGATTGCCAGAGTCTTTCTCAGACTATTGTAACTGCCATCTGTCAGCATCCACTCTCCCGGCTGAATCATCATAATTCACAAACCTGACAGGGAGATTCGCCATTGAACCATTCTACATCATTTTACATCACTTTACTTTATACGTACAGTAATTAATCTTTATGATTAACTTAGAATCAAGACTGATCCTTCAAAAAGACCTGCAAGAAACCAGCTCGAATATCCTCGGATTTCGATGGGTCAAAATGACGTAGCAACACGTAGCAACAATTTGATAGGAAACATTGAAGAATTTCTTGGAAAAGGAAACAACGGAAATATTGAAGAAACAAATCACAAATCAAAATGTGACTTGTTCCTTGACGTTCCATTTGAATCCACTTGACCTTACTTCTTGACCCATCCCCGAATCGAAGCATCGACCACCGCTTACGCCACCCAGCAGCTTCGCAGCAACACGTCCGAAATCTCGTCTTCAGCTTCCGAAGTGATGCCACCTGGCCGCAATTCAAGTGGACAGGAGCTGTGCTTACGAACGCTTACGAGATATTACGAGATGTACAGTCTGGCAACGTTAACAGAGCTATGGAAAATATCCTTCACTTTGATAGGTAAATCGGTAAATCATCTATGGACGTCTATGGACGATTTTCCATAGCTAGATTAAATTGGCGGAGCCTATACAGAAAGTCATACCATCAACATGTCAAACATGTGTTTAACAAACAACTTGTAGGCAGGTGGATGCAAGAGTTTTAAGCTTGCCCGGGTAGAGTGTAAGGACCAAGCGTCATTCCGCACTTTGTATGATTCTGTTGTTTTACTTACAATGTCTAATCTTCCTTCGGATGAACCAACATAGAACCCCGAACTGGTCTTTCCTATAGTATTTGAATCTATCTACTGGGAGAACGTTTCAGAATTGCTCTTGTTCTAAAGCTCAGCGTATCATACGGGTTTGTCGAAGACTCAAAAATCCAGATGGTTTATGATCAGTTTCGTTCCCCTTGCATTTTTGGGCAGCCGCCATTTCTGGAGAACCTCCCCAAAATTATCATCATCCAGCGACCCGACTACAGTAGGCAAGTCCCTGCTTTTTGTTGTAGCTGGTTAGTGTACATCTCCATTGATAGCGCAGCATTCAGTTGTGATAAATTGCACATCCAAGATTGATCCAGAAAATACCATCAGATCATATTCCCCAAAGAGTTGGCTGCATTGTATCAGTATGCCCATGAATATGCCATAAACACCCATTGATAATTGTTCTCTCACCATTTCTTTGACCCGTGTCATTGGTCATATTTCATCATATTCCATTATATCCAAATATGTTGCTGGCTAAATCTCACCAGATCCCATTGAATCTCATTCACCCCCCAATTAAATGCCATGAATTCCCCCTTTGCATCAGCTTAGATCCCATGAAATCCCTTTAGATTCATAGAAAATCTCTTAGATTCCATCAAAAGACTCTGAGAGTCCATTAAAACTTCATTTTGTAATATATATACATATCCCATTGAACTCCACTACATCCCATGGCAAAAATCTCGATTCAATTGGGATCTCTCCATCCACCAAGGGACGCTTGGAGTCTCGCATCGCCAAACCCATCACCTAATGATTGACACGGGAAATCATCCCGATTTGGGGATGTGTAACACATACAAAAAATTGAGAAAGTGGTGGTTCAATGGTGGTGGTTCAATGGTGGTGGTTCAATGGTGGTGGTTCAATGGTGGTGGTTCAATGGTGGTGGTTCAATGGTGGTGGTTCAATGATGGTGGTTCAATGATGGTGGTTCAATGATGGTGGTTCAATGATGGTGGTTCAATGATGGTGGTTCAATGATGGTTGTTCAATGATGGTGGTTCAATGGTGGTGGTTCAATGGTGGTGGTTCAATGACGGTGGTTCAATGGTGGTTCAATGGTGGTGGTTCAATGGTAGTGGTTCAATGGTGGTGGTTCAATGGTGGTTCAATGGTGGTTTGATGGTGGTTTAATCGTGGTGAAATTGGGACTTAATAGGGATTTAATTGGGATTTAATGGGGATTTAATGGGGAATCTGGAAATACCGTGGGATGTATATATATATATATGCAACTGACCAACTGGTAATCAAACATGGCAATTGAAAATCCCCGAACTATCTGGAGGTCTGTAGCTGCGAAAATCATGGAACTAACTCCACAAAAGCTATGGAAATGTCGCGTGATCGTGGGGATTCCACCACCTTTTTGAGGCCAATCTTAACCATCTATCCTTGCAAGCCGTCACCTGTGGGTTGCTTGAATCCCCATGATATGAATTGGGGAAAAAGGAACACAGATCCACACGACGAGGGTTTATTTCACCATTTAACCCTCCCAAAAACGCGCACGGAAAGTTAATTAATTTGTTCTACTTCTATAAGCAGGTCATGTGGAAAAACCAATGCCATAAACCTCTAATTGGGGATAGTTTATATAGTATATAGCAACCATACGCTATTGAGGATTGTTTCTGACTGCTTTTCTCACATGAGAATTGATGTAGCCTCTGAAATACAAATGGTTTTTGGTGTTTTTGCCAACTGTTGATGGGTTTCATCCTCCAGCAAGCCAAGTCTCTCGGAAGTGAGTGTGCATGCTATTGCATACCTTTATGTTCATGAATATGATTTCTTGAGTTTCTGTCTCTCTCTCTCTCTCTGTGTATACTTTTACAGTAGTGGTGTACATGCAGACACAACTATACAACGTGTATATACCCTTCAGTAAACCAACATATGGAAAATCCACTACACATGTAAATCATTTGGCTGGGGTTTTCCATGCTTTTAACGTATATTCCCATGTTTCCAGGGTTTTCCATGGGTTTCTCTTGTGTTCCACGTGTTTTTCCCATAGTTTTCCCATGTTTTTCTCAGGATGTGGATTCCTTCGGGCACCTTCTCGACGCTGGGGCGGGGCTCGGGCAAAGGCCAACGGCGCAGGAGTAGCCAACACAGGTCGTCGTGCTCCTGCCGGGATGCCTGGAGGGCGTGGAAAAGATCCATGGTAGCCTCTGGTAATTCAACGTAGCTATTGAAAATGGCGCATTTACAGGTGATTTACCTATAAAAATGGTGATTTTCCATAGCTATGTTAGTTTACTAGAGGGTCTCTGGAAACATCTGTGGAAAATCCACCATCAATGAAGGTTTTACTGGGAAAATCTTCTATAACTTGCCCAGATCCATGGGGCTGGTGCCCTTTTTTGTTATATAACTACAGTAATTTGGTTTGGGTTCATAGGGGGTAATATCTATATATACCTCATGGAAATGAAACCGTTTGAGTGAATAACTGAGTTGGCTTAGAAGTCCAATAAAGAACTTGGATTGATTAGGGGGTGATATTGCACTAGTCAATGGGGATTATAAACCAACAAACATAACTGGGGAGCACCACCCTCTATCCCTGTGGATCCAAATACCTCCTGAGAAGGTACTTTGCTCCCCAAATCACACCCTAGATACTTCCTCAGAGGGTACGGCTGGATCCATAGAGCGCCTTTAAGGTATACAGATACATCTCATGGATACCCTTCGGCCCTGCGGCAATCAAACATGGCTAGCTGGAAAATCTACCATTTAGTTCCATGTTTTTCCTAGCTGCACACCTCCATTTATAAGAGATTTCTAACTGCCATGTTTGATTACCAGAGGGTATCTATATAGATAAGATGTATCTATTGTTAGTGGCAATTGCTGTACACGATGTAATTATATATTTTGCTTTTTTTCCACCTTAATCTTATATCTTCATATCCGCAAGTTTATTGCCATCCATCCCATAATGGGATCCAAACCTAATGGGTATATAAATCCCTATCTTTAATGAACGCTTTTTCGTTCTTGGCAATCTATCTGGTCATCTGTTATAAATGAAACATCAATCTTGGTTTGTGGCCTGTTCAATTGATGTTTCTTATTTGATTAGTCGATTCATGTTTCTGTTTATATAATGTATTATCATTGAATCTCAAAATAACCACTGTATTAAGTGGACATTCTGAAACACATGTACTGCTAAACAAAAATGGCTATTATATCTATATATATACACGCATACATGAACAAATCCGAAAATAAGAATTATCTTGTAACAACTTGTTAATGAGTATACATATCATGTGTATATATATATATACATATATTTGATATGGATGGTGGTGAGTGATTGTTGAATTTCCCAGGGAAACACATATGCAAAGGACCTGAGGTGGTGCGCTTGAAAAACGGGCGAAAGACAATTCCACAGCAATTCAATTTCTCTATGGATTCATGTTTACATATATATATATGCATACATAGTTCTTATACATGATATGTACATATATATATATATACATATATATATATACATGATATGATATGATATGATATGATACGATATGATGTATAGCATCTACACGTAGTATGCATCAACATGATATGATATATTCTGTATACATACAGTAGTTTATATAGTTATATACACACACACACACGCATCGTTAGCAACTGTTGGTCATTGGGTGGGGCCTAGCGGGCGCAGGGCGCCATGATGATATTGGTGACTTTCAACATGTGAGAAACCGCCCGGACTTATGCATCCACAACATGGATCAACATGGATCAATATGGATCAACCTGGATCAATCACCATTGTTTGGTGCCAACAAAACAATCCCCAAGTTTGGTAGTTCTATGGCATTGGGTTACCCACATTACAGAACTTCCAATGCCAAGACTTGGTCGCTCTGAAGATTGGACGGTCAATCAGATTGTCCCAGTCCGGCACCTTATCCATAATTCCAAGCTGTTCCGCTGCATATGAACCTTATTGTATCGGTGGAATGGAATGGAAGTTGATGGTTTGGAATGGGATGGGATGAGATGGAACGGAAGGGAATGGATGGGATCGAATTAACCTAGAAAAGAGAAAAGTACACTTGATATACTTGGAATATGTTGATGTGACACAGGAATTGCAACACATCCAAACAGCAACGGTAAAACCCGGCAAATGGATCATGGCTAAGCAGTTGACTCCTCGCCTGAAAGAAAGATGGTAGCTTGAAAGTGCTTTCAGCAAAGTCGCCAAGTTTCTTTGACTACATTCAGGCTCTTTCTTTTTCACTCTGTCTCTCAGTCTCTCTCTCTCTCTCTCTTTCTCTATGAATACTTAGACGAATGTGCACTTGCCTGTACTAGAATGGGGTAGACAGAAAAATGAATCATGCCAATTTAGCAGAATTGGGTAGGATTGCAAACATCCCCAATTGGTGGTTTATGGCATCGGCTGATTTCCACTGCGGAGAGACTGGAGAGCATCCCATATGTCACTCCAAGTCCATGAGGAATCACGCCATCGCCATAGGCCTAAAACGACCCAAGAACTGGTCGACAGCTTTGCAAATCCTTGGGAAATTCCTCATAGATTTGGTGATTTCAATTGGAAAACCATCTGGAAATTGAGGTTTTACATGGTTTTACTATTTTCATTGGGACTCCGGTGTCATCAAAGCTGTCAATGGAAAATCCCCGAGATTGACAAAAGGACATTGAAATGGGAACCTCATTGAACTATATAAATGGGGGATCTTACGTACTTACACAGTATAGATGGGCCAACTGGAGTGAATTAAGTGGATGGTACGCGCCCCATCGCCATCAGGACCAAAGCTGGATATATAATTACAATGGAGTTATAGCATGTTATAACGCAGTTACTAAACAATTAACCAAGTCCATGGCCCATTTGAGAGTCTAAGTAGAATCTACTCTTCAAATAACAATAGATTGGTGTTTAGTTATACAATTCATACTGGTACTATAGTAGCAGGCAGAAGCAAGCTTTTGACTATTCTGATGGGATCGATTTTTGTTTCGGCCTATTACATCCCATTGCTATCTGTTTTGGGCTTGCTTTATATTAGACTGGATCGCAAAGGTGCAGAAGTGACATCAATGAAACAAATCAGGAAGGTGTACACAATTCTGCCCCTGTGAGTTGGAATTCACGATCCAGAATCACGATGAGAATGAAAGCAATAAGCAAGTAGTTGAAAGAACAAAACACTTATATCATTTCAAATCATCATTCCAGAAGATTCCACATACTCTTCCAGCCACAAACATACAAACTAACAGCACACATAGCTGGCCCCGGCCCTAAACGAAATACACCTTGCAACTGACTCTCCTTCGGAATTTAGGTAATTTGCCCACCATCGTCCCAGTGCATGTTTCAACTTTTCGTAGTTTCAAACTCTCCTGGCTGGCGTCCTCCCAAAAAGCTTTACCCCATGCTTAGCAATCTTAGCATATGCTTCTCAGAATGTGTTTCGAGAAAATGTTCCAGAGACCCATACATTTGATTTCCCCATAGGTCTCCTAGATATTTTCCCCAAAGGAAAATAGACAGCCTGGACTTCTTACCATCATCTCATCCCGAAAATTATTTTCCTATCATCTCCCATTGGATCAGAGTCAAACTGTTCAACTCTGTAACTTAGATCTTAGATGATTTTTCCATAAATGAATATCTATAACTATGTGCGTATACATATATATATATAATCACAAACATATTAAAACATGTGTATATATACATATGTATATGTGCGCCACCCAGCTATTTCCATGGCTTACCCCGTCCTGATTTGAACCTCTCAACCAGCCAACCCCTCAAGCCGTCAACCCTTTACATCGCCTTCTCAATGGCATGAGAAACAGTGTGTCCATACTCGAAGATCATGCCACAGTTCTTCTCGTAGGCATCGTTCGCCAGCCTTGGCCACGGCTCGTGGTCGTCCAGGCAGTCAAAGGTACGAGCACCCCCCCCTGTTTCCAACTGTTTCCCGTTGGACCTTCAAAAAAAAAGATGGTATTGCGCGGAAACGTGTTTTTGTTGGAAAAATGGTGGGTTGGACAAATTTGGCATGATCATGCCTGACCGTTTTCGACGGTTTCCGACGGTTTCCAACTGTTTCCATTGTTCCTGGAAGGCCAGTTTTACCTATGTACCACTGATTCAACAAAAATCACAACACTCAACACTTTTCCTTGCAACCCTTCTGCGCATAGGTTGCACCAAATAATGAATTTTGACTTTAAAACCCCCTCTACCCTGAAAAATCCAAAATCCCAAGACATCGTGAAATTTAATACTCCCCAAAGTTCGGTTTTACCTCTATATGTTTGGATTTATTCAGGCCTCATTACCCAACAACAGCCACTAATAAGGGCGAATCTTTACCATCCTTGGGGGTGTCACCGTTGTCGCCTTTTGAATCCTTTTGACCATGGATGGGGGATACACAAGTGCAATGGATATGTTGATAGAACCATGATGATAAACCATCAATTTTGGGACTACCATATGTTCAAACAGAGCCACGTAAACTCTCAAAGGGCGCAAGGAATTTCTGCATCATTTCCCAGCTCAGCTTCGAATTCACGCCTTTGATTCCTGAGTCCCCTTGCAAATGTGCAATGAGATATTGCAAAATCCGCTTTTTCACCAGAACAAACACACATGCTCAACCATCGTACAATTATACCTCCACACACACACAAAACTTTGAAATCAAAGGTCAAACATACCAAAACCATTTGCTGAGGTTTCCTTAAATGGAGGCACCCCAAAATCATCCATTTTGATAGGATTTTCATGGATGTTCCGTTATAGACCATCCATTTTGGGGTCAAAAAATGTCTTTTTTTAAAGACAACCTGCCAGTCTTCTTGGCCCAGCGACACGGACATCTTCGCATCGATGCCCAGAGCCAACAACTCCATGAGCATTCGATCGTCCATGGTGAACTCGTCCCCTGAAACGGCAGCCAATCCCCATCAACCAGCAGTTGGATCATTGACATTCCCATCAACCATGATATATTTGTTCCAATCAACCAACAGTTGGGCAGAATTCAATTTTAACTATCTATAAATATCATTAAATATCTAATTTCGGAAAAAAACATGGCATATTCCCATTGCATCAACCAACCATCCTTCATCTTTCTGATATCTCTACACTAGATATTTCAAACCTAAAGTGGTGGCTTTCGGATATCACTACACTAGATATTTCAAACCTAAAGTGGTGGCTTTCGAGCCCTATCGCCTATCTCATTGTACCAGTTGGTTGTTTTCATGGTTTCCCTACTATGGCTTTTCACAATTCCAAAAATATGAATGATCTTGGTAGTACAACTCCCAATAAGCCATTAACAGTCAGTTTATCAACCATATCCCCATATGTTTTTTGGTTACAATCCCATATAACCCCTATAAATGATGGTGAAATCCCCATAAAATACACCAATCACCTAGCTTTTTCCCAGCTTTTTCCCAGCTTTTCCCCCACAAAATCCTCCCGGATCCACCTGGGGGATCCCCTGGAGCCGGCCTGAGCCACCCGCGTCCGCGTTGATGCGGTCCGAGGACAGGGCCTTGCGGAAGCCCTCCGCGTGTTGCCCACCGAGGAGCCTGGGAGGGGGAGACCATATGATGTGGAGGATATTATACTATATATGAAATAAGATAATATAAATATAAAAAAACATATGTTATACTATCTATCACTAGTACTGTATAAACATTGTACATGTCATATATATATATATATATATATGCATGTACATTGTTGTATAGTACACAAATATTAACATTCAACTTGTTCAATCATGGCAAACAAAAAGGAATAACTTGAGTGGTAAGCTCCAATATGAAGCCATATGTATATCAGAATGGGGGACATACATGTATGTGTGTGTATATTATATATATATATGTGTAAGTTTATATATGATAACTATCATGTACACTCTTATATGTGTAATATTTAGCACCCCCAAAGAATAGAATCAGAAACGTAAAACATCGTGACATCTTATCCCATCTTGGCCTATCTTAGATGAATATCATATTATGTGAAACTTATGTATCTTCAATCATGGTCTAAACCTGGATGATGTATCTTAACACATATATCATAGATATTGATTAACGATTATGTACACAAGTTTATCTTAAATATTGATCTTAAGATGTCTGATGCATCTTAAAAAATCACAAATTACATACTGTGGATGAGTGCGAAATCCTGCACCAGTTGATAGGTGGCAGCCACATCCCTTTGTTTGTAGGCTTTCAACCATCCTTTTGGTCAGGATTTCGCAACCATCCACAGTATCTATATGAACTTTAGTGAGTCAATCAGAGCTTTTTGTCATAGTTGAGACTCTTTTGACTAACTGGATAAACTATGATTACAATGGTGCGTGTTCCATGTGTACCCTCTGGTTATTCTATATCGCTATGGAAAATGGCCCATTTATAGATGATTTACCGATAAAAATGGTGATTTTCCATAGTTATGTTAGTTGACTAGAGGGTATCTGGAAAAATCCGTAAGGTGATTTACCTATTAAAGATGATCTATATATACAGTATGTGTATATATGATTATATATGTGTGGTTCATCTTTTTGGGACCATATGGCTGCCAAGCGTCGCTGCATTCTTGGCCAGCTCACCCAACCCGGAGAACAGCTCCGCCCTGCACACGGACATGGAGAACTCATGGGAAAATATGGGAAAATAGTGCTAAAACATGGAACACATACTTGTAAATCATGAAAAGTCATGGTTTAACATTGGGAAACGTATGGCAAATATGGTAAATGATAAGGCAACAAATATACTGGGACACGTTGAGTTCACCTTCCAGTAAATTGGCAAAAGGATGTGGAAAATTGTGGAAATCCATGTGTGATCCTTTATGCTAAGGGGACTCTAGTCATAGTCATGGCAAATCCCTGCAGATTGGGCGGGTATTCAATTCATGATTCCATCAGCTACTAACAAAGTTTCTTGAATGACATGCCTCCAGAGAACTGGTTAGAAGAAAAACCTGTAGGAACGCTGGAGGTAGAACCTCTGCGAAAACAACCACTTCCTAAAGTGCGATGATCTTCCAAGAACCTATTGACCTATTCCCTTCCAGTGAAAAAGTCTATGGAACAGAGATTTGCTGCTGAAGACATGGCAATTCTTGAACTATCCATGGCTATTTCCATCCAGTCATGTTTCAACCAAGTTGTATAGTTATATAGTTGTATAATGTTGTATACTATATCTATATTACTATATACATTCAAATCTATACCCCAACTACAGCCATCGAATCTCATGTGCAATCCCCCCAACTGTTTCGAAAAACATCGAGGCCTCTGAAGAGTCCGGCAGAAGCCCACGTCAATCAGAATCTTCCTGGTCACCACGGGATGCTGCCAGTAACTCATCACCACCGGGGGAAACATTCGACAAACATATTGCAAGAAATCTTCAGGTATTGCAATCACCAGTATATTGGGTAGTATATTGGGTAGTATAATCTGTCCCAATATACTGGGATTATAGGGGATTATACTACCAAAAATGTCCCAAAGCGTCATCAGTCACAGAGTCATCAGTCGTCATCAGTCGTCATCAGTCGTCATGAGTCCAGTCCAATGTTCTCTACATCCAAGATGCAGAGGAGCGTAGAAGGAACCAATGTTGTTCTTGCCTTGGGCTCCCGCTCCACAAGCGAAGCATAGGGATGGGGGTCACGGGTCACCCATAGCTGTCCCTGTGAGGGGTTGAAGGTAAGGAGGTGCCATCTGTTTAATGGATAATAACCAACCCTGACCCAAAATGGCAAGAATAAATACTGTATGACTGTATGTACATGTATTTTGCTTTACATGTCTATGTAAGTCTATGTATACATATATAAAAATACATACATTTACATATGTTTGATATTATAGACTAATAGAATTTAATAGAAACATATGTCAATATATGTATATATATAATATGTATATATATATATATGTAATTATATATTAGATATACGTACAACAGCGCGTTGTTTGTCCTCCAAGCAGGCCCTCCGAATGATTCGGCCCCGGTCGAAAGCCCAGGGACGTCCATTGTGGCCTTAAGATGGCGGCACTAGCCATGGAAAATGGCCATGGTAACTAATCTACAGGCCGCTTTCCATAGCTATGTTCAAATTGGCAAAGAGGTATACATTGAAATAGCTAGTTGATACTAGTTGAAAGCTTTAACAGGGATCAAATATGTGGCAAACTGAGTAGCTCGTTTTCAATAGCCAATAGTGGCTAAAAATCAGCCTGAAAGGCTGGGAAAGAAATGCTGGCTTCTCATAGTTGAAGGGTTTCTCAGTTTTCTCACTCCCATAATGAAACAAACAATCTGAGTAATCATCTATTTCTGGATGTATGCGGCGGGTTTCAGGAAGTTTGTATCTAATGCTTTGCCCCTGACCACATTGCAAATTCAACGCAAGTGTCTATATGTTGGGATCTGGGATGTGACAATACCTGGCAAGCAAACACAGCAATGAAAAATCCACCCAGTTGACGGGCGGAAAACACGAACAGACAACAGTAAACATCAGTAAACCACCAAGTGGGCTGGGAGAAAAATGTTTTTTTTGTTGCATCACCAGCTCCATGTTTGTTAGATCATCTCAGAGTAGATCGAGTTGCAAATGGAGGTCTTCAGGGAAGTGGTGACGTCATGCATCGCCAAGAGTGTGGTTGGAACCTGGGCAATGGAACGCATAGGATGATGGTGATGGTGATTTCACCATAAAGATCGTTTTGTTTGCCATTGAGCATCATGGGGATATCAATTGATGATGATGATCGCTTGGAAGGTTGAAGACTCGTTGTGTGTTGGTCATAAACCCGCCGCGGCAATAGAAGATCTAGCCTCCCCCTAATATGCACCCTGCCATCTAGATCCAGATAGGGGGTTGGAAGATTAGTTTCCACTAAACAATTGACTCTTTTTTTCCCGGATCTGTGTGATTTCACTGGAGGGTATGATTTCAAGAGGGAACTCATCTGCAAACATGTTTGCTAGGTAAATTAAGGCAACTCCACTCACTATATACCCAGATTTATCGCAACATATCGCAACAACATTGCCACGAATCACTGAGGTTCCAAGACAAATCCTGACCTTTTTTGAATCCCTACCTTCAAAGAAGGTACGATGGGGCACGCTCCAGCAACATAAAGCTACATATGGAAAATGACCCATTTGTAGTAATTATACTTAATTTACCTGTCAATATATAATGGTGTGATTTTCCAGAGCTATGTTAGTTTAGTGGAGGGTATACAATCTTTTGTTGGGTTCAACTACCTCAGCAGCATGTACAGGATTTGGTCTGCGATCAATCAGTGGCTGTGTGAGTATATGTCTCCTGTCTCTCAAAAAATGTTCCAATGATTCGGGTTTGTCCGAAAATGTAGTCAGTATACCCCTTGCCATTTCAATCCGTAGTAAGATGATTAACCAGTGCACTGAGGGGTTTCCCCTAAATTGTCAGACAAACCCATGGCCGAGTCACATAGATCAGTTTGCTGCCGCGGTAAAAGATTGATGCAAAGAGGCCAGTGACATTCCTCGGTTTTGCGGCTTGGCGATCCCTGCGCAGATGGTGTGTTGGATTTATCCATGACTTGGGGGTCCGAAACACCTACGATTTCATTTAGATACCTGGATCCTCCAAGTACCCTGAAAAATGGTGTTTTACCCCAACATCTTAGTACCTGTACCATGCGTATTGTGAAGGTCTGGGCAGGTTCAAGAATGGGATCTTTTGAAGCAACTATTCAAAATGATCATGCTGTTTGGCTTTGAGTCTTCAACACCAGTCTTTCGTGTTGCAACAGCAGGTTCAACCGCAAGCGCTGCCAAGGTTCATTAAGGCCCCTCCACCAAACGCCTCAAGGATGAGACTCCACATCCCAAGTTGCATTGGGGAGATTCATTAATCATCAAAGGTTTGCTTCAGCGTATGAACTGTAGTATTGATCAGTAGTGGAACAACAAAATGTCAAACATTATATCATAGAGTAATATCCTAGAGTATAACATACTTTCATAGAAAATGCTAGTACAGTTTGTATGATGGAGTAGTATGATGATGCGAAATCTTGATTAGAGAAACTAGTTCACACAGATCACATGAAACTAAAATGTTCTTTCTTACACCAAAATCATTGAACATTGATCATCCGGGCTATCCCCAATGACGTGCAACAAAAAAAAACAACTGTCGCCAAGCTGCGACGATCAAGGACTTCTTAGTGGCGCCAACACTGAAACCCCACCTGCAGTGACAATTCCCGTTTCATGCCCAGGCGGAAGGATTCGATTTCCCGAAATAAAGGTTGATGGCGGAATATGTGTATATAGATCTACATATTATATTGTACAGACTTGTACACGTAACAATACATATGTATATATACATGTATGTACTCTTGTTGAAAATCAATTCTTAGTGATTGGTACTGTGGGTGTTTTGATCCAGCACAAACCTCTCATTTCAAGGCACTGCGCTATCCAATTGGCAGCACAATGGGGGCATGGCTGATATTTTGCCAACTCTCAAACCGAGAGTAAGAAGGGACAGGCATCCAATTCCCTACACAAGTCAGCCCAACACTTTCTGAAGCTGCCAACGCACAAAATCTCACGAAAACACACACACACACAAAACCCCTGCCTTGCACCGGGCTTTACCTTTGCCAGAAACCTACCCTTACCACCTTAATGGTTGCGGGTCAAAACAAAACCTCGTATCCCACCAATTCACATCTCAAGAATCAACAGACTGGTCTTGAATGGGATGTGAAGCACTTCGCATTTTGGGTGCTTCCTGAATTCTTGGTTGTCCCCCAAGGCTCATCCTTAAAATGGGATATATGGTTCAACTTCAACCATTTGCTAAGACTTTCTAAGGAGCGACCGGTAACCGTAGCTAACACCCCTCCATTTTTCCTCAGCTGAGAAGCTCAATGAGTTGAGACAGGTAGTCCCAGGATTTGGCTTCATCGCCACCAGGGAGCACGAACCTTCCGTGGGAACAGCCGCGAGGTTCGAAAGTTGGGCATCGCAGCGCCGAAAACAACAAGAGCATCATGACATATCATGACGACTCTTCAGGATTTATGCCACCATTTAACGATGGTTTGATTATTGAGATTGAATCCAATTCTTATCCCAATGATTATCCCAATGGTTGTCCCAATGTTTGTCCAATCATTGTCCCAATGGTCATTGATTCCGGGGAGTATATAAATGTAGTCAACTGCACTCCACTTGCGCAGGGCCAAAGTTTAAACTTCTTCATCCCAAGAGAAAAGGATTATCTTCCAAGCCTCCATTTGGCAGGGTCTATTTTACTTGGGGTAATGTTAGCCCTGTATAATATCCTATATAAATCTATATAATACTCCCTCTATATTCACTCTGTATAAATCTATATATATATATATAATTATATATATACACATAGATGCTCACTACATACAACACATTCACTATAAACCTTCCACCACCCCCACCCACCCCACCCCACATGCCACAGGAGGGGGGAGAAAAGACATAAACCTACTTTCCGTGTGTGAGGGGGGGTGAGGAACACTTGAACATGTCAGAATCTATAAAATTCTATAAATGCTCTTTTTTGTTACTGTTTACCAAATACATCCCCATCCATTTTCCAGATATGATATAATCAAACCTGCATTTTGAGGGCATCCAGGTCAACTCACAAAAAAAAAATGATCGTGAGCTGCTCGTCAATGGGGATCAAACCACCAACTTTCCATTCAACATTTGTTTTTCAACGATTTCAATGATCTTAAATCACCAGTTTCATCCATTTTCATAGTCATTTACGGTCCAAGCCATACTTTCCCATCAAAATCCCCAGTCGCTGTCATCGTCACGTCCCACCGCGGCCAAAGGCACTTGTTCAGCGGTGGCAAGCTGCCTCCCAATGAGGTATCGCCGCTGCCACCAGAGCCCCCAGTCTGGGCAGGGCAATACCCTCCGATCGACAAACATGGCAATGAAAAATTCCCCCATCTGTAGATGTTCTCCCTTCATATATATTTATATATGTACATGTATATATATATATACATTTACATAGATATATAGATATACGCAATAAAATCTACATACACAATAATATTGCACATCATAAATTAATACATACATTCGTTTATAAATTACAATTGCATTATATATATAATATATGTGTACAAGGATGTGTCACTGTCACTAAGACCAAAGGAACATGAACTGATGTGAATGGATAGAAATGGGTTGTATCCAGAGAAAGTGTTAATTTTGAGGCAACAAGTTTGAGCCATACGAGTATGCCAATTTAGTCAACATTTCCGATTTCATCACTGAGAAATATGGGGTTGTTGTGCGGTACTACATGGTATCACTTTCTCCATCTCAAGAGCGAACCTGTCTGTGAAAAGTGTGGCTCTTCCCAGTTGCAGGAAGACTACCAGGCATGTGTTTCCGAATAATCTCAAATTGTTCAAATTATTCAAACAAAACTCCAAATCATCTCAACTATCCCTTGCTAATTTAGCATAATTGGCCATGGAAAATTAGCCATGTGCAAGATGATGTCCATAGCCATTTTCCATGGCAAGCTGCGAAAACCACAGGCTAGTTCCAAGACATCAGTTTCTCCGGCTGCCATTTCCACATCTGGGTATCGGTGAAATTGATGGACCAACAGCATCGCAGATTTGATCCAGTTGTATCCAATTCTAGCAACCATCCAGTAAAAGGAATATCAAATTTGACCCCATACCCATCTCCATTTTCTGGCAACCATAATTTGAATGTCCCCAAGGAAAATGTGATGTTTTCCCCAAAAATACGAATTTGCTGAATACATTCAGGAACCACCCAAAAGAATAAAACACAATAAAACATAAGTATTCCCTGATTTCCCACGTCAAACGGATTTCTGGGAAACACACAAATAAAAATCATCAGCAAATCCAGCTACCGTTGCCACTTCAAAACCAGGACCACTTCCCAAAAAAAAACAACTGGAGCCGCCTCCATCATGGGGGTGAAATAATCTCCGTGCAGCTCTTCCACCGTGGCTTCGGTGACCTGAATTGGCATGGCGCTATGTCTGGCCCAGTGTATAGTCACATAGAGATACCAAGCAGCACAACACGACAGACCGGACGCGGTGTGGATAATTCCCCATTCTATTGAAGATATCATGTATATATATATATATTTTTAAAATAACAACACTAATAAAAATATAACAATCACAACAATAATAATAAACACTTATATATATATATATGCATATACAAGGATGCAACAACGATTCCATTGGATTATCTATGTAGCTGAGACATGGGGCCCGCTGCGCACTGGGTCATTCCCCTGCTAGGTGTGATCTCAATATGATGGGGATTTTGAGCAATAAGACATGGGATATCTTCAATCAGGAGAAATAAAACACTAGGAGCAAAAAGAAATAGAGAATAGCTTCCCAATAACAAGGTCTGCAAAATGGCACTCCACCTCCACTTCATCGAATTTTGATAAACACCACCATGAAATTTAATTTGTCAAACTTAACAGCATATTTTAAAGCTACTCTATAAACCAATCCAACTGCACTTTTTTAAGCACAAGTCCGTCCTAGTTGGCCTGGTTATAAACGGACAAACACCTATAATTCCACATGTTTTTGTTGCTTCAAGCCTGATTCTTGCTCGTTGATTTCAATGCCAGACTACTAAACCCTGACTATGAATTGAGGGGTATCCCCCGAAATAGTGATAAATTACCATTAGAATGGGTAATGCTGGGTTAAATAGGAAAAAACATATTCAATTATATAATACACATTACTACTATAAATCACTATTAGAATATATTAGAATAGGAAATCCTGGGTGAACATGAAATCCCCTGTTTCTTGGGTGCGCTGAAATTCATCCAAGATACCAGCAGGATTCGGTCAGGCTTTACTTCCAAGATCCGATCAACCACCTGCTCTGACCAAACTGGGGGATTGTTGGTCATCGCTTCATCGGGATCCAACCAACCACAGAAAAAATGGGCATTTCGATAGATTTTAGCCATCTAAATTTAACATATTTCACATGATTTGATTTAACATGATTTGACCATCGTAAGGTAGGGATCTGATCTAACATCAATATTAGCCTTCCAGGAAAAAATCGACATCGGGGCCAGTTTGGTGAAGGATTCATTCTCATCTACCCATTGGTTGGTTTTCATGTTAGGAATCCTCTATGGGTTAACCACTGGGGAAAAGAAATCTGGGTGTGTCTAAAAATAGGCGATACTCAGCTTAAATGGCCTTTTTAATAGGCATATCATATCCAAGATAATTCATTGGATTTTGAGACAAACCCATCTAGACCATCTGGAGAAATTCGACAAATTCACCAAGCGAATTGAGGCCACCAATGTTCCCTTGGCCAGCCACCGCGATGAAAGCCATGTGAAAAAGACACCTATGCAAGTTTTTGCATATTTTTGGTGGTTGGTAAATGGCTGTCCCTAGTATGGCTTGTGATAATCCCTATTGAAAAGCGAGTGTCATCCCGTATATTACCCAATCAACACGAGTATTTTTGATGGCTCATCAGCTTTCAACCATCGCATCGCGAACCATTCGGGTAAACTTGCCATGGTCGTGCTTCTTGCCATCGTGGGTGTAGTTGCTGTAGGCGTCTGCCATCAATCCCTTAATGAACTTCTGCATCAAGACCACGCGCTTCTGGATTTGCAAAGTGGTTGAATAGGAGTCCATAAAAATGCCTGGAAATACCATTTCATTGCAAAAATCCCTTCTTGGGAAGTGCCATTTCCCCAACAAAAATGCTTTTGGGGGTTGTTCGAGGTTTCCTAAAACGGGGCTACCCCCAAATCATCCATTTTAATAGGATTTTCCACTATAAACCAGCCATTTTGTGGTACCCCCATTTCAGGAAATCCCTAGATGGCCACTTTACATGATTTCACCATCGAACATACATATCTAACCATCACACAACATAGGGAAGAAAACAGAACAGGGGCATTACAACATCATTTTAGGGTAGTTGCTTTTACAATTTCCTTGAGGCAAGCTAATCTATAAATATGCGAAATCTAATGGGAGCAATTTCAGGGTATAAATGGGGGGCTGTTGTCAAACCAATTGATGGTCTTAACCATCTACAAATGTGGACAGTTACCCATCGGTAAGCCAACAATCTATATTAATATTAGCTTTCTCCAGGGTACAATAAACACAAGAACAACACAAGATTTCTGTACCAAACATGAGTATTCAACCATCACATCAAAACTTATCCCTGCAAAAATGAAACTGACATAAACTGATCATACAAATGGGCATTTGACCATCAAAAATTGAGAATCGACGATCAAGAAAAGTGATTGACGATCAAACATTGGGATTTACGTCTAGAGTAACCATCCAAAGAGGCTTCAAAAACCCTCAACCATCTTCAATGAACAACGCTACCGGGGTTTGGGGTTAAAGAAACATAGAAGGAACCCGCTGGCTGCTGTTTCAGTCCATCATTTTCAGCTTAGAGTGGGCTAGAATTCAAGGTCATGAAACATTGTGTATATTGCGTTTTTGCTGCGGTCTGAAGCCATTCCAAACGTGGTTTCTATAAAGTAAAGCTTTAACGATCCTAGCAAAGGAATGCAAAGGACACATGCAGGACAACGCAACATAACAGGTCATGTGTATAAACAGTGGTTTATATTCACATACAGATATACGACCGTAAAGTGTTGAACATCCTTATGTGTATTATCATAAAATATTGAACATCCTCATGTTTTATATTTCTAATTTCTACTATCTTAAGAGTTAGGTACAAATTACACATGTGCATCCACATTTATGTCAAACAGAAAAGTACTAAACTGCCCAGTCCAAGGTTAGCAATGCATAAACGCCCAGTCCAAGTTTAGGAATGTTTTTTTTTTAAATCACGGCTTTCCATCTCACGCGCCATTGTTGATTCGCATCGTTTCGCTCTTCAACTGCGCCTCAGATTGCACGTCGATGCCAAGCCAGCCAGGCACTTCAGCGCGGTCCGCGAATTTGAAGGTAATCTCCTGGTGGAACTGCCTATGGGTCGAGGGGACGCCAATGGGAGGACTGTCAACAGGCTTTTTGTCTCTGCTTATCAGTTTTCTTCCAAGGATATATTACGTACATCTATGTACATTTATATATATATATATAGATGTATCAATTTATGATAATTTATGTACATACTAATTGCATATTACATAGTACATAATATGTTTTGCATTATATACTACATATATGATGTATCATACTATGTATACAGTAAAACAATAGATACCAAATGATGCAAGTACATAGTAGAAAAAACTAACATAAAATAAATCATATAAGTCAAGTCAGAACCGTTGAATCCTTTGGGATTTAACAATAACATCCGAGGTGCATGGAATGGTTGTGCCACCAACAATGATCTGGACTTCACCAAATGGACCAGCGACTGCCAGTGACTTAGTTATATATCACATAACATTAATAAAAGTAATGTGGTACACCCCACAATAAATTATCCCCTATAAATGGATGTCAATGGGTGGGATTCCAACCAGCATTTCAAATGACAGGTGTATGGCATTGGCTTGCCCACATCATGAGCATCTTCAGGCCCAAAAACCCGGTGACGCTCCTCCATGGCAGTCTCCAAAAACGACCCGGGAACGGCGGGATCTGCGGGTATTTCTCACCCCCTTTGAGAGAGTGATGCCTGCGGAGATGTGAAGCGTCCTGAGATGTGTCTTCTCAAAAAATCAAGATGTTTGATCCATGTCAAGATGCTCAAATGGGTTCATGTTCAATCCCAAAGCTTGGATTATAATCATCATGTCTGATTTATGCATATCTATTTCAGGATAGTCTAGGTATCACTAAAAATCTTTTACTTATCCTAGGAAGTCAATAAAGATGTCCAAGTGATTTCATGAAGTTTTAGTTCCATGAGTTCAGAGATCCAGCCCTGGGCCCGCCACAAGTCGCAGCTGCTGGTGACGCCAACAGATCCGAGTCCTGCGCGCGCGAAGGCTGGGACTTGTAGGGAACCCCCTGGCTGGCTGAGGGTCGCCCTAGTCCCATAAGCTTCCCATACAAAATCGGGCTTTTCTTACAGGAATAGTATGGTCAAGTAAACACTCCTTCTGGAGGTGTCTCGTATGTGTCAAAAAAACATGGTGGGGAATGGTTTGTATGTAAACAGGTTTCGCATCAGAAATGGGGTACTGTATGGTATTGTCATGGGATCAACCCCAGCACAGTCCAGGGAAATTTGGTGTCATGGGGATTCAGCCACCCTACAAACCTTGTGCATTTACCTCAATCTACAGCAAGGTTTTTCATGTAACACTCAGATACCTATGTCATACTATGTAATCTGCACATACATATCTTTCTGGTGATTTCACAAACAAACATAAGAAGGGGACAGGAATCAAAAAATCACCTGAAATGTCTTTTTGGTCCCGTGGAAGTCAACTCCGTCCCCCTGAAGGGTGATCCCTATGCTATCCTCCTCCTGCAGTGGTTGCAACGCTGGCGCCTGATCTTCCAAGGCCACTGTCCATGGCATTTTGGTAGATTGTCAGAGGGCTACTTGGAGCATCTGGGAAAAAAAAAGATGGACCCCAAGGTTCTGCAAAATGAAGGGAAAAACACTGTCATGGGATGGTTTTTATGTTCAACTTCGGGGCCCTCTAAGTTGACTCATGGTTTGCATGGCCATGAAACATGTCGACCGTCATGGGTTTCTCAGGAGAACTCTGGAGGGTACAACACCCAGCTTGCGCTGTGCCTCAGGTCGTTGTGGAGTGGCCTGAACGGAGACGTGCCCAACTGCCCAACACTTTGACGCTGCCATGAGTTGTGGCTTGGAAAATTACTGTCATCTAAAATTTGGAAAATGTTCAGGGTCTATATATGTCTATATGTTTGTTTCAGATGATGATATCTACTGACCACTGAGTAAAATATGACTTAGGCTAACTCTTTTCCTCTTTCCAAGTCTCCATTCCCCACTTCTGCTGGCTAGACCCTCCATGTTTTCGCTGTTTTTTCTTCCATTTGTTTTGCTAGACGCTCACTCTGCCTTCACTGGTGTTGCACTGTTCACTGCATTTTTACCCTTGTGTTTCTGAGTTGTGACCGGTTTTTCAAACCGGTTTGGCAAGTTTTCAGAAACGTCCTTATATCCATGTGTATATATGTATATTATAATATATATGTATATATATATATATGTATTATGTATTAAAAATATGTATAATATATATATATATATATAATAATATATATATATAATAATATATTATTAATATATGTATATTATAATATGTAAATATATATATATATATATATATTATTGTCTAATATGTATATATATATATATTATATCATATACAATATTGTATAGTATGTATACACATATATATATATTATACAATATATATATATATAGATATGGGGGGGGGTATTCTAGGGAGGTACCACATACATATATCATATCATATATATTTATATATCACAATATCATTTTTGGCTGATTTTATATATACATGCGGTAGTACACACTGTATATACATCTACGGAAAAACCATGTATGTTGATCCATGTTTTTTGTTGATATGGGGGTTTCCTGAAATGGGGGACCCCAAAACCATGCAAAAAATGTAACTTTAAAGTGGGGAAACCGATGATTTGATTTGGGGTCCTTGTCCCTTATTTTGGAAACCCACAATATTCTTCGCGAGATTGGTCAGGGAAAATGTACCGCGGAAGACCTCAACTTTGATTGGGAAAACAATGGTTTCCTGTGGTCCTGTGGATGTTCCCTTATACCATCCCTGTCAATTTCCATATGTTCTGTGAAACTCTGTAAAAATTGTAAAATGGAAAATACAATAAACTACAATGTATTTCATACAATCAATGGCCATTCCAAAAATACACCATTTCCAGACACGCCCATATACGATAGTGTTCTTCATATATTCCACAAAAATCCACAAAATATATCCAAGAAATCATTTGTGTCCACCGTATCTATATAATAAAATAGATTCATCATAAAATCCCAGTTAGAAAAATCAACCTTGCCATTCAATCCAACTAAATCCTGCTAAATCCCCGAACAATCTCCCATACATTCCCACTAAATCCCACTAAATCTTAAATCCCAATGAACTCCATATGAAATCCCATCAAATACCGATTAAATCCTCGTAAGATCCCACTAAATCCTGTTAGATTCCCATTCAATTCCATTACATCATCATATACTTTTGCTGTCTAACTCCAGTGGACATCCTCGCCTCAAAACTCAGTAAGGTTGACTCTGAGGGCAGCGGTCCACAGCTGCACACGCTGCCTGCTGGGAGACTTGGGATACAACTTCATCCGGGCCGGACCTTTTTCCAGCCCAATAAGTTCAACAAAAAATGGTCTATCTATAGACTAGATACACCAAATATACATATAATACGTCTGGTTACATCATACGCTGGTTTCGGGCATTTAAAAGCCATCTTGTACTGCTGCATAATACAGTTAAAGACATATTCTGTATATTTAAATTCTCTCCGATTCTCTATGTTTACGAATAGTTCGTATATAGACTAATATATAATACATGTATAATCATCTATATACATGTGTAATAAAATATTGTTTCAGAGGGATGTCATGTCAATGTGAAGGTAAGTCTCTTGGATCTATATGGCAAGCAGGATTGATAACAAGAACGGTGTTTTGTCTTGTTACCTTGTTGCCTTCTCGAACTTTGTTTTGGGCCCCACAAACGACTCCAAAAATTGGTTGACACCCAAACCATGAACTTTACCACCACGACTCAGGGACTTGATGGGGCCACTTGGACCACCCTCTACCAACCAGCATTTTCCAATTGAATGTGCACTCAGAATCCCGCTCATTACCAAAACAACAAACAACAAATACTCCAGAAATTCAACATGAAACCCTAAATGCAACATCCCCGAAGATGCTGTCAACATGTATTTCATTGACAATTCATTGATGTTCCTACAGCAGGCCCGCCTCGCAGCTCTGGTTCCAAGGCCTCGTTGAGGTGCAAGCTATCATCGTGGATACGTCTCGTCTTGCCATGAAAGCGATCTCGCCCACAGAGTGAGCATTCTATCTACTGAAGGACCAGCCTAAATTTACCTGTGAACATTGGCATTTACCCCAGAAAAGGTGGCATTTATCATGATGCTTCCTGTAGAAATGGACCATTGACCCTTGATTTAAGGTACTTTTACTATCTTTGACTGGGTACTTTGGGGGTTAAGCCGGCATAGTCACATTTTCTGCCGTCATCACCCTCTCATTGTTTTTCCAGCCTTGGGCGACGGCGTCTCCTGCAGACGTTGCAATGTGCCATGTGAGGACCCAAAACAATAAGGAACAAACATGTGGTCCATGTAATGGGATTTAATCGACAAATTCGGATTTGATGATTTTTAATGATTTTTATACAGGATTTTGGGAATATGGGATCAATATGGGTTTGATGGATTATTCCGACTGTAGAGGGGTTTAGGATGGTTTAAGTATGCAATTTACTGTGAAGGGGATTCAGCCAAGAAATCAGTACAAACCAAAAACTCAGTGGTTTCTCTAGGCCTAGGCCTTGAACTCTGACCCATCTGGCCACCGGCCTCCGTCTCTGGCGTCAGGTTCGTCCGCCCCGTCAGCCCCGTTGTGCCCGGGGTGGTGGCCACTGTGCTTGCTGGGGTGGCCTTCTGCGGGGACCTCGGCCGGTGGGTCACCAAATGTCACCAGATTCTTTGGGAAAGGTGGAAAAACTATATGGATTTACTGATTTACGATGATTTATAGAGTACGACCCCAGTACCTGCCAAGTACATCCAAAGCGTTTGATTTCTGTTGTTTTTTGCATTTTTTCCTGGATCCATAGATGATTCTGCCATGTAATATGTTTTTAGATGATTCTGACATGAAATATGGGAATTGTACATGCTCCAACGACCCAGACCCCTTAAGACTTAAAACTGACATGGAATCCTCCCCGATCCAATAGCGGAGTTGGAAGGTTTTTCTGCTGCAAACTGAAATGTACAAGTAAAACCCGCACGAGGCGGGTGGCGGAAGTTTCCAAGAAAAGAGAAGCTTAAGACTATAGGATCGAAACACAAGTTTTGCCTATAGGAGCTG
>BGPT01001098.1:172407-192116 GCA_003297045.1 Symbiodinium sp. clade C Y103
AAAGCCTCAAGGAGACCAGCAAAAAATAATGACATTAGTTTCAACAAAAATAACTTCTACGAAGTATCTAAACACTTCTAAACTAACTCGGTATTTTTTAATGTTTGAATTTATCAGCTTGAACATCTAGACCTATGTATGTATCAAAAAATGTAATCTTATTATATGCGTTTACATTTTTGTATACACTTGGGGATGTATCAAGTCNATCTAGACCTATGTATGTATCAAAAAATGTAATCTTATTATATGCGTTTACATTTTTGTATACACTTGGGGATGTATCAAGTCAAAACGAGGGGTGCCCAAAACCTTGAAAATTAAGCCTTGATTTAAAGGTTTCGGGCCCCACCCTTTTTTTGAGACATGCCGAACATCTATTCATTTTCTTGTTTCCAGAACCAACAAGGAAAAAAACCAAAGAATCAAATTGTTGAAACATTAATGAAANAACATCTATTCATTTTCTTGTTTCCAGAACCAACAAGGAAAAAAACCAAAGAATCAAATTGTTGAAACATTAATGAAATTCAAAATCAAGAACACAAAAAAAACATTCAAATTTAAAACTAGGTCTCATGTAAAATGATTTACTAATATCAATTTCAGACCCATAAATTTACAGTAAATCACTGTAAAATAGTAANTCAAATTTAAAACTAGGTCTCATGTAAAATGATTTACTAATATCAATTTCAGACCCATAAATTTACAGTAAATCACTGTAAAATAGTAAAGCTCTAAAAAAGCTCTAAAAAGAGTAGAATTACTATTTTTTGAGACTCACGGCAATCCCTCCTCGAAGCCCGCTCATTTTACATAAAAAACAAAGCTTGAAGCGGCGCAACCGCTGTAAGAAAAAATCATGTTTTCATTGTGATAAAAAACGTGTTTTTTTGAATTGTCCAAAGTTATGAAGAAGGGACAAAAATCATCATTTTTAATTCTCTTCATAATTTCCAATAATTTTTTGCATAACTTACATTATAACTAACTATAATTTAAAATCTCACCTAAGTTATGCCTTGGCATGCCTGTGCAAGCGCGCGAACACCTCTACCGCAAACACTTCAAAATTTTGAAAGGGTGCCATGGAACAATTTGCGGGTGGTCAGGCNTGTGCAAGCGCGCGAACACCTCTACCGCAAACACTTCAAAATTTTGAAAGGGTGCCATGGAACAATTTGCGGGTGGTCAGGCAGTGAAACAGAAACAGCGACGGCCGATGGAGCTGTGATTTGGAACAAGCTCCCCGACTACCTGTTTGTTCGTTTTGACACGTCAACACGCTGGACAATCCCAGGGATCGACCAAGAGAATGTGTTTCCGGTCAGCGTGCAAAGCGCACAGTGGTTTCTGGATGCTGGCCGCGCCAACCCACAATTGAAAGTCACCCGCTATCAATTTCCAATCGCGCCTGACTTCGCCGACACGTTCCATGGCGCACAAGGCAGCACAATAGAGCCAGGCGTCATCGTCGATATGATCGGTGCTGACCCAATTGCAGCGTACGTTGGGATGACACGCTGCCGCACACGGGGCAAAATCTTGATCTACCGACCGTTCCCGCTGGCGCCCTTTCAAGAAGGCCTTCCGCTCGGACGGCAACTTCTTCTTGATGTGTGGAAACAGGAGCCAGNGATCTACCGACCGTTCCCGCTGGCGCCCTTTCAAGAAGGCCTTCCGCTCGGACGGCAACTTCTTCTTGATGTGTGGAAACAGGAGCCAGTGGATTGGGAGGCCTTGCGCAAGAAGTACCTGGATGAAAGGCCATGCCAAGAATGTGGGGAGATGAAGCGCAAAGATGCATTTACGAAAGCTCAATGGAAACAGGATACCTATCGCGTGTGCAAAGAATGCACAGCACAAAAGCGTGAGGCAGGCACACCGTATCGATGCACGCAGTGCGGTCTTTGGCACGCTGCGTGCCACTTTGCACGCAAACACCAAAATCCGCGATGGAGCATGTATCGCGTCTGCTTATCCTGTGATGCTAAAAAGCAATGTTTTCTTTGTGAGAGAAAACTGCTAGGTGGTTGATTTTTCAATAAACTAGTTGCAAGTACTTGCAACTATGGTTGTAACTAGGTTACAAACCATTGTAAGTATCTTATGTTAGTTTAGTTTTCTAGTATTTAAGGCACTTGCAACTTTCTTGTAAGACTTGGGCATTTTGTATGTATCGCAACTTTTTTTTAAATAAAAATTGGAAAAGCAATACTTTTTAACTTATAACTAACTTAGCAAACTTAACTTTTTGCATCTTTACAAATGTTAGATTCATCTTTCTGTAATTTTTTGTTGTTTTTGGAAGGTTTTGGCAACAAATGTCTTCTTAACACCATTGCACAAAAAGGACTTTGGAAGGTTGTTTTTAGGTAGAAATTGTTTTGGAACAGTGCGGCTCATTGAGCCGCAGGTGGTCAAGACATTTCTTCTTTCACTTGTTTTTTCGATGTGGGTTCATGCTGGTTTGGTTGTAGCGGCTCATTGAGCTGCGCTAATGATATTTCACGTTTGGGGGAAGCAACATGTAGAAGCGGTTCATTGAACCGCTTGTTTTATTGTATACGTTCTTATATAGATGTCGCTATAGGGTTGCAGAGGCTTTCGAATCGGCGGCTCGCTGAGCCGCCTTTGATACGAAATCTATTTTTTGAATCTGGTCAAATGTTTCTTTGTCCTTTGCTCAAGATTTGGGCGGCAGGGATTCTCCGGTTTCCAGGCATGGCTTTTGAAAGGCTCCGCGCATTGGACTCTTACTTTGACCAGTTGAAATCCCACGAGAACTACAATGCCCTGGTGGAGGAGCAGTGTGGGACCTTGGCCAAGGAGTTGCGTGCGTTGCCTAGCTTGGAGCTTGCTGACGCCACCGGGTTGTTGGCGCTGATCCGGCAAAGTCAGCATTGGAGCGAAGCTCACAGGAAAACTTTTTTTGAAGTCATCCACGGAAAGGTCGAAGCTACAATGAGTGGCAAAGCTGTTCAAACCCGAGCCCCCAATCAGGACTACACGTACTTCCCTTTGTACCTGACCCAGTCCGATTGGAAAGTGGTGCTTTCAACTTCTGTCAACTTTGCCACCAAGCTTGAGACTTTGGCGAATCGCATGTGGTCTTTAGGCTTAAGAAATGCTTCGGAAGATACGTCAGCAATGTTGACAGTAGTTCTTCTTTTGACAGAGCCTCACAGGCTGAACTGTGGGCTGCAGCTGAGAAGCAGCTACCTGTCAACGAAGCAGTTGTTGACGGATTGGCTCAAAAAACACAGAAATGCTGAGAATCCTTCGCCTGTGACCATGAGGTCTTTGCCGCCTACAATGTCAGCTCTCCCGCAAGAGTTGAAGGATGCCACCTACTTTGGGACAGAAGAACCTGCACCTTTACCTGCTGGCATCTCCCTGGAACGCTTGAAGCAGTTGGAAGCTTTGGTGCCCAACCGAAGCAATAGTAAAATACTTCAGCTTCACACTCCCAAAGCTTCAGGATTTCCTATGATGTCTCAACCCATGGCCGTGGGGATGGGTGGAAACTACATGATGGCGCAGGGCATGGGCATGGGCATGTATGTCCAACCTCAGCTCTACAACGCAAACTTTCCAGGAGTGCGTTTGTGTTATGTACTTTTTTTTATCTGCAGCGGCTCGTTGAGCTGCTGCTGCATGGTTTGTTTCAAATCATGTGGTATATATGTTTGATTTCAATACTGTGGGATTCGACGAAAGGAGCTTCGTGTGCTGCCCCGCCTCCGAATCTTCAAAATGGCGAAGCTGCGCCGATGACTTCTGCCACAACTGCAGCGGTGGAGGCCAAGAAGGACATGGTTCATCCAAAGACTGTTGTACAGCTTGCTTTGCCAGCACCTCCTCCACCTCAGGGGCCTTCCAACGGTGACGTCTTGGAAGTGGTTGCACCCACTGAAGACATACTGAAGAAAACACAAGTGACACAGCTGAAATGTTTGGAGGACGGCCCAAAGGATGTGCACAGAGAGGATGAGAAGCCAAGAGCACATGAAGCAAATACGCTTCTAGAGAAGGCCCTTCATGATCGTGACCATGAGAAGAAGGAGAAAAAGCAAGGAGGTGCCATGAAGCGTCCTGCTTCAGCCAAAAAAGCTGCAGCCAAGCCCGCTGCTGCCAAAAAAGCAGCAGCCAAGCCCGAGGCTAAGAGTTCTGCGTCCAAGCCGCCTGTCTTGAAAAGACCTGCTGGCAAAAAACATGTTAAAGCCAAGCACTGCAAGGGTCCAATTCCTTCCGAGCGCAAAGTTCGATTGAAGATGTTCCCTCAGGGCTGTGGCAAGTGTAGGGGAACTGCAGGATGCACGCCTTCCTGCTGGGTTCAGCGTGGCTATCGAAGGGGATAAACCTCATCGCAAACCGCCATGCAGGGGAAGAGTTAAATAGATATTGCGGCAGCTGCTGGAGAAGGCACATGAGGAATCATTGCATAAGTCTTGCGGCTCTATGAGCTGCAAACGTGTGTTTTACTTGCAGAATGTCACACTGATGGCGGCCCACTGGGCCGCTGATAGGTAAAGCTATCAGGATTGTGTTTGATACCATAGACTTTAGATTCAACTGGTTTGCCAATTTGATGGCGGCTCCTTGGGCCGCCCTTTATTTGGATACGTTGGATAGATATATAGTTCATATGGTAACTTATAAGTGGTCCAAAATCTAGAAGCTGTTGGAAGCTCAAATGCCGCCCCTGGATTTCTATGCTGCTTGGAAGGAAGCGGACGGTACTAATGCCGATCATGGCGATTCCCTGTTGCCTTTCTACGAGGCATGGGCTGTGGCTGATGGGTCTCAAGTGAACCTGCCTCCCAATGAGGGAGATGGCACAACCGAGACACCTGAGCAACCGCAAGAGAACGTCCAGGAGAAGAAGCGTAAGAAAAAAAAACTGCCTCAGCCACTTGGAAAGAAGACAGTGGAGTTGACGGTGAACCAACAAGTCCAGAAAGAATCTTCGGAGACAGAAAAAAGCGAAGCAGATGAAGAGGAAAAGAAGGCCTTAAAGTACTACAAGTACCAGGAAGCTTGGAAAAGAGTCAAGGAGGAGGATACAGAAGACGAAAATCCAGCAGAAGATCAGGATGATATCTTTGAATGGATCACAGAGGAAACAGCTACTTCTAGTGGAGCTACTTCGAGCTGCAAACCTGCAGCCCTTGAAGCGCAAACCAGCAAAGCTGGTTTGAGCGATGCTGAACTTCAAGCTGCTGTGGCAAAGAAAATTGAGATTTTGTCCCAATCTCTGAGAGATGATATAGCCAAAATTGCATCTCCTGAAGTTAAAGCTGTTCCTCCCTGGGCTGGGAAACTGCCACCAATGCCACCTCCTACAACGCAAGTTAAGACTTGCCCAACGCCACCAGTTCCTGGAAGTGCCAAACCTGCAGAACCAGCTCTTCCACCCAGGCCACTTCTCAAAGTTCCTGGAAGCGCGCGGCCTGCAGAACCTCTTCTTCCACCTCGGCCAATTGCAGCCTCTGCGACATCAGGAACCCCGATGTCTGGACATGTTCAAGCTTCACCACCCGGACCACAGATGTGGCCTCCAAAAGCTGCACCGCTGCAGCCACCACCTGCTCTTCCAAATGATCGTGTTCGAGGTCATGCTGACAAAAGATCCGATGGCAAGTACTACGCAACTTGTTCTTTCATTTCAGTATGGTTTCATTTCTTAACTAGTGCCAGACCCATGTTCTCACTTTGTTCTGTGTTATTATATAGATCCCTTGTTGACCCCGATTTTTTTCTGTTTCTTGGACGATTTCAGCCCCAGGAGATGCTTGGTGGGAAAAGATCGTTCGAGAGGTTGGTGAGAAACCAACACAGAAGTCGTGCTGGCAAGCATGTGCAGGCTGCAAAGGCAGCAAAGGCTGCAATGGGAGCTGCAATGGATGCTGCCTGGAACTATGACTGGCAGCAGTGGTGGTAGAGAAAGCAGTATTGCCTCAGCCCTTTTATTTTTGCTGACTGCATTTTGTACCCAAGATGGACGGTTTAACTTTTTATCTACTTCAGTAGCGGTCCAATGGATCGCTCTAGGCCATCATTTCGAAACAAAAGCCAATACAAGTGGATTGTGTATTGCTCATCTTCATTCATTGTGGAGCGGTCCAATGGACCGCTGTAGGCCATCAGCATGAAACAAATTTAACTCCAATTAGAATGATGAGCAGTCCAATGGACCGCTCCAGGCAAGGTTTCAAACAACGACCATCCTGAAACCTCAGCATTTTTTGTTGAGGATGTGTTGGTTCAAAAAATGAGTTCAAGTTAAATAAACCTTCACGTTGTGTGGAGGTGCGCCTGGCATTTACAGTGTTTATGCCCTCTTTGCATCCTCACACACCCTGCTCCACATACACAGCAGCGTCCTGTACACTCAGGTGGTTGACCAGGTTGATGACCTTGAGGTCCACCCCCATAGGGTCCACCATTCCCGACCCTTCTGCCCAGTTCCATTGCCACTGCCAGCAGGAATTGCACCAATTGCCATATTGTAAGGTCATCCAGTCTGGGCACACGCTCCATGTTTCTTTTGCGTTTCTTGGGCCAAAATGTCTTTTGAGGCTTTTTTGCGTCTTTTGATGATTCAGCATGGGTGCCAATAAATATCGAGTAAGGTTTTGATTTTTATCTATGGGTAGCGGCTCAATGAGCCGTTAACAATATCATGGAACTGTTATCTACCTACATTTTGATTTAAATAATTGATTTTCAAATCTATTCTTTCACATGTCTGAATTTCGAAATTTCAGTTTGATTTAGATAAAACCGTTTTCAAATCAGATTCACCTTTCTGCATCTGGAAAAAAAAATCAAAATCCAAAAGCCTCTCGATTACCATTCGAAGATCATAGACCATTGTGCTGTCAGGAATCACATCAAACTATCCTGAGAGACCTACATTTGGATTTGTCATCCTGAGCAATGGTGAGGTCCTCAGGGGCACCAATCCCTACTCCTATGACGAAGACCAAATTGCTCGACACTGTGCCCAGAAATAGGTCTTTAGAGATGCCTGGTCATAGAAACCTGAACTTTTGACCTCAGAGCAGGGAAGAGTTGGAAAAGAAATGGCATTTCAAAACTCATCCATGGAAAGAAGAACAATGCAATTGCAGACCAAAGATATTGACCGAAGAAGGACCAAACCGGGAAAAGGTAGAATGTATAGGAATGTATCAAAATGTATAACTCGAAAACGGGTGGGAGTTATACATGTATAACTCAGCCAAGATTGGAGTTATACATGTATAACTCCAACCCAAAAAAAAGTTATACGTATAACTCTAACCCCAAAAAAAGTTATACATGTATAACTCCACCCCAAAAAAAGTTATACATTCCTATACATACTTATACATTGCAATTGTAGACCAAAGATATTGACAAAACAAGGACATAACCGGGACAAGGTAGAATGTATAGGAATGTATCAGAATGTATAACTCGAAAACGGGTGGGAGTTATACATGTATAACTCAGCCAAGATTGGAGTTATACATGTATAACTCCAACCCCCAAAAAAGTTATACGTATAACTCCAACCGAAAAAAAAGTTATACATGTATAACTCCACCCAAAAAAAGGTATAGATTCCTATACATTCTTATACATTGCACCGTTTGGCAGCTTTCGTGTCCAATTTTTCTCTGGAGATCATGTGTTTTCCCATTTATGTTTTGTGAAAAATCAGATGCGGCCCCATGTGCCGCAATTTTTCGAAACCAAACAGTTCACATACATGTTACAACCTGTCATGGAGATTTGATAGATGCGGCCCCATGGAATGAAACAGCTCACAAAGAGTTCCCGGTCCCAGGTTTTGAAAATGTGCGACTTGCGTCTCTTTGAGCCGCATGCTCCTTCAAAATTATTCGTGGAACAACATATGTCAGAACATGCGGCCCATTGGGCCGCATCCGCATAAGACTAATATAGATTGCATGTAGTAAAAATAATTTGTTGGATGTCGCAGTGTGGCTTGTGAGGGGTTCGATCTATAGGTTGCTGACCAGTTTGGGTTGTGCCCATGGCTTCTCAAGACGCTGTGAGCATTGAGATTGCCGACACCCAGATTGCTGAGAACAGCCAAGCTGCAGAAGCAGTTGCCACACAGGCATATACCGAGTCTCAGGTAGCTGCAAAGGCACCCAACGGAGATGGCCAACCTGCTGCATCAGTTGAAGAGCTTCCAGAGGCAGGACAGGCAGCCAATCCAGATGGCCAAGGTGGCACGGCATCCAAAGGAGATGGTGAACCTGAGCCGCCAGCTGAAGAAGCCTTTCAAGATGCTCAGACACCACAACAGACGCAGATGGTCCAAGATGAGGAAGAGCCATGTGAAGAACGAGCACTTCAACGCCAGAATGCCTTCTTGGAGGAGACTGCCATGGTCAAATGCAAGAAATGTGGAGTTGATGCGGACGTGACAGAGTGTGTCTGCAGAGGGCCTCGTGAGATGTGGTGCCGATCTTGCAATGCCATCTACACCATGTTGCAGCGCAACATGCAGTGGCCTCCCAAAGAGTTTGAACAGTTGGACGAGGACCGCCAGCAGGGCTTCTTCCAGAAGGTAGCCCAGGAAAAAGAAGCGTCCAAGAGTTCGTGCTTCAGCTACCGTCGCGTAAGAGAGAGTTTGACCAAATCGCTGCTGGAAGAACAAATCCGTCAGCGCAAAATTGATGTCGGCGGCACCTACCTTCCGAAAAGCGTGTATGAGAAGAAGGGTTACATTCTCGACAGCGAGTGGGAAGACAGGACTCCGAGAATGTGGTCAGACAACTTACGCCAATGGACATACCTCGTGGTGGAGGTAACCATCAAAGAGAGCGAGCTGAAGCAGACCATAGAGAGGTCGCTGTTGGAGTGTGAAAGGGCTGTTAAGAAACGCAAGCACCCAAAGGTGACAGCTGAGGAGGCGGAAGCTGTGGAGACCAAGTCCCAGAAGACCGACATGGTGCCGATCATGGATTTGGTGACGGACTCTGAGGGTGAAGAAGGCCAGGTTTATCTCATGTATTTTTTCCTAAATCATTGTTGCAAAAAGAGTTTCAAAGATTTTGAAGACACTTCATGTTGAAATGAAATATTTGCAGAACATAACAGGTACATAGAAAAGTTATATTACTATGCGGCCCCTTGCGCCGCAACTGCAAAACCTCTTTTTTTTTGCGCGGCTCGTTGAGCCGCAAACTATACCAATATTTTCCGTAAAAAATCTGACATACTTGTCCAACTGTGTAGTTTTGGATGTCCCCATAACCCCTGACTTTGTTTAATAGTACTGTCCTATCCCCAGGTGAATCCAAGAAAGCCAAAGGGGAAGACAAGCCGAAGGTGTTGACCGGAAAGAAGTTGGAAAAGCATTTGCAGCGGGAAGCCGCAAAGGCTCAAAGAGAAGAGGAAGCTGCCAAGAAAAAAGCAGCTGCAGCAGAGAAGAAGAAAGCCAAAGAGACCAGCAAGAAGACTTTGCAGACTGCCACAAAGGTCGCCGGTCCCCTGAACCAGAATTGCAAAACCATGTATGACTTGGTTGGCAAGGCGAAGGATTTTGGTTTGACCAACAGTGGTGACTCCAAGAAGCTTCTCGAAGAGATTGAGATGTTGGACCAGATGCGAAAAGATTGTTGGTCAGCTTTGGGGTACTACACCAAGAATCCCAACTGCGAGCTGGCAGCGCTGGCCTTCACCTTGGAGGAGGCCAACCAGAAGATCAAAGACTGCCAGGCCTTGGCCAAAAATGTCCGGAAAGACATTGCTGAGACAAAGAAGGCTGTTGCTGAGGCAAAGAAGGCTCAGTCTTGAAGGCCCCCTTGCCGCACCACTTTGGCAGCAGCCAAACAATTTGTACTATAGGTTCTAAAACCAACTGTTTTGCCAATTTGGCAATGGCCCAGCTGTGGCCGTGGGGATCTTAGTGATACTTTCGAAACTCGTGGGATTTGCGTCTCAAGCGTTGCTGCCGTGTGACTGCACATGGCTTCGGATTGCGCTGAGGCTTCAAGGAAGATGTGGAACAAAAATGTGCTGTCAGATGCTGTCAGTGTTGCTTCGGGAGGATAATGAAGCGGCCCACTGGGCCGCTCAACTTGCAGCATTGGTTGACAGTGGCAATCACATATAAGTGAAACAAAAGCACACACTATATACTTGGTAAAAATAAATGCATACAGCGGCACACTGTGTCGCTTTCCTCGGTTCTTAAAACTTCCTTGGTCCAAAAAGTTCACAGAATAGCGCACATCTATGATTAAATTTACAATACCATGGAACGATCATATTTCCAATGCCATTTCTGTCAAGAATGTCATGTCAGAACCAAAGAAAAGAAAAAAACATTTGCCTTCTGCTAGCAATGTCGTTGAAGACACCATGGGTTTGCACAGTGTGTCTGATGAAGCCCGGCGGCAAATCTACAACGCAACATGCCGAGCACTGAACCAAGAAGACAAGCAGGTTGTGCCATGGAAGTGGAAGGAAATTTCTGAAGCAGTGCTACCTGACATTTTTTACCCTGTTGAGTTGCCGGCTGTTGAGGATGGCAAAAAAGTTGTTTTTTACATGTGCAGTGTGAGAAAATGCTTGGAGACAGTCATGCAGCGATGCAAAAACTACGCAAAGTTGGTGCAACAAAAACTCAATGAGACACCAGACTTGGTTTTCGACTTACTATGTTACAACGATGAAGCTGCAGGCGGCAACATTTTAGCCCCAAATTCAGCGAAGAAAGTTTCCTTGTGGTACTTTTGCCTACAGCAAGTTGGGTATCTGTGGTCAGACTGCGTTTGGCACCCACTGTGCGTACTTCAGCATTCACTTTTCGAGAAGATCAAAGGAGGGTTTTCTTGCTTCACTTGCAAAGTCGTTCAAGAGTTGCAAAACCAAAACTTGCGAGAAGGATTCCCAGTTAGTTTTCCAGATCGGTTGGGTCTTCTACGGCTTCAACTAACACACATGCTTTCCGACCTTGACAGTATCAGGTATGCACTGGACGCCAAAGGGTCTGCAGGCATTCGATGTTGCATTTTTTGCAAAAACTGCATCAAAAAAGACACACAGCTATCCGAATACAACGAGTATTTCAAAGACATATCGAACACTGACTTTAGTGTCTTTGATGAACAAACTGATGGTGAAATCTTTGAAGTCATAGATCAACTGTTGTTGATGGCACCTGGTCTTTCAAAGTCTACTTTGCGTTGCAAAGAAACAGCCTGCGGGTTCAACGCAAACCCTGATGGCCTGCTGAGCCACAGGCTAGCTCGTGAAGCACTACCACCGAGCGCATTTTTGCTTGATACAATGCATTTGTATTTCAGCAACGGAATCCTATCCTGGGAAATGAACAGTATGTACACTGCTTGGACCAAGACCGAGGTTGGTGATTTGCCTAGATTCCTCGCCCTGGATTGGCAAACGCAACTACTTCAAAATTGCCCGCCATCTTTCAGAAAGCAACTGGCCCAGGAATACCTTTTTTCTGGCAACTCATACAAAGGAAGTGCTTCGAACCTCTTGGCCTTTTTCCCTTTGTTTGAATACTTTCTTTCCCGGGTTTTGACATCCCGATCTTTGTTGGAAAAAGAACTGGCCAGCTTTCAAGCCTTGAGAAAAATTACGATGGAACTACGTCGAGTGCAACATTGCCGAGGACCTCTTACGGTGGACAAGCTACAGGAACTCCAAAGCATTCACCAAGACTTGATGATCAAGGCCTGGTCTTCCGATTATGTGAAGCCCAAACATCACCAACGTTTCCACCAGGTGATGCAAATGAAACGAATCAATTTTCACTGTGACGCTTTTGCGTCAGAAAGAAAACACAAGATGTACAAATCTCACATTGGATTGCACAGGTTTGATCCATGGGCACAAAATGAAAAAGGCATGTTTTCTCAATTGGTTCTACGCGCTATTTGGCAACATCATATTCCGTCACTGGAATCGCATGAATTTGGAACGAAACTTCTTGGGAAGTCATCACCTTCAGAGCTGGTGTCCAATACTTTGGGCAAACCCAATTGCAAGACTAGCAGCAAAATTCTACATTTTGGAAGAACGTTTTCACAAGGAACTGTTCTCTTGGGGGCGCGCCCTGGCATCATCATGTCTGCTGAACAAGCTGATGAAGATTTCTACGTGATCCTGCAACCCTTACAATGGGAAGAAGTTACTGACCTTTGGTCTCGATGGAAGATCCAAGGCAACAAAGTTTTGCTTCCAATTTCACAAGTCGAAGAAACCCCAACATGGTGGTTGAAATTAAACGAAACTTCGTGGCTTTGCCTGCATTGAAAAAAAGGCTTAGCGCTGCATTATTGTCTCAAGTCTCAACTCGAGCGGCTCAATGAGCTGCCATAACAGTTTTTCTACTAAACAAGAAGCGGCTCATTGAGCCGCTATTCAAAAATTTGCATCAGTAGTAAATATTCTTCCATTTGCTATGCAACATGACGAAAAATCTTCCATGCGGTTCATTGAACCGCACACAACAAAATCAAGCTGGTGAAGCCCCCCCCAAAAAAGTTTTGTTTCTTGACCATAATTAAAACAATGAAAAAAACAAAATACTTAGCGAACTTATAAGTTTTGTAAGTTAAACTTATAGAACTTAACAGTTAAATTAAAAAAACGTCATTTGCTAAGTTTTCTAAGTTGATTTAAAAGTAATGCAAGTGCATAAAGTCACGCAACTCATTTATAACTTGCTCATTGAAAAACCAACCACCTAGTGATGCCGTGCCGCACGACTGAGTTCGTGAGAGAGACGGGGTCGATTGGCGTGGTCCATCGTGTCGTATTTTTTTGTGACTGCGTGAGTCGATTGGCGTGGTCCATCGTGTCGTCGTTTTTGTTTTTGTGACGTCGTGACATCGCAGACTGCGGTCGGTGGATAACGTTTCGACGATAAAAAGCCAGCAGCCGGCGATGATTCTCGAATGCGTGGCAAAGGGTTCTGGTTTTTTTGATTTCAGTTCGTGGGGGAGTGCTATTGTGTCGAAAAGTAACGGACCTGACAGGCGTGGTAGCAGCTGTCTTGTGCGGCGACTATGTCAGCGGCGACGTCGCCAGGCGGGGCTGTGGGGGAGTCATTGCAACAGGATTGATTTGCATGGTGTTTGGCTATCAGATCCATGCTGCGGTGTCGCACAGCTGTGTTCGTGAGAGAGGTGCGGTCGATTGGCGTGGTCCATCGTGACAGCGTGAGTCGATTGGCGTGGTCCGTCATGGCTTTTTTTTGATGACAGCGTGGTATCGCATACTGCGGTCGATGGAGGACGTTTCGACAGTAAGAAGCCAGCAGCCAGCGATGGTTTTTCGAGTGCGTAGCAAAAGGGGTCTTGTTTTGTTTTCATGTATGGGCGATGGCTATCGTGTCCAGAAGCAGCGGTCCTGACAGGCGTGTTACCAGCGGGCTTGCGCGGCTGCCGTGTCAGCGGCGATGTCGCTAGGCGGGGCCGTGGGTCATTGCAACAGGATGGATTTGCGTGGTGTTTGGCAAGCGACTGCATTTGGAGCGGAAATGTCCGTGGATAGCACTGGCTTGTGAGGGTTGAGTGTGTGGTAGCGGCGGGGTCCGTGGGCCGCAGGCGTGGTCCGTGGCCCGCAGGCGTGTGTAGCATGGCGGAGCAGCTGGGTGGCGCCGGGGCGCTTGCGGTGATACCGGTTGCGGCGGCGCATCCGGAGTTAGGGGGCGGTGAGCTTGTCGGCTGTTCGTGGGTTTGGACCCGCAGCAGGCGCAGCGCCTCGATATGCACGGGCAGCTGGAAGCGCCGCGCGGCAAGGGTCGGTGGTGGTACTGGCCATCGAAGCGGCAGGCGGCAGCGGCGGCCTACTCGGCCATGGCTGCGCACGACGGTCTGCAGCTGCAGCAAGTGGTGTTGCGTCCTGTGAGCATCACGTATGTTGGATTGAAAGTGTTAGTGGAAGGAGGGCAGCTGGCATGCTGTGATGAAGGGCAGTGGCGGCTGCACGCGGCGCTGCAGATTCCGGGGCCGCGTGATGAGTCTGGCGCGTTGCTGTACCAGATTCACGACGCTTTCGTGTTCGACAACTGAAGGGGCTGCCCAGGTGGGGCTGTGAGCGAATGGCGTGGTCCTTCCTGCAGGCGAAGCCTTGTGGTTTTTTGGTCCTCCGATGGCGTGGTCCTTGTGAGGTTTGGCATGTCAAGACGAAAGCTGACATGTCTTTTGAAAAAAAGATTAATGTGTGATGTTTGGAAGCAGGACCTGTGACTAAGTGAGGTGACAGCACTGTTGCTTGACATAGTTGCTGGTGGAGCATGTGCCGACGAATTGCATCGATGTAATTTGTTGGTCGTGTGGGAATCGACGTCCTGTCTGATGTGTAGGCTCTATAGGCTCTGAAGCAATTGGCTTTAGCGACCATGGCGTCGCGGTTGAACTTGGAGGTGGCTTGGGGCGCGGTGCTGCCGTTTGTGTGCATGCGTCCCGACTGGGGTTCTGTGGCAAACGCCGCTCGTCACTTGTCAACCTTGGTGAGAAGCGACGTAGTGTACCAGAGCGTGCGGAGAAAGTGGCTGGAGGATAATGATCCGGAGATGCAGGGCATCATGCGACTGGTGGAGTCGGAGGAGAGGCGTCGGCGGCGTGAAGCGCGGGATGGATGGGGCACGCCATCTAGTTCTGATGGGCCGTAGGACATTATAGGCAACACTTCAGGAATGGCGTGGTCCTTCTTGTGTTGTTGTATATATCGCGGCGGAGATTGCTTGGTTGGCTTTGGGAAACGGAAAAGACGTGTCTTGCATTGANACTTCAGGAATGGCGTGGTCCTTCTTGTGTTGTTGTATATATCGCGGCGGAGATTGCTTGGTTGGCTTTGGGAAACGGAAAAGACGTGTCTTGCATTGATGTTGTATCTTTTGAAAGCGGCTGCGGTAGTTCTCAGTGTGTGATTGTGTGTCTGCTATCATGGTAGTCTCGGCGGCTGTTGGCTCCGCTGCGGTTTCAGCGCAGTAGCTGGTGCGCAGAAGGAACATCGTAGAAGTTTGTCTGTAGGGTGTTGTGACGTTGTTGTCGCGGTGCTGAATGACGCAGCCGACGGCGCCGGCGGCATTGCCTCTTGTCTTTTGGGTGGATGGGTGCTACAAAGCAAAAGATATGACGCCGGGGCGAGAGGTGGTGCAGTGGGTCCTGCCGATGGATGAGTCCGAGAAACGTCACATCGTTGGGCTGAAACATTGGTTTGCCTCAGAACATCACTGCACGCTCGGGATCCGATCGCGCTCTTGGCATGAGCAGCTGCTACACACGATGTTTCCAGCGTCGAAACGAAGCAAGCTGCAGAAGGTGTCTTTGGGTGTTTGTGGGGACGTTACTGGCGAGACGGAGCGAGTGGCGTTGCTGCTTGAGACGGAAGCGTTGGTGGATGCAATCGTCATGGAACTCGTGGAGCAACAGCCGTGCGCGGGCGGCGGGGTGCCGCAGGATGGTGCCGGCGCACCTCATGGGACGCTGGCGACGGCAGCTGCTGCGGCGAGTGGAGCTGCTGGTGGAAGAGCGGAAAGTGGTGATGCGGCGGCTGAGTGGTGGCAGAGGACGGGTTGTGGTTGTGTGATGGCAATACTGAATAGTGCGGGAGACTCTCCGTCAGGAGCTCCGGATGGCGGCGCGCGGATCGAGTGCACGGTGACCAAGGACGTGTGTGGAGGTTGGGCGGCCGGGGCTGGGTCGGCGCCGATGCTGTGAGTGTTGGCATCTGTTNGGCGGCGCGCGGATCGAGTGCACGGTGACCAAGGACGTGTGTGGAGGTTGGGCGGCCGGGGCTGGGTCGGCGCCGATGCTGTGAGTGTTGGCATCTGTTCGGCAATCGGAGCAATGGACTCACCGCAGAAGCGGGGAACAGCGCGCGTGGTCGCGCAGGCTGGTTGCCGTTTCGTGTGCGTGTTTGTGTGTCTATGTGTGTCATCGTGAGGCAGTGGCGGCGTGAGTAGGTCGTCACAACGAATGCTTGAACTCGCTCCAGCACACTGCTGTATTGATCATGCTCCCAGCAAACCCGTTCTTGCGACGCCTCTGCCACACCAACCACATTGCTGGGAGCATGATCAATACAGCAGTGTGCTGGAGCGAGTTAAAGCATTCGTTGTGCTGCGCAGCGAATTCTCGGAGATCATGTCTGAAGGAAGAAGAGGAGTCAAGTTCGCTAATTTGGAGACGCTGGTGAAGGATCTAGAAGTGAATGCGTGGTTCGAGCTGTTTCTGATATCTATCAGCTGTGGCGTGGTCCGAGCTGCTACTGATATCTACGAGTGCTTGCGAGTGGCTAGAGATAGCGAAGTTTTTGTCCTCTTGTTCTTGTTTGTTCTGCTCCAGTCAATTATCATGCAGAAAGCCATGGGTGATTTTTAGTAGCAGCTGACAGTTTGTTGGCGTGGGAGGAAAAAGACGTTTGAGTCATTCGAGTAGCTATTGTGGGAGCGAGTGTTTTCGTGTGTTTTGCCTTGTTCCATTTTGTGGTCAAAGCACCCTGCGCAGGCTTGCTGATGCTGGCACGTCGCAGAGCTTGTCGCAGACGTCCGGTGTGCTGCAGATGGTCTGAGTGAGGCGCCTTCCGAGTCAAATGGGTGCGGTGAGCAAGCCCATGGTCTGAGACTTTTTTGATTCGGTGCATTGGTAACATGGAATTGCTGGAGAACTTCGCAGCCATTCGTTCAAGTGCTGCGTCCATGCCAGCGGTTTATCCATGGCGTGGTCCTGGTTGGTGCAGTGAGCCTCGTGTCGTTNTGTGCTGGTTATAAGAGTGAATGCATTACCTGGTCGTTGGATCTCCGGGAACTCTGGTCGTTGGATCCTGAACTACAGAAATTTTGTAGGTTTCAGGATGATGGTTCCACCCTCTGAGCTTCAGTGGCCAAGGCAGGCGCTGCCCGAACCTCGACAAACCGACAAAGAAAAAGCTGATTAACGATAGCAATACCTGGTNGATGGTTCCACCCTCTGAGCTTCAGTGGCCAAGGCAGGCGCTGCCCGAACCTCGACAAACCGACAAAGAAAAAGCTGATTAACGATAGCAATACCTGGTGTCGATGTTGGGGACGCTGGTGAAGGATCTACAAGTGAATGCGTGGTTCGAGCTGCTTCTGGTATCTATCAGCTGTGGCGTGGTCCGAGCTGCTGCTGGTCTCTACGAATGCTTGCGAGTGGCTAGAGATAGCGAAGTTCTTGGGCAGGGCCAGTGAGAGTATCTAGCGACGTGTGTCTTTGCTGTTTATGGATGAGATGTCTTTACGATGGTGTTCGAAGAGCATATCTGGAGCTTTGAGGTTTCTGTCTGTCGATGTTTGAGANCACGTGCGGCGACCGGTGTTTCGAAGCTTTCCGAAAAATTCTTGCGAAGTTTTTGCCTTGAGCCGTCTGCCGAGTTGAGCCCGCGGCTCGCCCACCGGGTTCGGCCCGTCGCTCGGCCAATGCAAGCTCGCAGCGCAAGGATCTGTTCTCACAGCAAATCTCACGTCCGGCCGCTTGCTTACTTCGGTCTTTTGTGTTGGACCTTCCAGCAGATAGGATGGAGAAAGCAAACAGTTGGCGCTATAGTGGCAAAGTCTTTGATGGAAGCCAGTGACAGGAAGGGGAAAAATGAATGCCCAGAATGGCGGGTTTGATTCTGTCTTTGGATCCTGAACTACAGATATTATTTGTAGATGTGGGGCTCCATGGGGCTCCAGCGGGCAGAGTTCGTGGCGAAACTGTTGGAGTGGCTGCAGCGTCGTGGAGTATCTAGCAGTCGCATCGGTCACTTTTTCTGACTCGTCCGCTTCAGGGAATATCACTGCGATTTTCAGATGCGATCAAGGTCGAACGATCAGAAGGATTTGGAGTACTGGTATCCGGAGTTCAGTCCCGGCAGCTACAAGTACCAAACTCACGTTTTTTTCATCAGCATCACGCTTGCCAGTCAAGCGTTGGGTTGCAGGACAAAGGTTGTTTCTCATACAACCTTTGTCCTGCAACCCAACGCTTGACTGGCAAGCGTGATTCGGATGAAAAAAAACGTGAAGATGCCCTGGCGTGTCGATGGGCGCATTTGGCTTGGGCAGAGCTGCCCCTGGACCTGCAGGACGAATTTGCTGACTCGTTCCAGGATGAAGCTTCGGAGGGGCGGCCGAAAAAGAGTCGAGATGCGCTGGTGCAAGAGTTGTCTGCAGAATTGGAGACGTTTATTGCGTCGCATGGACGTGCTCCGTTGAAACGTGATGGTGTGGAAGTTAAATTTGTTGACATTGTGAAGCAATGCAAGTCTACGGCTGTGGCGTGGTCCGAGCTGCTGGTGATTGGAAATTCAGCCACGCAGGTGGAGCGATGCAGGGTGCGGTGTGCTATAGTGGCAAAGTCTTTGGGGGAAGCCAGTGACAGGAAGGGGAACAATGATTGCCCGGAATGGCGGGTTAGTGGCGCCGCTGCGATGGTTCCACCATGGGAGCTGCGGTACTCACCCGTTGTCGGTGTCTGCAGCTGTGGCGTGGTCCGAGCTGCTGCTGGTATCTAGGAGTGCTTGCGAGTGGCTACAGATAACGACGTTTTTTCTTGGATGCGTAGCAAGGGGCTCTCGTGGCTCTCGTTTGTTTTGGGCGAGGCCATGCAGTGACGGTGGCGGACTTGACATGCGACAATTACCCGGCGTAGGAAAAAAAAAGTTTTTCGATGGGCCCTGCCCAGGGGGGGAGGGGGGGTCGTGTGGACACTGGAATAATTTATTTATTTTTCCTAGGACATAAACCTATATTCACTTTTATTATTCCATGATGTTCTACCTGTTAGGAATAATTTCGGATAAGCCTCCAAGTGTCCCAATGGTTGAAAACTATTCCTGGCAGCAACACGTTTAAGAACAAGCCACTAGGATTCCAAATTTTGATGTTTTCCCATGGGATGATGGGAGAGCACACGCTATAGGATATTCAACATCAGCCAAGACAAATGTCTAAACCGTGCAAGACGAACAAATTTCAAAACACAAAACGCCTTCATGCGCAACTCACATGTCNCGCTATAGGATATTCAACATCAGCCAAGACAAATGTCTAAACCGTGCAAGACGAACAAATTTCAAAACACAAAACGCCTTCATGCGCAACTCACATGTCCGGACTCGGGCTTACAAGAAACATGCTTCAGCGTGCTACCAAAAACCATATACCATCGTATGTAGCGTGGTCCTTGCAAATCACCAACAAATCGTTTTACGGGGTGACAAACAACAACTCTCTAGCAAGGAAAGAGATGGGCGCCCAGTGTTCGAACACAAGGATGCGTAGGCGGCGTGATAGGCGGGCGCGGAAGTGGAAGCATGTCACATACCAATCTTTTGCGGTCGCCAAGGTCAGCGGCGCGCGACGCCAATGCAGCAACAAGTCTCAATGGGGCAAAGCCCACCTTTTGACAAATTTGTCCCTCGTCATGCTAGCGCTGATGTAGCTCCTAAANTTGGCTGGTCCGCGCAAGACTCGCAGAAGCCTTTCCTGATGGAAACCCTGTGGACCTCTCGTGTTCTGTAAAGAAAGCCGCCCAACGAGAAAATTGAATATTGCTACTCCTGTGAAGCAACGCGCAGGATGACACTTTGCCGTCGAGACGGCTCTCATTCGGCAGCAAGTGGTTCAAACGCGTGGGGCAAAATTATTCCTTGGGGAAACACAGGTGCAGCTCCTGAAATCTTCCACGCAT
>BGPT01001099.1:3533-18786 GCA_003297045.1 Symbiodinium sp. clade C Y103
GGGATCCTCTGGATCAGGTGGTGGTTCCTCGCGAGCAACTTGGGCAGCACGCTCAGCGAGCTGCTCTCTAGTTGGTGGTGGCTCTTGAGGTGGTGGTGGAATGGAAGGAGCTGGAACAGGAGGCTCCCCAGCCGGTGGTGGTACAGATGCACTACTTGAACCAACTAGGTTAGCGGGAGGTGGTTGTGATGGGGGAGTATCTACACCAAAAGATGCGGCAGGGTTCTCAACTGGAGGAACTTGAGATGCTTTTGGGGTGTCTACTTTTGCCTTTGGGGCTTTTGGAGAAACACCTGCACTCGAGGCACTACCAGTCGTGTCGCGTCCGGAGACAGCGACCCCTGCAACAGGCTTTGGTGATGAGCTTTTCTTAGNGGGCTTTTGGAGAAACACCTGCACTCGAGGCACTACCAGTCGTGTCGCGTCCGGAGACAGCGACCCCTGCAACAGGCTTTGGTGATGAGCTTTTCTTAGGTTGCTTTGGCCTATCGGGTGCAACAGGATGGTCAGCTCCACTGAGTGACGGGATCCACCCAGTAGCTGGCTGTTCGGCGTCAGCTGGTTTTCTACTGCTAGAGCGTCTCTGTGCTGAGCCCGATGCCGCTGAACCACTGGTNGGGGTATATCTTCGTTCTCAACGGCTTGCTGCCCGTGTTCGAGTCCCAACCTACGATCAAGACCAAAACGAGTCACCCAATTTTGATATGTTGGCCAAAGGTAGTAACAGAGAATCAGGCAATCCAGACGTTCCAGAAAGTCGGAAATTCCCTCAAAGAGTGAAGTGAACCAACGTTGGTCGTCTCCAGCTTCGTTCAAGGTATACTTCCTAAGCCAAAATCCCCCGTGCCTACGACCCCCTGAGTTCTCGTNTTGGTCGTCTCCAGCTTCGTTCAAGGTATACTTCCTAAGCCAAAATCCCCCGTGCCTACGACCCCCTGAGTTCTCGTAAAGCCACCACCTCACACGATCAAAGTCTTGATACCAACTGCGTTGGGCTTCTTGCCAACGGGTGGTCTGTCCGCCACGTGATGAACGCACTCGAGGTGGACGGGAGCCACTTGCTGGTGTANAAGTCTTGATACCAACTGCGTTGGGCTTCTTGCCAACGGGTGGTCTGTCCGCCACGTGATGAACGCACTCGAGGTGGACGGGAGCCACTTGCTGGTGTATGACCCGTTTGGAGGGGTTCTACACCTGGAGGTACCAAGTTGGGTGATGTGGGAGGTGCAGCAATGTCGGTGGGGTCTGTCGCGACAGAGTCAGCGACCAATGGTTCAGGGACGGATGCAATCGGTTCGGATGCCTCAACAGCTGTCTCAGCACCTACGGATGGCTCCTCACCTAAACCTAAGAGATCGGTTGTTTCTACTTCGAATGCTTCTGCTGGAACTTCCTCAGAGGGAGTCGAAGGTGCCTTAGTTTCTTCCTTAGTCTGATCAAGATCGGCAAACGCGGCAACTGCAGGTACCTCAGTTTCGGTGTCCTCAGTTGGTGGTTGCAAAAATTCTAGACCTGACAAGTGGGAGCTACTGGCGGCCTCCGTCGCGACGGGCTCGTCAGCGACCTCTTCAGAAATTCCAATTGTTTGCAAGACCCTGTCCAAAGATTCCTGAGCAGCTGCTTCCTCGTCTTTCACTTCAACGTCGATGTCAGCAGATGTCAGCTCGGGCGCAGGGACCTCCTCAGACGCGTCGGCCCAGGATTGGATAGCCTCCGCCGCCGGTCCAGCAGTCAAGGGAACAGTTTGCTCAACCTCTTCTGCTGTCGCAGCAACTTCGGCACCCTCACCCGGAGTTTCGGCAGTCGCGNGCCTCCGCCGCCGGTCCAGCAGTCAAGGGAACAGTTTGCTCAACCTCTTCTGCTGTCGCAGCAACTTCGGCACCCTCACCCGGAGTTTCGGCAGTCGCGAGATTCTCAGCGACCCTTTCCGGCGTGTCTGAGGACATACAACAGTGAACGCAGCGAAGTTTGAATGATGGGGCCTAAAGACAAGTAAGGACGGATTTAGTACCCCAAAAAGATCTATGCCTATACGGCTGATAACCAGACAAACGGGGGGAAGAACCAGGGGCCCAAGGGGTACCTAATCCGCCCTTACCCGTCAACATGTACAAGCACCTTTTCTAGGAAGGCACTTGAGCCATNTTCGCTCTGCCATCCATCAGTCACAGCAACGAACCTCTCCTATAGGTTTACCATTTTTGAAACTTCCGCCACCGCCTTGTGCGGTACTACTGGTAAATATTCATATATATAATTATATATACATACATGAATGTGTTTGTGTGATGGCAATTCCGCAAAACAGTTCTCTCCAAAATTGTGGATTTTGAATGATTTTGAAGCTACAACCAAGGGTTTTGACCCTAAACCCTGGTGAAATGCAGGTGTTGGGCCCTTCGGCACCCATGTCGGAACTAAGCACCCATTCGGGNGATTTTGAAGCTACAACCAAGGGTTTTGACCCTAAACCCTGGTGAAATGCAGGTGTTGGGCCCTTCGGCACCCATGTCGGAACTAAGCACCCATTCGGGATGAACTGTACATTATGATTCTGATGTATTAAGTTAGGGTTCTATAATTTCGGGTTTCAGGAGTTTAGGGTTTTATTGTCTTGGACAGGGATTGGAGCATATCAAAGGATATGCATGGATAGACAAACGGGGGGAAGAACCAGGGGCCCAAGGGGTACCTAATCCGCCCTTACCCGTCAACATGTACAAGCACCTTTTCTAGGAAGGCACTTGAGCCNAGACAAACGGGGGGAAGAACCAGGGGCCCAAGGGGTACCTAATCCGCCCTTACCCGTCAACATGTACAAGCACCTTTTCTAGGAAGGCACTTGAGCCATACCGTCGAATAGCGGTTGTTATCCCCTGACCAGGTAGTTGTTAGGAAAAGGGGAACCCTACCTAAAGTACAGCTACTCTACATACCTAACGCATCTAGGCATGCGGTGCATAACATGAACTATACAAGAGTTCGGATGTTACTACTTGGATGTCATTGGACTCATAGCTACTCTACACTACCACTATAGATCTATACATATACCTCTACATAGTGGGGGCTCAGGGGCTCGTAAATTCTCAACTNTTGGATGTCATTGGACTCATAGCTACTCTACACTACCACTATAGATCTATACATATACCTCTACATAGTGGGGGCTCAGGGGCTCGTAAATTCTCAACTTGGATATGCGGGATCTGTAGTGAGCAAACGTAGGAGTTGCAGCGAACATATTTGAACCCCATCAAAACCCAGTCGCTTCACTGGACTCGACAGGCTTGGGCTCTCGGTCTTCTTCATCTTCAGCCCTTGGCAGAACAAACATGAAGAACTGGAAGGACTTAGCATNACCCAGTCGCTTCACTGGACTCGACAGGCTTGGGCTCTCGGTCTTCTTCATCTTCAGCCCTTGGCAGAACAAACATGAAGAACTGGAAGGACTTAGCATCTCACTTATGTGGATTTTCTTGGTATGCTCGACACCGGTTGATTCCATTGCTGGATCCTTCGGATTTTGCAGAAGTCACTAAGTTGGGTGGCTTGCTGCTCCAAATGTTTGCAAGGAACTGCGTTCAAGTGGGGCTTCGGATGCACATGGATCACAGTGGTGCCATCCATCATATGTAATTCCGTGTGAGTTCTGCGTTGTCTGACACAACCCTTTGGAAACATGGCACTTGCAGCCCCGTCCATGATGTCCATGCACATAGATGCAAATACTGATTGTGAAGCAACAGTTGTTAGATCTCCAAGCAACTATATATTAATATGTGTTATGTATATATATATATATATGTGTGTGTGTGTGTGGGGTTGTGTATATATATATATGTATAGATATAAATATATGTATATATATATATACTAAAAACCAATAATAGATTAATGGACCAATGGATGTTCCAAGATGTTCCCACTTGGGTTGGCTTCAGCTTGACTTTGCAAACGGAAGCCAAGCTGAGACAAACTGGGCCAAGCTGCTCCAACAGCTTGAAACGTTCCATGGCCACGGCAAAATCTTTCTTGGAAAACACACTGCCCAACTTCTTGTGAAGCCGCTGACGGATCCGCCTCCAAGCAATCAATCAGAGCAAAAGAAGGCAAGTGCTCAACATTGCTCAACATTGCTCAACGCACATGCCCCCGGCATGCCACCAGCGTGCTAGTTCTGCCAATGGAGTGAACGGAACAACGGAATGGATCGCCTTTAGCACCAGAAACGGCTGAATCTACCGTCATCAAAACCACACTCACCTACTAATCCTACAATGGGCCTACAAAATTCATCACTAGTCATCACTCAGATTCATTGAGATTCCATCCTTTTTCCAGTCTGGTCATGTCACGCCTAGGTCACTGCCATTCCCTCTCTCGTTATCAGCGACATCTATGGAACATTCGGACACATCTGGGATATGCTAGAATCTAGTAGGATCATCTGGCAAGTTCTAGGAACATATCAGCATGGCAACCCCAGGTCCCTGTATGATCTGTATGTCACCTCTTCATAGTGGCAGTGGACGCCGCTTTGCTGGCAGCTGCAGCTGTCTGTAGCATCTCAGCTGAGAACATTGGCAGGCGCATGGTTGGGCAAACAAGCGTGACTCAAGCGTGCTTGTTCTGTGCATGTGAATTGTTTAGGCGCACCAGCTTCATCCAGTTTCAAATGCGAGCTTCCCGAATTCAAACTGAACATCACTGGAGGCTCTTAAAATATAGACAGTGATCGAAACAGCCAGTGGGAGCATAATTCCAGCTACGGCAATCCAACATAATGTAAAGTAGACTACTAGTTCAAAAATATCTGGAATACCTGTAGTATTGGTACTTTGATATCTTTCATTGGGGTATAGCCCGTGTAGCCGTACACATCCGTAACCTCAACTGTTTGAGCTCGGGCACTTCTTCCAGCTTGAGCTTCTTTTCTTGGACGTTACGCCGGCGAGCCTCTGCCTTTGATCCTGGCCCACACTTCACAACAGTTCACATTTGTTCACTAGATTCGCTTATGAATATTGCTTGTGACTTACTTTGATTCACCTCGACACTTTGACGCCCTTCTCTCACTCTNCTTCACAACAGTTCACATTTGTTCACTAGATTCGCTTATGAATATTGCTTGTGACTTACTTTGATTCACCTCGACACTTTGACGCCCTTCTCTCACTCTTTCTCTCTCTCTCTCTATATTTCATTTCGAAAATCACACGAAAAGGATCCGACGCGGATCCGACGTGTATCCGACGAGGCCCCACTTTGAAAAGAAGTTCAGGAACACATATGAAGTACATGGAAAGAGGTAGCACAAGCCTCCGTGAGATTCGGTCTGAGATGAGGGAGATGAGGAATCGGCCCCGGTCTNAGAAGTTCAGGAACACATATGAAGTACATGGAAAGAGGTAGCACAAGCCTCCGTGAGATTCGGTCTGAGATGAGGGAGATGAGGAATCGGCCCCGGTCTCAGACATCTCGGTGGTCTGAGCGGTCTCAGGCTTAAAAAGGCACATGACGCTGCGGACGGTGCCAAGGTCAGCTCAGACCTCTGTTTTGACGGTTGNTCTCAGACATCTCGGTGGTCTGAGCGGTCTCAGGCTTAAAAAGGCACATGACGCTGCGGACGGTGCCAAGGTCAGCTCAGACCTCTGTTTTGACGGTTGAGCTTGAGCCGTTGTCTGATTTGTTGCAGGATGCTGGCATGGTGCTGGCATGGTGCTGGCATGGCAGTGGTCTCATGCCGGGTTCCACAACGCTATGCAAATCACATGCCATGACCACACTGTAGCAGGATGTTGGTTCTGATGATCACATAATTTCGAACACTTCAGACCTTCAATATATGAGCATGATTGTGATGAAATATTGTATGTCTATCTTTCTATATCTTTAAATTGAAATATGTCATAATATGTCTATATATGTCTATTATATTCTCTTATTGTCAACTATTGTCTGTTCAATTTGACGCAATTTGTCAATCGATAAACTTTGCCGACTTTACTGTGGATCTCTGTGGCCTGGATTTCGTTGCACACCAAGGCGTTGGCTTTGCACGTCTGCCACATCTCCATCCTGGCCTTGGCTCGGGCTCGGCATGGCTCGGCTACTCAGTGACTCAACCATCAAACTGAGACATCAAATGAATTCAGAATGTATTCTAATGACATCTACTTCTACTTGAAACTTGAGACTTCTTAGAGAAAGGGATCTCGAACAGCAATGAATATGAAGAGATCCCAAGATTGCAAACCAATTCATATCCAATTCTTGTCTATAATCTTGGAACTGAACAGCACAGGGGAACAGCACAGGGGTTTGCACCTGTGTGGCAGAGCATCTAAAGGAGTAATTAACGTTGGGCAGTGTGATGGACCTGACCTCTTTTGTGGCAAATTTTCCCAACATAATTGCATCCTGGAATTGATGGGGATGGGAGCCCTTTGTGTTTTTTTTCTCAGACCCATTTTTTTTCAGGAGAAAAAATGAGATCCAAAATTTTGGGGTGAAATTAATCCCAAAACCTGTTATCCAACTTCCTTTGGATAAAACTATCCCATTTACTTGAAAAATGCCAAATGCATTTTGAATCCTAAAAATGCAAGATTCCCCAAACCGCCAATCTCTTATTAAACGCTCATTTAAAAAAAAAAAGCCAAAACAGCCAAACATTTTTTTAAGGGGGTAGCCCACGACTGCCTCAAATACTCAATAATAGAATTGTTTGGGTGGCACTCTATTGTGAAAAGGAATGTTTCTGGTGTAAATTCAAAAAACTTAAAACCTTTTGTCCAGCTTTCTTTGGATAAAGCTATTCCATTTATTTTAAAAAGCCAAACGTATTTTGAATTCTAAAAATGCAAAGTTCCCCAAATCAACCATTTCTTATTGAACCATTATGAAAAAACAGCATCCAAACAATTTTTCAAGGGGGTAGCCTATGACTGCCTCAGATACTCAATAATAGAATTGTTTGGGTGGCACTCTATTGTGCAAAGGAATTTCTGGGGTAAATTTAAAAGACTCAAAACCTTTTATCAACCTTTCTTTGGGTAAAGCGGTTGCAAAAACTTTCCAAAGGGGGTTCATCTAGGTTACAGCGGAAAATCAATTGAAAGTAAATTGAGATGAACTGAAGTTCCTTTCTTTTCCTTTCATTTCCTTTTTGGTTTAAAGGGAAAATGAATTGAAAGCAATTGGATATGAATTGAAATCCTTACTTTTCCGTTCATTTCCTTTTTGGTTTAAAGGGAAAATGAATTGAAAGCAATTGGATATGAATTGAAATCCGCACTTTTCCTTTCATTTCTTGGATATGAATTGAAATCCGCACTTTTCCTTTCATTTCCTTTTTGGTTTAAAGGGAAAATGAATTGAAAGCAATTGGATATGAATTGAAATCCTTACTTTTCCTTAGATCTAATTCAAATTGTAAAGTAAAATGAATTGAACGTAGATGGATATCAATTGCACTCCTTACTTATCATTAGATTTCATTTAAGTTGTAAAGTAAAATGAATTGAACGTAGATGGATATCAATTGCACTCCTTACTTATCCTTAGATTTCATTTAAGTTATAAAGGAAAATGAATTGAACGTAGATGGATATCAATTGCACTCCTTACTTATGCTAAGATTTCATTTAAGTTATAAAGGAAAATGAATTGAACGTAGATGGATATGAATTGCAATCCTTACTTATGCTAAGATTTCATTTAAGTTATAAAGGAAANAAAATGAATTGAACGTAGATGGATATGAATTGCAATCCTTACTTATGCTAAGATTTCATTTAAGTTATAAAGGAAAATGAATTGAACGTAGATGGATATGAATTGCAATCCTTACTTATGCTTAGATTTCATTTAAGTTATAAAGGAAAATGAATTGAACGTAGATGGATATGAATTGCAATCCTTACTTATGCTAAGATTTCATTTAAGTTATAAAGGAAANAAAATGAATTGAACGTAGATGGATATGAATTGCAATCCTTACTTATGCTAAGATTTCATTTAAGTTATAAAGGAAAATGAATTGAACGTAGATGGATATCAATTGCAATCCTTACTTATCCTTAGATTTCATTTAAGTTATAAAGGAAACTGAATTGAACCTAGATGGATATCAATTGCACTCCTTACTTATCCTTAGATTTCATTTAAGTTATAAAGGAAAATGAATTGAACGTAGATGGATATGAATTGCAATCCTTACTTATCCAAATTTCTCTTAAGGTTTTACAGGAAAATGAATTGAAAGCAATTTGATATCAATTGAAATCCTTACTTAAGTTGATCATCCTGAGATCCCCAGACCTGGTCCCACCTGAAGTCACTCTTTAAAGAGTCCCCCTCAATGGTTAAGGGGGTCCCCCCCACACTAATGATTACTAATGATAATGAGTACCATTATACAAGGAGTTTGAGTTTGAATGTCAATTGATTCTCTAATTTGTGGCACCTAGTGCCAGATGCCTCCTGGGCTCCTCCGGATTGCCCCAATGTAGCACATAAATATGCCGTTGGCCTAATGCCTTTCAATCTGCACGCGGATACTTCATGCCGCACTTGAGACCGAGGGGTTCCGTTCCCCTCACAATACGCGGGACATCAACAAACATCAACAAACAATACGAAACATACTCCGGGAAACAACTTCTGCATGCGCCCATGCAGAAGGATGGTTACGGTCACTAAGTACACAACATAAGACTGCAGACTATTCAAAAACACATTCAGGACAAATCTTAGAGATCTATAGAATTCTATACAAATCCAATCATTCATGATCAGAATCAGAATCGATAAAAACCATCGGATACAACTGCAAAATTCACAATTGTACGTTGAACTTGCTCGAGTCTACATTACGCGTTTGACCGACTTCATTGGAACCTTAGACTATGTTTGACAATGAGATGAACCCACATGAGTCCAAAAAGGCCACATTTAGACAGTAAAACCATATCAAATCCAAACTCAAAAACTTGGTGAAGGCGGGCCATCTCGAGTCATGTAACAGTCAGGTGGGATCATTTGCTGCTGAGCGGCTTGCAGCCATCGGTACTGGCCTGAAACTTTGGGCCAGGGACAGCAAGGGTCCCTGAACTTCAGAGAGACCTCACATCAAAACCAATATAACATAGATCAAATTAGATCAATATATATATATATAGTATTCAAAATAGTGCAACATAGTTCAAGTGTATTTGAACAGAGCGTTTGCAAATGTTTGCAATACACACAAAATGTCTGAAGCCATCCACCTCATTGCCAGTCTACGTCGACCCGCATTATCAGCGCGTTAGCCTGCCCTGCCCCGCTTCCCGACCCTGCCTCTGAGTTGTGCTCGGGCGGCCAGACTTTCCGGGGTCCTGGCTGAAAACTCTGAATTTTCTGTTCCAACTGAGCCGTGTTCGAAAACACTTGATCAACTAATCAATCTGTAGAACTGCTTTCGCGCAGCTTTCGCAACCACAGTTTCGGCTTTCGCGGGAACATCGTTGTTGTTATTTGATTTCGCGGCGCTTTCGCGGAGAACATATTATGTGAGGAATCATATTTAGTTAGAGATGTTTATCAATACAAGGGGGCTATGACTAAAACTTTCGCAGCGCTTTCGCGGCGCATGTCTTGTAACACTCTTTCGCGAATCTCTTTCGCGAACTTTCGGGCCCAGCTATTTTCCTTTTGCAGAGAGACATCATAGATTAACTCCCTGACAAATTGCTTTAAGGTATTTCTGCACGCTGCTCAACTGTGTTCCCCTGGCCACTCTGAATCAATGTGAGTTCATTGGAATCCCATGGGGTTCCCAGAACTGTTTTGACACGTTTGACCGAATGAATCGGTTGATACAAAGTGCCAGGGGCGTCTTAATTGCATCAAGTTGCCTAGTCGAAGTGTCCATTCTTATCTTGCGCTTATCATATCGTCCTTTGATGTCCTTCGCTTGTATTGACCTAACATCAACTCTTCGATTGCAAGTTAGTCATAGTTCGCCTCCGGCTCTGATGACCCCAGCCGCAGTGATCCTGCAAAATCACAGCAATCACAGCCCAAATCAGGCGGGTCAGGATGGATCAGGTGATAGGCGAGACTGCGTCGCAAAAGTCTCAACACGAAGTCCTGGTATCAGTCGAGAGGGTCGTCGGACTGGAGGTTGCAACGGGACCTGCTTACCCACACGGATGGTGATGGCATGCGATCATTGTTTATTACTTTCATTCTCTTTCATTCGTTCTCTATTCCAAATCAATCCGAATCTCTCTGAACAGTTCTGAACAGTTCTGAACAGTTCTGAACAGTTCTGAACATCATTTCCAAATTGGAACAAATCTGTTCATCAAATCATTTCCAAATCATTTCCAAATCATTTCCGGTCTCTGAACGTCTCCGAGCGCCCCAGGGCGACCAAACGCCGCGCAGATGTGGCGATGGCGCTGAAGAGGAGGACGCAGGTGAGGCAGGCGGTGGGCCTGACCAAAAACGGACACAGGACGTGGGCATGTGACATGTGACATAATGTGACACAATGTGACATGTATACACTATAGTCACTATAGAGATAAATATGGAGCACCATGTATATCTACACATGATATACAAATGCATACATAGGCGAAAAACGGACAGGTCAAATGTCAGTGCAAAGATGTAAAAAGAACAAGAAAAATAGGACATTGAAGCAAATGAACAATGATTGACATGGATATAGATTGAACGACTGGGAAAGAACCAAACAACAACAGAACCTGCGATTTTGTGCCAGTTTTGATGTGGAGTCTTAGAATCAAAGAAACTTCCAAAAACAAATGGCCACTACATCCACTACCGTCCGCACAAATGGTTTTGATATGTTTTGACAACTGTAGTCACTGCTTTCAGGTGGTAGGCTGGGGCACCAGCTAACAACTTCAGCCTGGACAAGCAAAGCATAGCAAAGCGAATAGCAATGCGAATTGCAAGGCGAATTGCAAAGCGAATAGCAGAGCGAACAGCAAAGCGAATAGCAGAGCGAATGCCCCATTGTCATCATCTTTTCATCATTTCAGTCCGTCACCATGTACCACCATGTACCGACATCTTGCATCATTTGACGACATCTTACGCCCGCTCCACCCGCTCCACCCGCTCCTCAGCAGCCCCTTCAGCTGGCTCCCTCCGTGGTTCAACGTGTCGTTCAACGTGTCGTTCAACGAGTCTCTCAGCGCGCTCGGGCTGTTGAAGCCGAGGCCTGGCGGAGATCTCACAGTTGTCACAGTCGTTTGTCACAGTCGTCACACACGATCTCGGTGCACTATGGTGGACTGTCAACAAGGATGTCGTCTCTAAATTCAGAACAGAATTGTTAGTGAGACATTTGCAAAATACACAAATGCATTCAGAACATTTTAGAACATTCAATGTGATGTAGCTTTGATGGAACTCTTGCACGGTACATGTGATGGATGGCTGCGCCGATAACCCTGTGACCCTGAGCTCTAGGCGCTTGATTCACTTCCGCCTATGTTCCAAGAGAGAAAGGGCGTGCTTCAACTATATATGTTTCAATAAGAAAAAAAAGAAAGTGCCAAGCCCGCTGTGAAGCATGTTGTCAAGAATTGTCGAGCAAACCGCGGAGAAAAAAAAAAACACATGCAAAACAAAATGAATAAAACTGATTAAAATGGTTTGAGGAATTTTGCAATCTGCATCGATCGATCTGCCTGGCTCTCTGTTAAGTCGGAGGCCAAGGCCATCGACCTCGACATGGCCATGGCCAAGATTGGTGCGGGCTCCAGATCGCACACATGTGGATCTGGAAATATGTCTAGTGTATGTGTACGATGTATGTATGTGCATGTATGCATATACAGATACCAACATATATCTCTACACACGCATGTGTAAATAAATCACATTGACTATTTCTACTCAGGCACTGTTTTGCAGTATCTCAGGGCAACAGCTTTGTTTTGGAACATGGCGCGCTGGCATTCAGCGTTTCACGTAGAGCACTGTCCAACACAAATATCAAAGCTCCACAAGGAAAGAAAGCTACGTCACACGCACATCACATATTATATTCATACATTATGTTGTATCGGCTATAGATGTGTGCGTGTGTGACGGTGACAAACCTTGCTTCATCATTTCTCAACAATATCTTACTATATTTTACAAATATGATCCAACTATGGTCCAATATGTCAATATTTTGATCCAAATATGACGAATACCTATGATATCCATTGATATCCTATGATCAAATAAGTTCCATTGACATCCCTTGACATCCTGACACTGAATCGACTGAGGCATGCCGAGGCTGTGGCGCCAAGACGCCCCTGGGCCGTCTCACTGCAGGATCCTGCGTTGCAGCGAGTCGCAGCAACTTCTGCCTTCTGCGACCGACATCTGTAACCGACGTACATTTTCCACAAAATATCCTAAGATCTTCCCTTTATCACCGATTGGCTCCAGAGTGGTTCACACGCTGTTTTTTTGAGCCTCTGCATTCATCAAAAATCAGCATTTGTTTGCCGGTGCTACGCTTTGTAGCATCTTTTAACATTATTATATAAAGATCTTTTAAAGTGCTTCTATGTCCAATCGCTGGCCCAATGGAATAGCTTGTTGATGTGAATGGCCTGGCTCTTTGTACTGCAGTTTTGCTGCACTAAGTTTCACAAATACGTGGCTTCACCATTCTTAATGACCTATCATACGAACATTCTCATCAATGGCAGCTGGTGACCTTGCAACGCGGAAAGCGGGGACATCACATGTGCCACCATGTTCTCTGTTGCCACAGAACTGATCAACCAAACTTATCAACAATAGCGGACACGTAACAAATATGTAGTTGTTAAATGTTATCAACAGTTTTAGATAGTTTTATTCTTCACCAATGCCCTGCTAATGCTTTCAGAGTCTTCCAGTTTCGTCGCCGCCAAACGTCGCCTGCATCACACTGGGCGGCTGCCTCGGCTGAGGGGACCCAGGGGCCACACGATCCAACCTCAGGCGACGCGAAAAATCCGTCAAAACCCGTCACAAGAACGCGGACAAAGCCGTCAAAATCCATGGATGGTCAAGACATAGGCTTGGTTAAGGCATGACGAGAATGACAACCGACGAGACCGTATGACAATTTCGATGAAACTTTCGCTGATAGTTTTGATAGGTGGTACATGACCTCGGTGCATGCTGGCAACCGTTGCCAACTGTTGGTTAGAGTGTTGGTACATGATACTTGCTCAATTGCCCGGTTATGACTCTTGGCTGAGCGATGAGCAGTCTTGCGATTTGCGCCTGGCTCAGCACTGACACTCCGAGAGGGAAGACACTGCGATCCGCGCTTGAAGGTCTTCTACAAAGTATGCAGGGTCTCTACAAGATCTCTACAAAGTCACGAAGACACCTCGAGCTTTCCCATGCGGTCTTCAACAGACCTCAGCTTTCAGCAGCTGGTGTGGTCATCATGACTATCTGATGGTATGCTACACACACTGTTATTGTATTATAATTATAATGATGTTTTTGGATGTTTTTGGTGTTTTTTGGGAACAAACAAGGCAAAACAAGTGGCATAAATCCTGAATATTCTTGCAGTAGCAGCGATAGCACCGCTCATGTCTGTTCATCGCAATCTCGTGAGAATCCAAATCTGATTGACACAAATCCCTACTCTAAGCTCCAGGCAGCTGGTTTGAACAAGCCTTCCAGGGAGATCACATATTTGCAATTTGATGTAATTTGTCACTCTGAAGCCATGAGCATGCCATGAGCCCCCAGGATAGTCCTCATTCTCTTCGACTTGCATAAATCTTGCTTCGTGGGACCCTCTGACCATTGACCAATCATTGCAGGAAACAGATGGAAACAGTGCCTCTAACGAGCCGACACGCTGCTCTAAAGCTTGTACCACAGTCCAATACACCTCGCTTTGAAACGCTTTGAAGAACCCGGAAGCTGTGGCAAGATGAAATTGGCCAACTCTTTCGCGTCAGTCCAACAGTCAAAAGGCAGTCATAAGGCAGTCATAATGGTCTTGAAATGCGTTGCGTATGCGTTTGTAAGTGCCAAACCCTCTCTTCTCCCTGCACCCGGTTCTCAAGCTCCGCAACCTCATGGGAATCCGTACCAAATCGTGGCAAATCATTTGCCTTGTGAAGGTGGAACGATGTGGGACGCATGGGGCAGGGCTGACACCAAATACATACCGGCACTGCCGGCACTTGTTAATTTAAAAATGCTTCTGAATCTTGCGATAAATGTAGGACTTTGCAGCTGAGTTTTCGCACACCATGGACAGCACGTCGCAAATCCTAACATGTTGCATCCAATAGGTCGCTCAAATTCTGATTGACAATCTGTTGAGAAACGAAGCCAATCGGCCTGACAGAATTGCTCAATTAAGTGCCGATCACTTGCTGTATGTGCTGAGTCGCACACATGATTAGTTTTATTTATAAAAATATGTCCATTCACATCCAAGGCACACATACTAAATGTATAGTGCTATATCATATGTGCAATACTTATACTTTCACCTATCATTCTTCAGTAGTCTTTCGATATACTTTTAACCATTTTTAATATGATATCTTCATAATTCTTCATAATTCTTCATGTATTTCAATTCTCTGCTGCCGACTTGTCGTTTCAGAATCCGAGAGAGTGTTCCTCTTCAGCGGTGATGAGGCGCCGTTCGAGGGCCTGGCATCCCCAGCTCCGGCTGCATCGGAAGTGATAAGATTCGGTGGGACATGACTTTTGACTTTGGACTTTTTTGCTTGGTTTCTCGCTGATGTTTTAACATGTTTTAAGATCTTCCCATGGCTAGCAATAAGAATACACAAGATCCTATACGGTATGAGCACATACCGTCATCATTCATCATCATAATGTGGTCCAAAGCAAGGAGACAAGAGATGCATCAACTGACATGCGCATACATCTTCATGACCTATACATTGACGAAAAGTTGCAAAATCTCAAGACTCACCAGCGTCTCGTTCGAAGTGCATGGACGTGTTCGACAAAAGCTTGATAATCTGTGCAGTTGTACCGAATCAGCCCGTTCGTGCTTTCCTGCACAACAAGGCGGGCAACTTGCTTTGAAGCTGTTCCCTTCTTGGACGAGCATCAAATTGGAGACGGGTGCAGATTTTTTTTGGGAATTTTTTTTGTTTTTTTTTGGGAATTTTTTTTGTTTTTCAGTTTGGGGCACTTTTCCTTGCTATTTGCTGCATTTTAG
>BGPT01001099.1:36527-65659 GCA_003297045.1 Symbiodinium sp. clade C Y103
AGCTGCAACCGTGGGAGACACCCGACGGAGAGAGTAACTGGACATGCTATCCACGTTCTGCACCAGCGGCTCCAAAAGACCACGCAGCACGGTGATGAAACCCTGAATGTCATAGGGACGGCCCTTGCCAACATCAAAAGCCAAATGGTGGAATGAAAAATTTTCCACTCGCATCGACTTGCACATGCGCTTCAGCTGATTGCGCAAAGGACCCAACACATCAAAGCCACCCATGGTACGGCGCNGTACACTCCAAAAGAAACCAGCCCGGTTTCCCAGCTGCTTACCCTTGCGGCACCACATGGTCAGAGTCTCTGAGGTCCAAGCCACCAAAGTGCTACGCTGCAAGTGAGCAAACCGCACCATCCCCATGATCATGAACCAGGCTGACAACACGGCAGTCCAGTATGTGTGGTCGACACAACTCTCCACCAAGTCATCCAAGTGCCGGACAATGGGGGGAGGCAAGACTGGAGCTTGATCACCTCCTCCAAACTGATTACCTTTCTGCTTAACAGGGGCAGTAACCAAGGCGAGGTCGATGTCCAAGGCGAAGTTCNGGAGGCAAGACTGGAGCTTGATCACCTCCTCCAAACTGATTACCTTTCTGCTTAACAGGGGCAGTAACCAAGGCGAGGTCGATGTCCAAGGCGAAGTTCCTCACCAACCATGAAACACACGCTGAGGTGCGGGAGACTCCCGAGCAAAAGCAGCCACAAAGTGAGCGTCCAGTTCAGCCGAACCCAAACGAGCTCCACACAAAGTGCGCCACAGCTCATCCCAAGTCTGAAGTGCCCTCTTGAGGGTGGCTCCCTCAGAACGCTGACACACCNACACAAAGTGCGCCACAGCTCATCCCAAGTCTGAAGTGCCCTCTTGAGGGTGGCTCCCTCAGAACGCTGACACACCTCACGAGCCTTGAAGAAGAAGTTATCCTCCATAGATTTCTTCTTATACGGATCCTCTGTGCGATGAGTGCCAATCCTCTGCAAAAGTAGGACAAAAGCGCCCACGAACTCAGAATTGGCAGGCTTCTCAGGAGCAGTTCCCCGCTTCTTCTCAAAGGTGGGCTTCCTGACCCTCCTCACCGAAGAAGTATGCCTGGGCTCCTCCCTAGGCAAGGGACGCAAGGTCGGAGACACCGANGGCTTCGGCGCAGGCGAGGAGACACCCCGCCTTTCGGCAGCAAAAAGCCCACGCACCAGGCCGGCAATGCCCCTCTCCGAAGAAGACCTGGCAGCAGCCCAAGCCTCACTCACAGCACGACCGGCTTCCTGCAAAGCTTCCGCCTCAGAGGTGAAGAAGAAAGCCAAATCTGCTGTTGTCTCAATGCCCTGCTGAGAGCACCATCGCTCGACTTTCGCCTGCTCGGCAGCAAGAATCGCCGGATCACGGTACGCCATACTGGGAGCCACCCAGGCAGAGAGACAACAGGGGTAGAAACCAAACAGAAAAANACACAAAATGGCAAGGTGATCAAGTGTCTGAAATGCTTGTGTCACAAACATAGCCTCATCACCGACCCTGCCTACCTTGAATGAGCTAAATATACAGTATATAATGTGGTAAGCCCAGTGAGAAACCATCCCCAAAATCACCATAAATGTGTGATCTTCCCCATCCCCAAATGATAGGTGTGTTTTTGGTTTGCCACCATGATTGGTTCAATCCCATCCTCAGAATAAATACCTCCGAAGAATGCTCATGAATTTCTCATTTCCCATGGGTTTTGGGATGGCATGTGATGGCATTGAGTATGAGCGGAAAGGGACTGTTTCTGAGAAACAAGGATGCAGTTCTGCACTATGTATACAGCATGCCACCCCTCGATTCCACTACTGCGCCATTTCCCTCTGTGAAACCCCAAATGTCTTGTAGGTGGTGCACCCGCCGTTGGCAACGGCATATCATTCATCCAAGTGAACCCTCGAAATGGAAAATGACTCCCTGGATCTCCATGGATGCTGATTGCCTTCCACTTCCAAAATTCTAAAAACCTTGATTTTGGACATAGTGGTCAACAACTTAATAATTTGCTACCTGAAAACGGAATGGTTTACTTTCAAAAATAGCCCATCAATCGGTGGTTCAGCGGGCTTAGAATTAGAAGTGGGAGCGACACAATGAGCGACCCTACAATTTTACTCCCAAACGCGGAAGTCCTTTCAAGTCTTGTGCTTTTATCCAAATCAGCATGGCACACTGTCCCAAAGTGGGTCCTTGCAAAAGTCCTTGCAAGTGGTTTTTCCCTATTGGCACATAAACTTGATCCAAAAAAACATTAATCTTCAAATGTTTTTGTTGCTATTCCCAATGGCACAGCGTCATACAGGTGTCTAACCCTTGTTAGTTGGTTCTTTGTTAATCAAAAACATGTGTTCTTTTCCAAATCCGCATGGCACAGGCTGTGTTAAACACGGCATCTTGAAGGATCTCACCACGCATGTTGTGAACATTTCTCTGGCGACAAAGCTGCATAAATGTGGCATGCCAAGAATGCCATACATCAAGTGTGCCGCTGCGAAATGGATTTAACAACACTACTGAAATCCACCTATACCTATACTATTTTGAATTGCGCTAGGGACCGTTTTTGCAACCACAGCTCAAGGGCCCTAAGTTTTAGGGGGGTTTGGACCAGGGCAGCGGGAAAGACGTGGTATGTCACACACTTCAGTGGACAGATTCACACTATATTAACGCAACAATGTCTACATTGTATAGCCTTTCCCGAAAGGCACATCCAAGTTGGAAACCCAAAATGTCACCTAGCTTTTGGTCACAAAGATTTGCCTGAACATTCCAAAGATGGATTCCTGCACCTGCACACTGTTTCGCAATGACCCCCCTGAAACCTTTTCCCCAAGGGTATGAATGCACTCAATCAAGAACGCAACGACTTCAGCACTTCGGAGTATGATGGCTACCCTCCGGGAATCGAACATGGCAATGGCAGACCCTCTCTTTAGTTCGATGATGTTCCCAGCTATAAACCTCTGGTAAACCAACATAACCATGGAAAATCATCATGTTTAGTGGGAAAATCCACTATTTCTATGGCCATTTTCAATAGCAAACTGTTGGTTTACCAGAGGGTAAACCTCCATTGAGTTCCAGGAATGTTCCAACCGCCGGCTCCAGCGCGCGCCTTGCCGAAGCCTCGTCGCTCATCCCACAGCACCAGCACACCGCTGGTGCGCGCGGAAGGCCCCGAAGGCCCGGGTGCCACGCTGAAGCCACGGAGAAGAGCGGCAGCTGTCAACCGCGGGAGGCGCCACATGGCACGAGACGGTGCCAAAATCTGAAGCGAACTGGATTGCATGGGTGTAACCCTTCAATTGGGTCGCAAAACATGTTCCAAAGTAAGTCGGAGTCTACTAGATTCGGGTTTTCGATCTTTTTGGATCTTTGTGGGAGGTTGCTAAGGTGAAAGACCTGGCAAAGAAAGCAATTGAAGCAAAACATCACAGCCGGTTGGGTCTTTCTACCAAAGATTGGCCATGCTGATTGTGTTCTGTTTCATGGGAAGTTCGTGGGTCCCCATCACTCCGCAAGGCGCAGCCATTGGAGGTTGCAACTTTCTGGGAACCCAACCTTTTTTGCACTTATGTTCATCTCGTTTCACCGTGGTGTTGACGATTCCCCGCAAAATTGAAGTGCCACATGTTTTCTTAGGACTTCATCTGGCTGGGCAATGGATGCTCTGCTCTGCTACTTTGGGGCAGTTGTTCTTCTTCAAAGTCATGGATCCAGCATATCCAAGCCATCTGCCAGCCAAAGCTCCACATGCTCTGCAAATCGGAACGGACGTGCCCCTGCCCTGGACCGGCTTCACGACGACGTGCTGAAACATGATCGGCTTCAAACTTCTTCGAACTGAAACTGCTGGCATATGCTGACATGTTTCATGGATTTTCTAGTGTTTTTCAATGTTTTTCATGGAGTGTTCACCATGGTTTTCATGACCAGCTGCCGAAATCAGCCACCAGTCGCCTTGTTTTGGCCTCAACTTTTCCACCCAGCCAACCTCGCTGTACTGGGCAGCAAACGGCCGGCCAGCCAGCGAAGCTCCGGTGAAACGCGCAGCTGCCACATTGAGCCAGCTGCCCGGAGGATGTTCCAGTTGATCACTTGGATGTGCTTGAGATGGCCCAAACATGCCTAAACAAGTAACAGTAATAGTAATTAGTGATTCGATAATGTGGACTCACCAGAGAAATACCAAATTCCCGCAAATCCAACTTCAGAGGGGATGGTCAAGTCGACAACTTTGCTTTCCGCAGCTTTTCCCTGCACTGCAGGGATGCACAAATGGGCAGCGGTCGCCCCTCTGGCAATGGCTTCGGGTGAAGAAGCGGCACACCTCCTTTGCGAACCTGGCTCTGCTGGGGATGTTGGGAGGAACTCAGGATTCATGACGGGTGGGAGGGGGCAGCCTGGAGGCGGAATACGTGGTCATGCTTCATGACAGTTGGTTTTCTGTGCCAACGATGATGGAAACATGCTAAGCAAACCGTGCTAGATATCAAAGATATCCTATATGTGAGTGTGAAGAATATGCTGTAGGTTCTCAAGTTGCGTCTTCAAGCCGTTGCTCTATGATTCACAAGTTTGTTTCCTCTACATAGTTCCATGCGAGTGGAAAAACCAGCCCAACCGAGAAACAAGCAGATCGGTTTCATAACTTGTTCTCTGAAGACTCCCCCACTCCCAGCACCCAAAACTGCTGTGGGGATGCCAAAGAAGATTCTTAGTGTCTGAATGGCTATTCCAGCTCATCTCTATTGCGGGCTGGTGACTCTCAACCCATGACAACCTCTCTTTGTCCATTGGTACAATCTCCTATTTTCAGGATGGAAGAATCAACAACAGAAAGCACAATACATAGAAACACACTCATACATACAGTTGATGTTGTTGCGGCTGAGAAAGCGGGCATTCAGATTGAAAAAAGTAGATGCACGCATAGCAAAAACCTATACAGTTACATATTATTATCTGCAAACATATGTAGCATTATGTAGTGTATAAATTGGATTATGATCATTTTCTATCTACAGTGTGTATAAAAATTGACTCTGCATTTCATATACTGAATAGATTTGTGTAATAAATCTTACTATTCAATATCTATAGGATTCTATAGGGGGTCCTCTCAAATTTCTTAAATCAACCCAAGTAGTGGTAGAGCGTATACCACGGGATAGCCAATGATAAACCTCTGTTGGAGATGATTATTTGGTTTGCCACATTCATGGTTAAATGTGGGATTATAAGACTAATTCCATTCATAATACATAATAGATAGTAATTATTGATGTAAAACAGTACTACTATTCAATGGCTCATCACATTATAGTTGCTCAAAAACCTGAAACCACCTAATCATCTACCACCTATATTGTATAGTTCTTTATATATGATATACCTATAGATGTTTGTAGCACATTAAATTCTACTATGAATATCTATACCCTCTGGTAATTTTACATAGCTATTGAAAATGGCCATAGAAACAGTGGATTTTCCCAGTAACAATGGTGATTTTCCATAGTTATGTTAGTCTACCAGATGGTAAATGTCGGGAAAAAAATCTGAAGCCATCAAGCCGTTCTCCACCTCTCACCCCACCTGGGCTCCGTCTCCGCTGGCTCCTCCTCGCTGTCCGGCGCCTCGACCCCAGGTGACGCCGCGTCAGCGTCGTCTGCCGCCGCGGGGTCTTCGTCCTTGGGCTCGGGGTGATCGAAGATGCATTTGGCGTTGCGGCAGCTGTCCTGGACACGTGGCAAAAAACCTGGATAAACTTACTGGTGCTTAGTAGGGAATGGGGGTTGCTGGGATGATTATGAAAATGGTTATTATAGGTCAGCAACCCCCATTCCCTACTAAGCACCAGTAAGTAAATCTGGCAAAATATGGAAATGTTCTAGGATTGGATTGGAAACGATGAGAGAATTTGCGGCATTTTGGGGTTCGAACCCTTCAATTTGATGAACTACTCTGGGCAAAAACATTGCTTCTTCGAAGTTTTGCTTGAATCAATCCATCAATCGTGGCAACAGCACTTCGACTCCTGCTTCCATGGTGCCTCTAGGTGTGGAAGGTGATAACCCCATGATTCTTCAACTCATGCAAACCTTCTGTCATCCTCGCATCTGGGTGGCTCACAAGGTTCGATGTTTGCTCAAGAAACCACCTAGTTTCATGCAAACTTCACCATCAACCAAAAGGGGGTTCGGGCCATTGCTTCCCCTCTGGAAATCAAACATGGCGATGGGCAACCCCCGTAATTTAAAGACAATTGTGCCATTGAAACCCCCATTAAGATTGCATTTTCCATTGCGTTTGACTAGCGGAAGGTACCTTTTTAAGAATTGCGCATTATTTCCATAGCCCAGAGCTCAAAGGCCTGGAACCTGCAGGGGTGCGCACCCTTCTGGCAGTTTTTCATCTGCTTGCAATTTCCAGAGCAGAAGAACTTGCAAATGGGTTTGCGGACGCCACCAACCACGTAGCTTCCTGATTGACAATGGGCTGGATTGAAGGAATTTTCTACCTGAAACCATTTTTTTTGCCCATCAATTATGGAGGCCGTCGTGCAGATTTTCCCTTCAACCGATTCTGAGAGATTGGTGGTTCACCCACCTGAACAATATGAAAAAATGTAGATGAAGCTGATTTGCGACATCTGCCATCATCTTCCCATTTTAAGAAAGGGTCCAAAAAAACAATCCAAACCACCCAGCAGTTGGTGATTCCTTTTCTTGATTGCTTAATCTTTTCCAGTACCACCTGCCATCTTCTAGTGGTAAACCCAACTATCGATCACCCCAATTTGACCAGAAATGGGTGGTACATGGTGGTACAAACCATCGCCAATTGTAGGTCTTTATTGGAGATACCGCAACATACCAAGGCAACAGGTTGGTAAAATGACATGCAGTGAAATCATGAAAACCAATGAAAAAGAATAAAAACGGAAGTTTCCTTAAAGTGGGAGTGCCCCCAACTCATCCAAATCAGGCCTTGTCAGTATTGAAACCTATGGTGACTTGGGGATCCCCATTTTAAGAAACACCCAAATCATCCACCGCAGGTTCTGCCGCCATCCACCGTGTACTGCTCCCCATTCCGCATGTGCACCGTCACCGTTGCCCCGGGCGCCGGTGACGCCGGCGATGTCGGCGAGGCCGGAGAGGCCGGGGAGGCCGGGGAGGCCGGGGAGGCCGGTGACACGGGCGGGCGCGGGGGGCGCGGCGCGGCCGCTGGCGTGCGCAACTGCTGCAGCGTGGCCACCGGGGTGGGAGAGGGGCGCCAGCTGGAAGCCTGGTACCTTGGGAAAAGCCACAGATTGGCAATTGAAATTGGATGTATCATGAGATTTGTCATCAGATTTACAATGGGATATTGGGCGGGATACAACTATAATGAGATTTAACAACCATAATGGGGATATGATGGGATACATAACCCATTTTATGTATCTTGATGTGGTATTTGGGTAAAACTGGGATATACCTCCAAGTGGCAATTTGTAGTAGGGAAAACGATCACTACCAATGGATTTGGGGGTACCCTATTTTCAAACATCCCCATTAAGGACTTGAGTGACTGGAAGGAGTGGGCTAAATCATGTAGAGTTGAGATAATTGCATTAATTAGATGTGTTGTGGTTGTTTGCACGCGCATGTGTATATACATATATATGATGAGATATGGCCTGGAGCTATTCCGTGCTTTGCAAGTCTGGATGCTGTAAGTTGCACCAAAAGAATCAGCTCACATGGGCTGCTTGTTTTCAACCTAGCCTAGCCCCAGGATATGAAAGTCATTTAAGAATCATCCGCTGTCTCCTGGGATTGCTAGAAATAAATAGGTAAATGATAAATATAGTAACCCCAAAAAAGATAGACAAGTACATACTTCGCCATGCCAATCCATGCGTAAGTAGGATTTTACTTGTTTTTTCGTGTGTTGCTATTAATCACAATACGGGAAACATCGGGAAACCAATGCCATAAACCTACCATGACTGGGGATGGTTTCTACCATCCATAGACATGGTGGTGACTTGGGAATTGTTCGCGGCATTGGGGCTTCCACAATATGTTGATAGTTATGAAACCCATACATATCAATAAGATTTATATCTACATGGCTTTGAGTCAAAACCCTAGTACCCTGGGTACCCTGGGTACCCTGGGTACAGTGAAACCACTGTTTAAGAACCTACTGCAATAAGAACTTCAGGGGCTGGATTGCTGGATTTAGCCCTTTCTGTCGGGTAATTGAAATAAGAANTAAGAACCTACTGCAATAAGAACTTCAGGGGCTGGATTGCTGGATTTAGCCCTTTCTGTCGGGTAATTGAAATAAGAACCCCAGGGTACCCTGGATTCTGGCTATTGGTTCTTATTCCCCTTTGACGGTTTATATTAAGTATTGACGCCGGTGCTTCTTCTGGATCGCCCTGGCTCGGTTTCAATTGGTATGCATAACTTCTTATCTATCTCTCTTCCTATCCATCTATCTATCCATCCATCTATCCATGTGATGGGTGCGCTGTGACTGGAAGTAAGCCACCCTTTACCGCCAGCTACAACATCAAGGCTTTGCTGCGTAACCCGGCGGCGGCTGGGAATCGAACCCCCGCGCAGTGAGTAAAGACAAACTTGAAACTTTAGGGCCCTACCTGGCCTAGAGGGGTGGCCTTGGCTCATGTTAGCTTGTGGTGCCTTGTCTTGCCTGTGCTGCCTTGCTTCGGGCCGCCAAAACGGAAAAACAAACTTTCGGAGCCCGAAAGTTTTTTTCTTCCCCGGCCTCTCGCGCGACCTACAACCATGCCAAACTAAGCATTCAAGTCCTGGCATGCTGGATTGTCCGGCCTTTGGCCCTATTTTGGATGGCTGCACCTGAAGAAACTTTTCGGACCTTAAAAGTTTTTTTTTCCACCCGACTCTTTTCTGAACCTNCTATTTTGGATGGCTGCACCTGAAGAAACTTTTCGGACCTTAAAAGTTTTTTTTTCCACCCGACTCTTTTCTGAACCTAATACCATGCCAAAATGAACTGTCAAGTCCTGGCATGCTGGATTGTCTGGTCCTTAGCCCTATTTTGGATGGCTACACCTGAAGACACTTTTCGAGCCCTATTGTTTTTGTTTCCACTTGTCGTCCTTCTCTTCTTGTCGTCCTTCTCTTCTTCCACTCTTTGCTGCTGGCCGGGACTCTATTTATAGTATTTTTATACACAATGCTAGAAGAATTGCTAAACAATTTCAGATATGAACCCCTTAAGAACCAACCCATTAAGAACTTGAGGGTACCCNCGTTCATAATTCCCATATTTTTTACCTATAGCACTTAAGAACCCCAGGGTAGGCTGGAAAATTCTTAATCGGTTCTTATCCAACGGTTCCGCTGTACCTTAAAATCGCTGGTTAAAGTTCCTGCCCAGGCGCAGCATCTGATCGATGGCGTCAAAGGTATCCGAGGCCGTCAAGTCCAGCTCATCTAACCTGGATGGTAGAAAATCTGCAGAACAAATGTTGAAACCCCCGAATGGTTTGATGGGACAATTCATAGGAAACCCTAGTCCTAAACCCCAATCTTTGCTGAAAAAAACCAGGGGTTTCCGGTAGGTTTTCCCTGAAACCAATCTTTTGAATGGTGATTTGAACTGACTTTCCAGATCTGGAATCCAAAAAAAAATGGCGATGTAGTGAGTACTGCCTTTCCACTTTGAAACCACCCCTGCATGCCCCTAAAATTGCCATCGGTAAATTCAACATAGCTATGGAAATTGCCCATTTACATATTATCTACCTATTAAAAGTTGTAATTTTCCATGGTTACAAAAACATATAATATCAAGATAAAGACACAGAATTACATTGATATATATATATATACATATAATTATATATACATATGTTACATATGTATTAAATTACCAGAAGGTAAAATGGAGATTTCGGACGTGACTTGATTTTACCAGACTGTGGAGAAGCTCTTCAATCAGGGTGCCAGAGAAATACGCGCGCACACACCGTAGTTTGCCCAAGATTTCACAGAACGTGAACACATGTTCTCACATCGAAAGACAAAATGCAAAATCATGAGTTCCGCAGAACAATAAGGACCATGAAAGTGTGGAAGTTCCTTGCCAGCTAGTTGACACCGGTTGATATACAAAACATGACAGAGTACTCAATGAATGTTACGCAAAATGAAAGATCCAGACACGTTTAAGATTTTAAGATACATCTCACTACCATCTAGGTTGAGGGGGCTCGGGGGGATCTACATTGTTGTTCTGAGCATTGCTGATCTTGATGTTGAGGCTGATGATGCCGAGGTTGGCGATACCATCTTCCAAACTCTCTCAAACATGATCCAACAGTATCCAACCATGTGCAGTAACCTTTTTCAAGTATGAATCAACATGATCTTTGGATTACCAGCCTCAAGGATCTTCCAGGTTGCCTTGCTGACATAGTGCTGGTTCAGTGATGATTCTTGGGCTACATCCACTGCCCGGCAAACCCCTCCCTAAAAAGTGGTCAAAGCCCCCTTTTGCCGGCAAATAGATCTATACAGTATACCCTCTGGTAAACTAACATAACTATGGAAAATCATCATGTTTAATGGGAAAATCCACTATTTCTATGGCAATTTTCAATAGATATGTTAGTTTACCAGAGGGTAGATCATCACCCTTCGACAGAAACTACTGTCCAATAGTTTGACAGGATCAGATCCCCATAATGGCCGCGCAACTTTTGTTCAGTCAGGCCTTCAGGGTGAGCCCCAACATTCACATAGCCTGGCATGAAGCATCGCTTTTGTCATGGGCATATCTAGACTGCCAGCAATTCCAGTTGGACAATCGGATGAAAATTGGCCGCGTCATGCCACAAATCCCGAAGGAAAATCAGCTTCCAAACGGATTCGAGGGTTCCACTGGATCAGTTTTCGTGCCAACGTCTTTGCAACAAGACCCATAGGTTGAAGATTGCTTTTCAGGCAATATCATCACAAAAAAAAAAAACAGCGGAAGTCAAAGTCCAAAAACTCTGCTAAAAACATCCGCAAAAAAAAAAAGAAAACTCTGCTGAAAACATCCACAAGCTGAGTGTCGGTCGTTGATCCCCTTGACCCTCTGACATATCTTGCTCAAGATGTCACGGTCCTTCCGCTTCGGAGCAATGACGTCACGATGCAAATTCATCCAATGCGCCACTTGTCCTGCCATAAGGTGAACTCCAGTCTTGAAGCGATCCTCGCAAGGCGACCGCTGGGAGTAAGGCGGAGTAAGGGTATGGTCAGCCAGCAGTCGTTGTAATTAATCGTCATCCATTGAAGATCCATTCTGAAATGAAAAATAACTTGGAAATGAAAGGAATGCATTTACGATCACGTCATATTTTTGGGGCATGTGTGTTTTTGTGAGGGCCTGGCTCTAAGCACGGAAATCTGCGGGGCGAACTCAGAAAATGAGGTGCTTGGGCTCGAACGTGGCTCCATGATGGGTACGGATCAAAACTGGCAATAGCATCTGGGGATGAACATCCAGCATCATCCAGCTATGTTGATGTGAAACCTAAGCTAATGTGGTAAACCATCATCTGCATCCCCCCAAGTCATCACCAGTTCGATAGGTGGTATACAAAAACCCCAGTCATAGTAGCTTCATGGCAGCCAGGGTTTCCCACCTTGGAGGGCTTTGTCCCGGTCTGAGCCCAAGCTTCCCGCTGGCTATCAATGTACGCATCCCGAACACCAAAGGAAGCCATGAGGACGTTCTCCTTGGCCGGAAAATATGTGCCCAGAACGAGTCCTGAGGTCTGTTTAAAGAAATGCCTAATCAAATAAGTAAATAATGCATGCATTTATATATATATATATATATATGTATGTATGTATGTATGTATGTATGTATGTATGTATGTATGTATGTATGTATGTATGTATGTATGTATGTATGCATATAGTAACCCCCCAAAAAGATAGACAACCAATTTATCACTATTTTGGAAAGATCTCGCTGTTCTATCTTTTTTGGGGGTGCTATATTATATATATAACATTTATAGATTGATATATTTATATATAATATGCATATCATGAAAAATCCTCAATATCCAAATATCAAGAAGAACTTGCAACAAGTTGCCCCAGCATGACCTGGGTGAGATGGGAACATGGACTATACTGTGGCAAAGCCAAGAACGTAAATCCCTATTCATTGCAGTCTATTACTAGGAACATATGATGGCTTTTATATATGGCTATTACTATTCATAATATTTTACGATTCTTTGAACATGGAAATCAACATATATGTTTTATTTATTATTCATTGTCTGGCTCATTTTTCGATGTACCCTCTGTATTCTCACATGGCTATGGAAAATTGCCTATTTAGTTCGATGTTTACCTATAAGAACTGCTCCAGAGGGATAAGGGTCCTTACGGGTCGTTTCAAACGTCTGCGAGGGGCCAATTCTGAACTCCGGCCATGGGGCCACGAATTGTCCAATGAGCTCCCGCATTTTGGAGGAGAGCTGGCAATGATAGTCCTCCACAAGGTTGAATGGGACACCATCAAACCCACAGAACCCACAAAAAAAAAGCTTCAGAATAGCATTGAATATCCTGAAAAGTGGTTGATGATAGTGAGCGCCGTTTCTTCCCCAAAGAATGGATGTGAATGGGGATCATCCAGTTGTTGCATGTAGTGCAACCAATAGTTTACGCATATTTGTGCATGGTTGGGATAGAGAACACAACATGGTGTGAAGCTGCCAGGCGTTGGTTCATTTTTTTTGCCCAGCCGTCCTTTCGATCAGCGACGGTTTGCCTGGCCTTTTCTATGAAGCCATCCACAGCAGGTCTCAGATTCAATCCTTCCAACCATTCCTGAGTCGAGGACACTTCCTGCCAGAAAAGCACCAGGAAACCACCCCAAATTTAGGTCACTAGGTTTGGAATCTGACATTTTCATTGATAAAAAGGCTAGTCTCAAACATGGCTAGTCAGTCAGACGTGGGGTGAAACCTGGCCCAATGGATTCTCACACCAAGTCTTCGCTGTTGTACATGGATGTGCATCCCTCCAAGGATCCTACAGGCAGATCTGGCATCTGGCGTGTCGCATCCCAGTTTTAGGTTGGTTCAGTTCCTATGTTGCAGTGCCCTCTGGTAATCAAACATGGCAATGGAAAATCCACTATTGATGGATGATTTTCCCAGCTATAAACCTCCACTTACAGGGGATTTGAAATTGCCACGTTTGATTACCGGAGGGTAAATTTCAATTTTTCTTGGGGAACCCACAACATTTGACGGTAAATGAAGCAGCTCCATGTGAAAACATGATCAGGTCATGGGGCGCGATGGCGACCAGTCGTCAACCAAGTCTCCCTAAAGCTCCCGTCATTGTCCACTCGTCTTTGGAGTTGGTCGATGCTATTTTCCTCAGGAAAATGGGCACTTGAAACTCACTGCCTAAACAACCACCCCATGTCTGGCCAGGGCGCCTAAACACACATCTGAAAGAAAAAGTATCATTCAAACATGTTTTGATTGCACAGTAAAATCACCTAATCATATGTTTGGATTGTTTGGATATTTACCCAAATCTGCTTGGGCAAATGAATCCTTCTGTTTCTGATTGTCATTGCAAACTGTGGCGGAATGACTGAAACCCAACCACCCCGCACTTCTAAGGCAGGCAGCAGGGACAGTCCGCCCACCAGCAAAGTAGTTCCTGCCCGTGCCATCTGTGCGGGTCACAGCCCAAGACTCCCGTCAAACATCCCCGTAACCTATCAAACTCAACTGTATACCTAAGATTCTGTTTGATAGTATCTGAATCATTACTTACAAGTTGAAATTGTACCATTGACTATTGGCTATGGAACTAATTGACCATACAATTACGAGTAGTTACTTATAGCTCCCTCGTACATGGTATGAATTGAACATCCCCCAAAAGGCGAAAAAGACTATGAAGATCTTCAAACATCTATGATCAATCACCATTACCAGAATTTAATAATCATCCTAATTTAATCCAAACATCCATAATGCACTGTATCATGACAATTGTATAACACGTAATGCTAATAATTCTAATAATACCATAATATTACACTATAAAAACCCCCAGAAAGGATAGAAAAATGTTTCCAGGATGGTAGTTCGATGATGTTCCCCCCTATATTTTCCCGGTGTCCAACCTTTCTGTCTTTTGGGGGTTGCTATGATATTAGTAAAGCAATAGACCAGCCATATTGGTTGATACCCCCCATGTAAGGTAAAATTGGGGATGGTGGATCCTATTGCTTTACTAAAATTAATGGATGGTTTACTATAATCATCCACTATTGTTGCTGATACCCCCATGATGAGCCATTAATTAACTATTATTGCTGGTAGAACCCACTAATATTGATCATCCGTTTAACCATTATTAAACGCTATTAACCATATACCCATTGTTAACATTGTTAAATCCCACATTGATGATCATTCCTCATCTTGATCCTCCTACCTGATCTCCGTCGCTGTCTCGGACTTAAAGCTGCACACTTGGACCTTCCGCAGGGGTCGGCAGTGGGGCGCCAGGTACCTCGGTCGGAGCTGCGAAGAAACCTTCGGGACCCAGTCATGGTGGCTCACTCCCATCAACTAGAAACAAATCTGCCAAGATACCCGAGTTACAGCGGATTTCTGTGGATATCTCGACTGCTTTCCATTGGTTTCCCCTTTGGAAACTACCAAAAAAAACAACGAAGTGCCAGGGCACTCCACCCAGCCGCAGAGCTCTCGCAGGACCTGCTCCACCGAAAGCTCCGCGAAGCAGCGCAAGGTCTTCGGGCCGTAGCCGGTGAGGACGGTCAGCAAACTGCTGCAGTCCTTCTCCAACAGAACCTGCGGAGAGGCGTTGAGACCATGTAAGTCTTAGCAATTTGTCGAAGACCATGGCTTGTAGATGTGTATAGTCACTAAAAAAATGTAGAAGCGTATATGTTTTCGTATATCTATACGCGATTGTATTTGTGTATGTGCAAGACCCACCTAGCAAGGCTATAGCAAGGCTATTGACATCTAGTGACCAAATATTAACCGAGGAATATGATGCAGCACCATGGGCATATAGATAACAATCCAGGAATAGAAAGCGTGCACAAGTCGACCATTCCAAAATTTGAAATTCATCTTCATCTGCGGGAATTCTGTATGTGTGGTTGTTACATGATTATACAATATTACATATGTTATAGATATACAGTATATACAGTACATGGTTGTACATGCCGGGCCCTGCAACACAATGATACCCGGTTCCCATCTATGTTCCCATTTCGGCAGGGGCCTTGTCAAGGCACATCAAGTCCTTGTACAACTCCGCAACATTCAAGTTCCTCGTGCCAGGTCTCTACGATTTGCTCTGCAAGGCGGCCACGCTGCCTATGGGCTGCCTAATATGTTGTATGGTCAGCTCATCCCATGAGCAAAAACCATGGCGCAGCCACATTTATGTTCATTAGATTTCATTACACGGTAGTATTTCAGGTTAGGAATGTAACACTGCAACGACCATTGCAAGACCCAAAGGTCTCATTTCCAACCCCGGCAACCCGGCAACCCTGGCTCGCCAAAGGTCTCGTTGCTGCTGCCCAGATCCACCACGGCCAAGCCAAAGGGAACGTCCTGGCTGGCCATGGCTTGGAGGGTATCCAGCCATAAGTAGCGATGGAGTTTCCCATGTTTTTTTCCATTGAAACACCACGGTTAATTGATGGTTAATCATGGGGTAGAACCAACAGTGGATGATCATAATCATTGATAACCAATAGAAACCCCATTAATGTTGGTAAAACAAAGCCATTAACCCTCCCCAATGATTCAACATAAATAGATGTAAATAGGTGGTATAGTATAAACCATTCCCACATGGATGGTTTATGATTGTTTTGACCACATTGAAACACCAGGATCTTCAATTTGCCAAATCGTCTCCAAAGCGGGTGATTCTCCACTGACATGGACCTGCTGCTACCGGGTCGTCCTCTCGAAATTTCCCATGCCCCCGACTCCATAGAGAGGCTTATCCATAATTGTGAGGGGGAAAAAACATCGGTTCGATTTTGTAGGGTTCCTGTACCTACATTTGGCTGCTTCACATTCCACCTCAAAGTACTTAGATCCGAATGGTTCGGAATGTGATCGGACATTCGATTGAAGCTGTACGAGCAAAGCACTGCACATCTGCAATGAGGAGGCAAGACAGGGAAGTTTGGCTGATTTCTGAGGTAAATAGCCCATATATACATCATTATGCATCCATAGACCATTCCCCGAATTGACATAGACCCTGCTAAAAAGGTGGTTGGAAGATAACTGTCCACTCAAAAATTGCCTATGTTCAGGGTCTGGAGGCTAAGCTATTTCAAAGCCAAATGTCTGGGATAAATAGATAGTTTTCCACTAGGGAAAACCGTACTGCTTGGATCAACCGCCCTAATGACCAATCGGCACCTCATTCGGCAAGTCGTTGAAGACATGCACTCGATGCACTTTGGCCTGGCATTTTTTTCTCCCGCCCTGTGAAGTCGGGGCAGATCAAAGATCTCTAGAAGAAACTCCTGGAAATTCACCATTTTTGATAGGAAATCATGAGAACAGCTTATGCTCGCCAAAAGTTGTTGCCTGAAATTCGCAGGTTCTTGACGTTTCCTGTGTACATCACGGTTCATACTCAGGCTAAATTGCGATAATCAATTTGTTTGAAATTGAGACACGTTCACTCAGGTTGAATCATCCAAAAATCCTCCAAGATCCTCTAAAATCAAAAAAAAAACGAATTCATCCATGTCAGATCATTCCAAAAAGAAAAAAAAAACACCAAACATATCATCCAAGTTCCCCATCCCATCCATCATCCAGTCCCATTTCCCATGCCTCCGGGTTTGCCACGGAGACATAGTCCTCCAGCCGCCCCGAGGTGTCGATCGCCAGGATGTGATCGCCCAAGCCATCGAAGCGTTGTGCCAAGGCGCCCAATGCCGTGGCACGGCTGTTCCTGGAGGGCCGGAAGGGCGACATCTTGGCGGAAGGGTGGCTGAAGATCTCTGTGGTTTAAGGCTGATTTCGTATGTTAATGTTAGGGTAAGGGTTTTCTTCGGGTTCTCAAGAAGTGATCTTTCTATATGTTAGGGTTGGGAAAGAGAGATGTTTGTGGGGGCCATGCATGAACTTACCACTTTTGAAAAAAATGTGGAAGCTTGAGGGCCCACTGTGATCCACTGCGTATTTTGGCCAGGATTCAGCATGTCTGCCATCGGCAGGTCTGCAAACTTCGAGACCAAGTAGAAGCAGCTGTCGCCAAAACAGAAGGGCAAATCCGTCAGGTCGCCGCGATAAAGCTCCACTTCCACCGTCCTGATCCAGGGTCCACAACACCCATCTGCGTCATTTCTATGACTCCTCCCACTGACTAAAGCGAAAGTCACATGCGAATCTCAGATGCCCTGCCCCCTGACAAAAAAAAAAGCTAAACCTGTAGAAAACGTTCACAATATTGTTTAGGGGGGCAGTGCACCTCCATATATGGCAATTCTATTAATTTGCCCATTGAGTTATGCACCTAGCCTAACCGAGGTTGACCCTTGTCCATGTAGGCCAAAAGTCTTCTTCTTCGAACCCATCTTCTTTTGCAGCAACAGCCGGGGGCGATCATTCTGCCTGCAGGGGAACGGCAAGGTGTCATGCTGTCGGTAGACACACGGTATGAGAGCGCCTAGCTTTTAAAGCATACAAACAAAGCTCATCTTTACTTATCAATGGTCAGAATACGTCTATCTATACTCCTCTATATATATATAATTATATATATATATATTTGTAGTTAATGGATGTTAATGGGGTTTATAAACCATTTTATAAATGGGGGGGCCACACTGTACTTATCAAATAGTTGAACCTCCACTTGACAGCCGCATATGATCGCATGCTTTTCCCCATCCCAAAGATCCCATCCCGCCGTGAACAGTACAGCTCCCTAGCAGGGTTCCATAGGGTTCCCATATTTAAAACTTATATACCCTCTGGTAAATTAACATAGACCCTGAAAATAACCCATTTTTAGTGGAAACTAATCTTCCAACCCCTATCTGCCAGGGTCTATGTTAATTTTCTAGAGGGTATTCCTTCGTGAACATGATCTTTCGGAGGGGCAGACCGTTCACCACCACTACTCGAAGCTCAGTGATCTTTAAGCCTACACAGTGGAGAAAGATCTTTGGAGAGCTGTTGCAAATGGGGTAATAAACGCACCAATCACTGGAGCTTATCTACTAGTCCCTAAAATGGGGTGAAATAACCGTGCTAGCTAGTCATAGCCTATCAAAGTCTTAAATAATCATGCCCCACAAATTCTGGTGATCTTCAACCAGTGAAATATGGGGTTGTCTCAAACTCAGACCCCTGAAATCCCATCGTTTGAAAGCTCATTTCCCCTCGTTTCAAAGTTTCCCAAGCTTGTGGGTCCGATGGTATCTGAATTTTGACCCATCCCAACTTCACGTCTATCAACCCACATGCAAAACTTGACATGAAATCTAAGAGAATTGGCGTTGAACATGATGTTATTTTACTACTGGATATGAGGCCCTTGTTCCATGTTGAATTGCGGATCTTTTCTTGTGCTTTTGGATGGGGATCAAACCAAGAATAATGCAAGATCTAAGTCACGTAAACCAACAATCATCTCCAGTTAATTGATATAGATGCAGTACGGACAACCCACCATGTGTAGATCGTTTTTCCAGGGAAAGGTGTCCGACCTTTCCAGGGAAATCAATTTTTCCCTAGCCACCGCAAATTCATGGCTGAAAGTTTTTCCCTATCCCAATATGTCATCCCCACCAATAGCCATAGTAATTAGTGGGGATAACTAACGGTTTCTTCCATTGCTGTGGGCTGAACCATATCTCTCCTTGATTCTTCCCAAGGTGCAACATGCGCAGTTCGCTCTCCCGTTCTTCCAATGTCTCCACAAGTCGCGCTGACGCCGTCGCTTGGAGCCGCTTCCAGTGGAGCCAACAGCTCTGAACCTCCAAGGCCCAGTCCAACTTTTCCGTCATCAACCTGGGTATGGCGTGGAAGGTGGGTCAAAACAGATTTTCACGGGGGGATGTACTTAATCAAGCTATTGAATAGGGATGGACCCGGGATGGATGTCTGCATATCCATGTGCATGTATGTAATTATGTGTGTGTGTGGTTGTGGAATTATGCGTGTGTATATATATATATATGTATATGTGTGTGTGTGTGCATGTCTATGCACATATCATCAACCAACAAGGGAGATTTTGTGTTCCATCATCAAGACATGGCGGTGTTCACCCATCAAAAAGGGGAACCCACACCACAAAAACAAATATGTTACCAAAGAAAGACGGGAACATATGCTGGACTGGCACCGGGGTACATGGGCCAGGACCCGCAATGAAAAAAAACTGCCGGTGGACGGCGAAGACCTCTCAGAAATCCTACATGGGTATTGCATCTGTTCATTTTAGATGCCTGTGGGGGATGTTTTTGATGAGTGGAGTGGGACTACAAAAGTGGTTGGTGCATCTTGAGCATCTTGAGCCACGCAGTGGCCAGCACATTTACTAATTTGCATTTATAAAAAGAAATTGGCCTTTTTATTTACCCTCCGGTAAACTAACCATTGCTATGGAAACAAATGGAAAGCATCAGTCCTAAAGACGGTAAATCATCGAACTAGATGGGCCATGGCTTCCATAGCCATGTTAAATTACCAGAGGGTAACCACTAGCCAGACACCCACGCCTCATCAGCTTGCTGTCGCTGTTGCTCTCGATGATGGGCTTCACATCCTTTTTACGATCAGCTGATTGAACCCTCGGGGATACCATGAAAATATGGTTGTTTAACTGACTGAACATTTTGTTGGGATTTGACTTTGACCATTCTATATTCTGATGTAGAATTTGGATTTAGCATGATTTAAATAGCAAAAATTGGGACTTGAACTGAAACTCTGGACTCTGGAGGACACAATGGTCTTTGCTGATTACTTCTTGTTTGCAATACGGTAACTCAACATAGCAAGCGAAAATCTATCATGTTGCCATATTTTTTGCGAAATTCTATGAATTTCCAGTTCCTTATGTTTCCAACATTTGCATGTTTCCCACAATTTATTGTATGACCAAAGTTTCCCACACACTCCACCTGGCCCTCCACCCTCCAAAATGCTCAAAATTCACCCACTCATAAACGACTTTCTCAGTCCAAACCTGTCCAGAAACAGCAATTCTTACACCTAATCCCTTTTTTCATTTTTTTCTGCTTTTCAATACCTTCCCCTTTGGAACTCGAGTTTAGCATTCAATGCGTTCAATTTGGGGCCCTAGATGTTTTTTCGCTTCACATGTCATCTGACCGGGGGATGATTGCTGCCCCCACCGGGCCCTTGAAGCCGATCTCCTCCCAGCAAACCTCATGCAGGCCCTGCTCAATGATGAGCCCCGCCATCTCAGCACACTGCTCCAGCCACTTCTCGTGGAAAGGGATGGGGATCCTTGGACGTCACTGGGGATGACCCCCAACGTTGGAACTTGATGGCTGGGAAAGGGGGTTAGACAATACGTTAGATGGTTTGAAGAATCCTATAAACATCTATAAACAGAAATCTGAGAGGGTTGGATATGCCCACTTTTTAAGTGAGTTGATTACTCTAAAACCATCCAGAAACTGAAGGCGGGTGAAAGTCGTTGAAAGCCCAAGTTCCCATGGCTGCCGGCCCAAAGGTTGGTTAAGGTGACTCCCTGGATTGCTCCGTTACCAGGTTCAATGCAGAAAAGATGGAAGAAAGTCAAGGCCTTGATCATTTTTCACCCTGAAATCTTCACATCTGGGAATTCACCATTGATGACAATTGCTTCCAGATTTTCGGAAGGAATCATCAGCTTCCAAAAAAAAAAATAGGGTGGCGCCCAGCATCCAGGATACCAGGCCTCCCTTGCGGCGATCATGTTTCCGTATGTTGGTGGAACCATAGGATCTGGTAATCTTTAACCCCCCATCTGTAGACGATGGTACTATACCCTCAATCACGATAAAAGTACGTGTATGTATATATATATATATATGTGTGTGTGTGTGTATGTATGTGTGTGTGCAATTCTATACGCATGAATTATATACACTAGTTACATGTGCATATATATATATATATATATATTTATCATTTTCCCCAAGTAGATAGAATCTGAGATTTTCGGAGAAAAAAAGAAACACCATGTTGGATTTGTTTTCGGCATGTCCATATCAATCATTACATCTCCAGGATCAAAATCTTCACCAGTACCGCCAGGGCGCGCTTCAGCAAAGGGATCCCAGTGGCGCTGCACGGCATGCGAGGCAGAACGCAACGCCACCACATCCTGGTGTGGGGGCCGGTTGGTTCACCAATGAGATTTACTGGTTGAAATCATGGGTCATGGGATGGTATTTCATGGGAATAATAGATCTACAGACATCTCATAAATCACTGGATGGGTCAAACCCATGGAATCCCCTGTACAGCCTCCCACTGTGAAGAGACTATGGACAAATCACGATAAATCTGGGAATAATAGATAACACCTGTGCTTATAACCATCAGCAATGGGATATAAGTTGAATATAATGGGATATAACCAAGAATAAATTGGTGATTCCATGGTGGTTTTAAGCATCAACCAATGGGGATCTAATGGGATTTTCATGGGATTTACTGGTTGGTGATGATCAAATGATGGTTTATACTGATTAGTACTGATTCAAACTGATTGATAAAGGCTAATAATAATGGCTAGTAATGGTTGATAATGGCACATGGGATGATAATAATCTGTAAAATCATAACAATAATCATCGGTATCCACAATATAAGGATTGGATTTTCATAATATCAATGGTTGGATAAATCATCTTTAAAATCTGGATGAATCACATGAAATCAGGACTAATCCCATCCACACAATATTGAAATATTTCAAATACCACCCATGACTGATATGACTGGGCCCTTAAAATCAATATATCCAATACTAAAGCATGGTTTCGTTTTTGGTGGTGTTTAATATTGCGGGGAAGTTATGATATAGGATCCAATAACTTTCCATTGTGTTTTTGTGTTTTGGTGGTTTTGAATGGGCTGATGGTAGGTTATAGCAGCCCCAAGAAAAAGTGAAATCCCACCAAAATGTATACAATGTTCAATTACTGTTCTCTCTTTGTCTTTTCAGGCATTGCTATGTAAAATAGAACTTTTGAGACGGAGCTATAAAGGCACACTACCACCCTCAGGATTTGATGGCAAAAAAAATCAACTTGTCATAGAAAACTGGGGATTTCACCACTAAAACAAGAGAATCGGAAACGTGTAGTTGGAACCTGTCTTTTTCATGGCGATTTCCAACTCCAGGCTTTGGGGATTCTAGTTCTGTGGAGTCCAGTTCATGGATATGGGCGAGAAGCCTTGGTAGCTACCCTCTCTTTTCAGCCGTGATCATAGGGTTTTGTTCCTCTTTCCGTAAACATCATGGAATGCATAGATAATGTAAAAATGTATCATATTTGATCACATTCTATGCCCTTTCTCTGAGGTGTTGACTAATGCACCTGTGCATGTCACTCTGTCACTGCCGGAATTCTATCCAACTGATGCTGGACACCATCCTCCCGGAAATCCAACCACCCCATTGCTCCCATGGCTCCTTCAAGGCCAACAACAACTTCGAGTTGAAGAAGGCATGGGCGTTCCAGTACAGCACATCTTGATCCAAATCCATGCGCGTTAGACAACCATGCCCAGCGTCTTATGGACAAGGCATGACAAGGCAAACAAAGTTCAGGCACTCCCCGAAGCGGTTCAAAGACGAAAATGGCAACAAGAACCTGACAACTCATGGTAAAACCATGTCAAAATCCAACAAAAGTTGTCATAACAATTTGACACACAACTCATTCCTTTTTTTTCACACTTCTTCCGAAGGTACGACTTTCATGTAACAAATTAACTTCCATCATGGTGTCCAGTGTCCTTCATGTTTTTCCCTCACAGCCAGTGGAGTTCCACAGCCCGCATCCACATGCTTGAGCCAGAGGCCAAGTGAGGAAAAATGACGGGCAGTTCTTACTCACATCTAATACAAACAAAACAATAGAAAAGTAAAATAGCAACCCCAAAAAAAAAGATAGAAAAGTAAAGTAAAATCCTACTGAAATAGTGATAATTCAATTTTCTATCTTTTTAGTGTACTATACATATGTGTATAAATGTGTGTACCAGTGGGTGTAGTAGCTACTATATCGAAAAACTAGCTCCTATACTTCTGGAGATACAACTAGCTATGTCTAAAATCCCACAAGAATCCTGAACCGCCCTGCATGGGCATGCCGGCTCCGATGGACAAGTTTGAAATGTTGGCAGTTTGGGTTCGTCGCCGTTTTCTACGGGTCAAACTAAGCTGGTTGTTGGGGTGGAAAAACCTCTCGCTTGCGACAAGTCCTGGTACCGATTTTGGTGGTGGAATCACCCCGTCGCATGAATGGACTGTCTTGCCATCTGAAGCATCAAACAGGCTAAACAGGAGAAATCTACTCCACATAAAAAGACATATCGTCAGGTCACATCTGTACCCAAATTGTGGGTTCTAATGGGTTCTACCAGTCCAACTCGCCAGTTCAATGATTCAAAGCCAAAAGAAAAATTCCATATCCTTCTGCAAATATTTTTGTCTTATGCATACACACACACATATATATATATATATATATATACTGTATACAAGTAAGTCTATCCAGATCCCTATCTCTTTCGCTCTCTCTCTCTCTCCCTCTCTCGCTGGGCGTGGCCCTCCATACCACCGCCTCACAGAGGCGCGGCAAAAGTGGAGACGCCCGCGCCGCAAGGTATGAACAATGTGCGACGCGAGCATCTGCCCAAAAGGAGATCAATCCTATCTATCTATGTACCTATCTAGCCATCCATCCACCATCCATCCATGCATCCGTCCATCCATCCGTCCATCTGTCCATCCGTCCATTGTATTGTCTCTGTCTCTGTCTCTGCCTCTGCCTCTGCCTCTCTCTCTCTCTCTCTCTCTCTGCCTGGCCTGATTGTTGCTTCCACCCCAGCTTTTAGGATATCACCGGAGGGTTCAGGACTCCCATTGCAGGCGGCCATTTTTCGCAGCTTGGCAACTCATCCAGCGGATGGCCAGCCTGGCGACTGCGGCGCCTGTTGCGCTTGCGCCTGTTGCCTAGGAAACCACCATGGACACGGCAGGGAACACCGGCACTGTGAGGTCTCAAAGCCGTTCAGAAACTTGGCAAGCATATGTGCCTGATACATGCTTTGATTTATTGATGTGTTTATTTGTTTATAGTTAGTTAGTTTGTTGGTTAGTTAGTTGGTTAGTTGGTTGGTTAGTTACTTAGTTAGTTAGTTGGTTAGTTAGTTAGTTAGTTAGTTAGTTAGTTAGTTAGTTAGTTAGTTAGTTTGTTCGTTAGTTAGTTAGTTAGTTAGTTGGTTAGTTAGTTGGTTAGTCAGTTGGTTGGTTGGTTGGCTAGCTAGTTAGTTGGTTGGTTAGTTAGTTAGTTACCGTAGTTGGTTAGCAACCACGCAAAAGATAGAAAAGTGTGCCCAGGAAGGTGCAAATGGTACTTACCTTATATAATATTTCCAGGCGTTCAACCAATCTATCTATTTGGGGGGTTGCTATATGCCATACTATATGCTGGTGTCGTATACGTGATGATATTCACACATCTTCCGCGTCCCTGTCCCAACTTCAAACGGCTGGATGAAATCTCGATCTGCGTATCGCTGGCCCCAACTGCTACCAAGATGCTGCTCTGCCCAGCCGCCAGCCTGATATCCTTCTTGGTAGCCCTGGTAACTTTGGTAGGCCTCGCCCTGGTAACTCTGGGAAGTCTCCCCGGGATAGCCTTGATAGCCTTGATAGCTCTGGCCCTGGTAGCTCTGGCCCTGGTAGCTCTCCTGGTATCCCTGGTAGGAATGGGACACCTCCGGCTGATAGGCTTGCAAGGCATCTCCACCTTGGAATCCACTTGGGAGTTTTGGCACGCAGTGCATGTATCTACCTGGTGAACGCTATGGAAAATCACCATTTGTAGTAGGTCATCATCTGTAAATGGACCATTGTCCATGGCAAACTGTTAGTTTACTGCAGGGTACCCATGTTTGACGGCAAGCTGTCCATGTTTGATCATTTTCTAGTGATGAATTTCCCTTTCCAATGATTTAGGTTCCAGAAAAGGACTGCCCATTAGGACATCCAAGTGGCTATGGATCAATTTTCAAATCGAAATGATTGGTACAGCTGAATCATACGTATATAGAAATAGAGAGAGAGAGAGAGTGAAAGAGAGATAGTTCCCGCTAAATCAATGCCTTGATCCAAATTGGTATAGTCTCTATAGGTCTCGACCCCAAGTTGCCACGACGCCTATTGTTTTTGTTGTTGCTGGTCATACCATACGCCCCATTTCTCATGGAGAAGTGTCCATCTCCCTTTGGGTTTGTCCAACCATATCATCTTCACCCTGGGGACGTGGGGCCAGAACCACCCATAGCTTTCCCCTGGCATGGTGTTGACGGGAAAATCATCGTACGAAATGGGGGATTTTCCAGCAAGCCATGTTTGACTACCAGATGGTAAACCATCTATAAATCCCCATGAAATTCCCTTATATCCCTTATTGGATCCCCATGAATTTCCACGAAATCCCAATGAATCCCTGGTAATCCATAGGAACTATGGAGATACATGTATATGTATATATATATATATGTGTATATATATATATATACGGTATATATATACCATAACCCCGAAAGTTATTGGAGTTATGTTCGCCACGGGGTTTTTGGGGCACCACCAAACGCAGCAGGGCCGCCCACTTCGGTGGCAGCTTTGGGTTTCCGCAGGAAGTACCATGCCAGGGCCGTGGCAAAGATCAACGCCACACCCACAGCCACCACGATGATGACCTCGTGGGTTCGCAGATTTTGAGCGTCAACTGACCCCCACAAAACCTGTCAAAATGTTGGAAAAATCGATGAAAATATGGGAAAATGCTGGGGAAGTGTAGGAAATGTCCCTTATTCTTGCGGATGGAGATGTTATTTAACAATTCTGGATCAGGCTGGTCACCTCAACCATGCCATAACAAAAAAGTTGGGGCTTCAGCGGCTTCACCTGGTGGTCTAAACCACCCTAAAAAGATGTAGCGGGCAAGCTCCTTGTAGATACTGAGAAAACGTGAGAGACTGTCTAAGATCAAGGTCTGTCTGAACCAATGTCTTCAAACCATACCATGTCAGGAAGATTGGTGGCGTATCAGGAATGTGTTGCAAGCTCATTCACCGATCATTTGAACCTAGTCCTGCTGGAACTTTGATACGAACCGCTGGAAACGGTATAAGAGGCATAACAGTAAAACAGAGGTATTTTCGCACATACATACAAGTCAGCGAAAAACATATGCAGAAATGCATCCACCATCTACACTCTTAGTCATATTTCATATGTCCATCTGAGTGCCCATCTGTCTGAATCATATAATGCGGCAATAAATCTATTTTAAAAAAACAATCCAGGTAACCAACCATTTGGGTGTGCACATGATCCAAAACAGGGGCCCAGTGACCGTCTTATTGGAGCCCGCGGCTTCGGAGTGCTGCCGACCTCAGGGGATGCGCATTATGATTGGAGTTCCCATGGTAGATGCAATATATGTTGCATATATACAATATATATATATATATACTAATGTATATACATATATATATACATATATATATATATACATATATATATATATACATATATATATATATACATATATATATGTGTGTGTGTGTGTCTGTGTGTGTGTGTACCCATCATGGCTAGTCATCTAGTTATATCTCCCAGAAAGGTTCCACGGTTTTTTTTATCCATGGCTAGCTATGAGTATTGGGTGACGCGTAGCTGAATGTGGCTGAGAAAGGATGATGCGAAGAAGATCGCTGACGACCAGCTCGGGAAAGCGTTGTTTCCCCACATGCCCAAAGGGCCTGCGATGGGCTACATGTTTCTGGCATTCAAGCCGTCATCTTTGCAGCATGAATTGTTACTTTCAATGGTTGCAGCGTAGAAAGACGAGGACCAGTAGGTGAACAAACCCTGAGCAAACCATCAAAACAGTCTTGGAGAAATCTGTTTTGGCATGCTTCAAGCACTGGAGGTCTGCCGGATTTATCAAAGAGTCACCGCGCGCAGGATCTGGACAAAGCGCTTGGGCTTTATATATATATATATAGTCCCATCCAAAATGTCCACAACATTTGGAGGGTATTGATATATGTTTGGCAATGCCTTGGAAATAGCTGATTTCCAAAAATTGTGTCTTTTCCTGGATGTTTGCGAATTTCCAAGGGTTTGGGACCCTATGGCAGAACAAATGTGTTTGAAAAAGAAGACACAACTGGTGCCCATCGGCAACAAAAAGATCAATCAGCGCCACACAGTCACTCACACAGATGCGCCACTTGAACCGTTTACCCTCTGGCGGGCTGATGGGAAATCCCTGATAAATGGAGGTTTATCCCAGGGAAAATTATCTATAAATGGGGAAATTGCCCCCTGCCATTTTTGACTACCGGAGGGTGCAAATTTGGAGCATTTTCACTGACATGGTTGCCACTTCCAACCCCTACGTCCAAGTCCGCCGAAATTCCCCCAATCCCCATGCTGAGTTGGGCACTGCCAAAAGACCCACACGTCTTCGGCGTGAAAATCAGCGGCGCGGTGCTTTCCGACAACTCCTTCGAGAAGACCTGCAAGGTGAAGTCCAAGGAGGGGGAGCTCAGCAAGAACGTGGCTTTCACCAACAGAAATGAACATCTGCAGAAAAAAATGGGATCCTGAAATATACTTCACTTACAACCTATTCCATAAATTTCAGGAGGTACTGTACCATATAAGGCCATATTTGGGGGAGAAATTCCCTGATTTGGGCCTTGCCTGTGCCTTACATACATAGACCTTACATAGGTCTGTACCTCTGGTTGAGGTACGTGAAACATTCCCTGACCTATGAACAATGAGGATTCTCAGTGGGTAGAATCGTAAGATGCAATGATGTCCAACAAGTAAAATGGGCTGAAAAAGGTGGGCGTTCCGCAGGTCCCCTCTGTTAATCAAGCACCCAGTGGAAAAGGACACCCCGGGCTGCGCAACAAACCAGCATAAAGAGCGCCCAATACCAAAGCTAAGCTTTGATTCCCATTTCCAACATTCATTTTCAGCGGGGTATGAAAAGTCGTACAGTTCCTCTGTCAAAAAGTCTTACATGGCAGGAATTACCATCAAACATCGTGCAAATGCTAGAAGTCTGAAGCTCTGTGACCGCTCTGGCTACACTCTCCACCAGTATACCACCAGCCTTCTCGTGCATGAACCTTGGCCATAGGGCTGATATGAATGGTTAGGGTTTTAAGGATTATACAGTATACATATATATATATATGTATGTATCTGTGTGTGTGCATCTAAACATGCATATCTATGTATAAAATGTACTATTCGTAGTGATTTTCCTGTGCACATTATTTGGACGTACGAATTGGTTCATATTCGTATTTGCGAAAAACAAGTTAGATAGATATAATTTATATGTATATCTGTATATGCACATATTATGTGTATATATATATATAAAGATATATAAAGATATAGATACAGATATGTATACATGTGTCCGTGGGTTTTTGTTGCATGATATATATATATATATATGTATGTATGTATGTATATGTATGTATATGTATGTATATGTATGTATATGTATGTATATGTATGTATATGTATGTATATGTATGTATATGTATGTATATGTATGTATATGTATGTATCTGTATGTATCTGTATGTATATGTATGTATATGTATGTATATGTACGTATATGTATGTATATGTATGTATATGTATGTATATGTATGTATATGTATGTATATGTATGTATATGTATGT